>CM034302.1:13851274-14451274 GCA_019925795.1 Dendrobium chrysotoxum
CAAAAAATTTATCCAAACTGAAGTTTAAATAAGAGTAGCAGGCAGCACACAACATTATTGTGTAACAAAAAATTAAAAAAATTAGTAATAATTTAGGGACCTCATAAGGAGGTTTGTCAATTACGGCCTCAAGTGGATGATCAATAACGGCTTGAATGAAAGGCTTTGTTTGTGACGGCTTTTTTACTGTTTCTTAAAGCAGCTTTCTAGTAAAGAAACTAAAATTTTTATAATCAAAAGTTGCTTTAAGAAACAGTAAGAAAGATGTCCCAGACGAAGCCTAAGACCTCGAAAGTATGATTGAATTGCCGAGCATAAGTCATGATGAGAGCTCATATGACATATTTCTTGTATATTAAAAAATAAAGATAAAATGGAATTGAAAGACATTTTTGAACGTGCATAAAAGAAAAAAGAGGGATAATATATTGTCATAAAATTCTTTATAATATGAAGCTTTTGTCAAAAGATTTACTGTATTTTGACCCATTTTTAATCATGAAATTTTGACATAAATTTTTTTTTGAAAATTATATAAGAACAAATAGCACAAAGAATATGAAAACTATATATCTTTATCTATTATTTATTATTTATTAATTTTCTTTTTCTCCCTCGTTTTCCTTTATTCTCAATAGAATATCACAGTACCTAATATCTTTGTTTTCTCTAAGAATAAATAAAAAAGGCTTGCGTGTAAAGAGATGCAAAGCTAGCCAGCTTGTTCCACGTACGTTTCAGTTTGATGAATGAGGTTGGTATGCTGAGGTAAACGATACTCCACTTTTCTATGGAGTTCACACACACCACCTTGAACCAAAAAGGATCCAATCACAGCCTTTTATTTTTTCCATTTTTTTTGAAAGTACCTCTGATTTTTTTATTTATTAAAGTGAAATAGCTTTAAACACTTTAACTTTGGAGTTAGAACTTCTATCACATTGGAAAAAAAAAAAAAAAAAAAATAATGACCTACTTTCACTATCAAAGAAATTGGACAAAACATCACTTGCAACTGATGATTTGAAAAATGCTTCTAATTTTAGCTATTAGTAGCAGTTAAAATCGCTTCTCATTACAACAGTTAAAATTGTTGTAACGGATTAAAGCATTTGAAACTACTATTATATCTATTTATATATCCAACAATCAAAATGTTAGTGATGGACTCTGTCCTCATTCCTTGAAATTGTGGTTTTAAGCTAGCCATCGCTCCCTTTGCACCGGCGAGATTTCGCCGCCTGCTTTCTTCTCCATCTATTTGACAATCAATGAATGTATTCCAAATGCTCATGATGTTATTCTCTTTAATCTTTACCTAGTATTATTCCATTTGTTCTTGCAAGTCTTATCTTCATATTTATCTAATGTTGTTTTCATTATTTTAAGAAAATTAATTTGAATAAATAAAAAGATAATTTCAATTTAAGGAGATGCAAGAAAATGTTACAATTATATTTATCATTTGATTAAATTAACTAATAAAATTACCTCATTTTGATCAAACAACAAAAGTTTTGCCTAGGATAATTGCTGCAATACTACATAATTCCAGTGGTTTAGTCACCAAAACATCATAATTTACAAGGTTGCAGGGTTGTAACAAATTAAGGCTTTTTCGGGATTGTTTTCTTACTGCTTCTTAAAGCAATATTTTTGATACAAAAATTAAAATTTTGTACTAAACAGTTATTTTAAGAAATAGTAAAAAAATCGTTCCAAATGAAGCCTTAATACTACATAATTGTAATGGTTAAAATCATTATTGCATAGTGACAAATTAAACCTACAAAATTGCAATGGCGGTTTAATATTTTCCTCCTTTATAGTGCTTCACCTTAACTCCTTCCCTCCATGATTTTTTTCCCCTTATTTCTCTTTATTATGTATGATTGCATTGCCATTGGATGCACTTTATAGATCACAATGAGTGATATTTATAGTTGAGAGAATACATAAAAATGAAAATTCTTCTAACTCCAAAAACAAGAAATGAGAAGATCTCAATGATCTTATAGAATAAATGTGAGAAACACTCAAATTATTTCCTCAAAAAATGACCAAACTAATTCTCAAGCAAATACTTTACAATAGTTAAAGAATTATATGATATAGTTACATTAGCCTATCAATGGAAAACAAATTATTACCCATCATCCAATAGTATCCCCCCATAAAGATTAATTTCCTATGAACCTAATTAGTTTTCATAAACTAATTGCCTCCCTATGTGGTACCTAAAACCAGATTAGAATTTTCATAGCTCCATAGGGTCAAGCACTATATAAATTCATCAAAAATGTAATGTGTATGATCCCAATGCCCATAAGAGAACTCTTTCACACACCTATTAAACAATAAGATGCATGAATCCTTAAATGTACACTTGCCACTAAATATTTTGTGCCTATAAAGTGATTATGTCACTCTAAATATTGCAGTAGTATGAACTAACTGTTGGATAATTGGTCCAAGTTTTTAGTTTGTAGCTTGTTGTGTAGCTTATTGTGTAGCATTTGTGCTTATAAATAGGGGCTTATAGATTGTAATTAGGGATGATTAAGCAACAGAAAAATTCTAATTTTTCCATCTCCCTCTCCTCCTCCTCCTCTCAGGATCAAGAAAAGGAAGTGCTTCTTCCTCTCAAGCAAAGATCTCACATATGGTATCAGAGCCTGGTGGATGAAACCAAGCTAGGTGGAGGTGGAGGGAGGTTTTCTTGTTTAAAGAAAACTAGGAGGAAGGAGGCCAGTGGTGGAGGCGAACTTGAACGTGCTGGCTTCAGGATCAGATGTCGGCAACTGTGCCGGCTGGAGTAGACAAACAGGAGAACCAGACTTCGGCCGCTCGGTTGGCTCAGGGTTCGTCGGATTCGGCGGAGGCGGATGTGACCTGGTCGCGGTAGCCGAGTGCGAACGGTCGAATCGGGCGTCGTGGGTATCGCGGTTGGTGCCGCAAGCATTTGATCGGGAGGTCGACGGAGACGATTAGGGCCGCAGTCTGTCTGGTTTGCAAGCAGGTGGGTCGCAATCGGGCTAGACAAATGGCGGCTGGGTTCTTGATCGGAAGAAATGGAGCGCCCAGTTGAGAAATAGGCTTGTTTGCATGTGAAAGAAAGAGGAGTTCGGGCTCTTGTTTGTGCGTGAAGATCGGCAACGGGTTGGGATGTCGGACGTGTGCGGAGGCATAGCTGACCAGTACCACACGCGATTGGAACAAGCAAGGCTTGTGAACATGACATTAATCAGGGCAGCGGGTGTGATGTCCGATTCTTATGCTTGGGTTGAAATCGAGATGCTAGGTGGCAAGAAGGCTATAGGAAACTTGAAGGCTCTCAGTTCAGCAAGTGATGGTTCTCGATCCAAGAGCAACTATTGTTGCTGTTGATGATGAAAATAGCAAGGCGGTGGTGTTGTGTGCCGCAGTTTGATCGCAGACGAGGTGGAAGGTGCTCGAGTTCGGCTGCGGAATCAAAAGTGTTTGTGTGTGGGCCGTCGAGGGCAAAGATGGCACAGGAGAAGATAGGAATATTTTTTATTGATTAAAAGATTTGTGTAAATCTTTGGAGGTGAAGGTTTGAACTTCAGGTGGAGTTTGGAAGATTGGTGGAGTCAGCTTGTTCTTGAGGAGCAGTGCCGGGAGTGTAGGGCGCTTAGAGGTACGAGGTCGTGCGGTGCACGAGGAGGTCGCACAGGAGCGCAGGGCATCGATAGAGGACACGTAGGGCGCTGGCCGGACGCGGCAGTGCAGGGCGTGGGATTGAGATGAGTAGGGCGTAGGTGAAGGCACAGGGCTCGGTGCGCGGGTGGATACGCGCAGGATGTGGTCGGAGTTGTACCACATGAAGTGCAAGGCGCAGGAGTGGAACTGGAGGCTCAGGGTGTGGCACGAGGCGTAGGGTGCTGGAGGATGCACAGGGCGCGGAAGCGAGGCACACGGGGTGCTCGGAAATTGACTGCGTGGGATGTTGTGCGACAGGAGAAGATCTGTCAGGAGGTGGAGCTGTTCTTTGTAGACAGCAGTTATCTTTCTGTGTAAATCTTAGACCATGGTGGAGATTGTTGGATAATTGGTCCAAGTTTTTAGTTTGTAGCTTGTTGTGTAACTTATTGTGTAGCATTTTTGCTTATAAATAGAGGCTTATAGGTTGTAATTAGGGATGATTAAGCAATAGAAAAATTCTGGTTTTGCCATCTCCCTCTCCCCTTCCCTCTCCCTCCTCCTCCTCTCAAGATCAAGAAGAGGAAGTGCTTCTTCCTCTCAAGCAAAGATCTCACACTAACATTATAATAGATTGTGCACAAATATAATATGCCTGATTAATTTTAGAGGTACCTTTTTTCCAATCTTCTATTTTTAATTATTTAAAAAATTTCCTAATAACCTTAAAGCTAACTCTTATTTATTTTGTTAAATTACAAAGCTTCTCCAAAGTTATTGTATCTAACACATCAGCACTCTATGTTGCACTTAATTTGCAACACAGACTATACCAACTTAATTTTCCATTAAGATAACTAAAGCACCCTTATAGCCTTGAAGGGCATTAACATCACCAAAAAACTTATATTTTACAATACTATGAGCATTTATGGATATTTATTTTTTTCTTATATGGTACGCACTTGAGTCCAACCAATAAAATAGTAGCACCACAATGTGTTCTCAAATGCATAGTGTCATAATCTATACCCTAGCCTATTGCTTTATTTCTCATTTATATAAAGTCACTAGAACTGTTCTCACACATAAAAAATAATTCTAAAATAGTGCACATGTGACTTAAAAATTAAGTGTAAAATCCACTGCTCTTTGCACATAGAAAATGTTTTAATATTTACATGATTACATTTCAATTACGTTTATATCCTAAGTTGCACAAAAACTAAATAATGTTCACTAAAATTCAAAAGAGATATGTGGAGAAAATACTTCACATGTTGGATAATGAGTATATAGGAGCCACTCAAGAACATTCTTTTATCATCATCCCTTCTTTGTGTTTGATCTTCACAATAGACATAACACCTACAATTATTCCGTAAATCAAAACAAGCATTATCCAATTATTCCCATCTCCTACTTCACCCAAACTCCACCATTGTCTTGAATACTTCTTTTTTCTCAATGTAATGGTTGGCCGTTTTATAGTGGGATGTACTTCGATGATCACTAATAAGTTTTATTTATAGATAACAGAATAAATAAATATAAAGATTCTCCTAATCTCATATGTAAGAAATCTATAACAAAATAAATAAATCATTTTCTATATAGTTCCTCTAAAAAAAAAAACTCAAATTAAAACTTACTCATGAATCTTACAATAATAATAATGTTATGTCATATATTTAAAGTGATCCACTTTAGGCAAGAAATTTAATCATGATGCATATCATCTAATAGAGGCCAGTCATAGACATATAAAGAGGGCACAATGTCAATTAATGATCAAATTTCACATAGGGAGTCCAAAAATATTTAACATAAATAAAAAAATTAACCATTCACAACTTTATAATTAATCATTGCGCCTTTCGTAATGGATGTCTTCTCAACTTGTACAATCTCAAATTCCATCTCATCATACCATATCTTAATGATCAAATACATTCATTATCATGTTTACATATGGTGTGATCTAAGGCTTCGTTTGAGATGGCTTTCTTACTGCTTCTTAAAGCAGCTTTCTAGTACAAAAGTTATAATTTTTTAACTAAAAAGCTGCTTTAAGAAGCAGTAAGAAAGCCGTCCTAAACTAAACCTAATACTCATAATTATGAAATAATTTTATAAAAGAGATTAACCTAATCCCGACTGTAGACTCAACAGTAGCTTTTCATAACTTAAAAAATGAAACGTTATTTCGATCACAAAAATATATAATTTGTAATTAAGCCAACAAGGCTAGCTGCACCTTCAAGGCTCTTAAACACGCATGCATGGAACCCGAAAGAGGCAATAGCACTTGAAGAAATCAATGCATAGCCAAAGAGATGAAAAAGAATAAATATCCAATCTAATAAGATAACATCCTTATCCTAACGCAAGTGGCCAGAGTAGCGACTCTGGCCTTTAATTTGCCTCAGCTCTTCGCAGCCCTCGTGCTTTATCCTATGAGAATCATAGTACTTTGTTATGCTGCTCTTTGGATTTTATTCCATTCAAAACACACACAAAAGAGAGTTAAGAGAATCTAAAGAGAGAGTTTTTATCTCTTCTGGCTTGTCTTCTCCCCCATCTTCCATGTAGAAATGGATGTAGATAGCAGCAGTCTGCAGTGTTAATTTACCCATTTATTTTTTCTGTTCTTCAGTGGGCATCAATCAGGCCAAGAGACAGGAAGGTGCCAACGAATTGGGATCAATGATATGCACATATGATTCCAAAGTGTACATCACGTGCATGCCATGTGAATAATGGCCTGCTTTGCTTGCTTTATATGGCAAAATCATAATTGCCCCAAACTCTTAGCTTGACTGGTCGACTGATAAGAACAAAGTTTTTATTTGTAATTAGTTGTGGAAGTGCAGCTCATCAATTTTAATAGTTTTAAGTTATTTTAAACAAATGGGAGGTATTGAATTCGATGAAATAAGAATATGCTTTCGATCACAATTTCTCAGAGTGGATTGTATTCGTGTCTAATTGTAAGTGGAGACTACCTGATGTCTAATTGCATTTTAGACCCTGCAACATAAATATTTGCAATAATGGTTTTTTGCAAGGGGTAGAGAGATAAAATCTAAATATATCCATTGGTAAATAATTTTTGTAAATATTTTAGAAGATATAAAGTTACTATGTTTATTATATTACAAATTTTGTGAATATTAATTGTCTATGAATTTATGAGTAATATTACACTCCAATAAATTTGTGCTTGGCATGACTTTTCTTTTAGTTCTTATGCCCATAATTCTGTGGCCCTCTCTCTCTCTCTCTCTCTCTCTCTCTCTCTCTCTCTCTCTCTATATATATATATATATATATAATTTACATAGCTAAGATTGATTGATTTTCGAATTATTAATTAATTTAAATAACATTTAACTAATGGCTAAAAATATAGATATAAAACAATCGGATCTAAAAAAAAGATTATTTGAACCAAAAATATGGATTTAACATTATAGAACCTATAAATTTAACTTGGATCTAATAAATAAAATATAGGTTTGAAAAAAAAATACCATGGATCTAAGCTAAAATATATATGTCTGGCTGATTTTTCAGCAGACAATTCCGCTGGAAAAAATTCACTTAAAACTGGCGGGGAATCTAACGGAAGAGGCGACTGGCCCAAAAAGTATGACAGAATTTTCGGCGGTATTACCAGCTGATTAACTACCGAAAAAATCGGCGGTTAGTCCGTCGGTAAAATCGCCGGTATTCAGTGATTTTTCTATAGTGTAAATGCCCAAGTTTCCTTAGGGTCCCAATTCCAATAAGAACCTCATGCTTCATTAGTCCATATTGCTCCAGAAAGAATGCCTATAGTTAAAAGGATAAATCCTAAACTAATGACATGATAACTCTAATAATCCAAATGTTGAATTAATTGATATTTGGAAAATTTTTGAAGTGAGAGAAAAGAAGTATTTTTTAATACACTTCCTTTTTGGTTCAAATATTCCGGAGCAAACTAAGTTGAAATCAAGTGATGGAAAAAACACCGTTGGTAAAACTGATGCTACATTTCGGATGACTTTCTTACTGCTTTTTAAAATAGCTTTTTAAGAAACAGTAAGAAAGTTATCCGAAACGTTGCCTCAGTTTCGAAAATTTTTGTACTGAAAAGCTTCTTTAAGAAACAGTAAGAAAGCCGTCCCAAACGAATCCTAAAACTATAAAAAAACAACTTTGTGGAGGAAGAAGGCAGAAAATAAGGAAGCTAAGCTCAATTTGGTGTGATAAAATAGGTTTCCTTATAATATTTCTTAATGAAGAAAATAGGCTAGTGTTATGATTTAAATTGTTTTGGATCTTGACAAAGTGATCATCCATTTAGACTTTCATATTTCTTTTATTTTAGCTTGTTAATAACTTAATATCAGTATTTGATATGAGATACCAACATTCTTGATTTTGAAGGGTATAAATTTCAAACAAAATGTTCTTTCATCAATGATGCTATTTGTGTTCTTATATTCTAGGTGCATCTTAATTTGAAAATATCCTAAGAATGTGTTAAGAAAATATTATATAGAGAAGATCACAACTAAGCCAACCATTGAATTAATGTTGCAAAGTGGGTACGCATTTTTAGTCATGCATCATTCACCATCTTAAACTTGCTGCACATTCTTTACCACTTATTATTTATTTTTTTAAAGATGAGCACATTCAATATTTGCTCGAGATACATAACTTCTTAAATGAACCTAGGCTTTAGAATTCTATTAATTTCTTCTTTGATTGTAACCATTGTTTCTTTTTTGAACTTTTTCTTCAATTTATTTGTTTAACTATTTAGATGTCATTAACGTGCAATTTATTGTTGGTGATACTAATATTTATTCCAAGTTTCTTTGTTAGCTCCTAAGAAAAATATCCATATTATTATGTAATAAAGATATAAGATGGATTTTGGAAGTACCTTTACAGAGAGAGCTACGGAGAATTTTATTCTCAAATGATCATTCATTACTTTCAGCTACTTCAATTATCTCATCTTCCTCCATATCTTATGCAACAATGTTATCATTTATGATATAATAGATAAAATATATTTGTAGTTGGATTAGATGCCCACATACATAATTATTAGAGTTAAAACCACCACCCATAATGAATTGAGTTGATGTCTTTTAAATATATAGTAATAGGCTAATGAAGTTTGGATAATAATGAAATTAAGTTGCTTAATCTTATTAGTTTCATTATTTCCCTAGATAACCTTTAGATTAACCATACCCTTTGGAAGATACCTTTCTTAAAAAATATAACAGTGATCATCAAGATGATTTAAAATTCTTAGAGCTTAGTATCATCATCTTAACAATCTTTATAAAAGATCATGGCGTTCATAGAGCTCTTATTATCTTTGAGGATTCTAACAACCTCATAGTGATTAATTATTTTTGAGATAATTATTGCATCATTGTCTATATTTTTGTATGAGGTCAAATAATTTTCAGTATTAGTGGATTATATGAAGAAAAGAAAGAATGTAATTCATACTAGGTGAGTTTCTTCAAAATTTTGAGCCAATTAGCCCTCACTTCAGCTCCATCAATAATGGCATGTTTTACACTATATGTATAATAAGTTCCTTAGTATGTTAATTAGGATTAAGTTAGTCAAAAAAATATCCCTTAAGATGGCCCACCATAATCGACTTCTCTAGTAGAGAATTTAGAATTATACAACCCTCGGTATTATGTCCATGATCACTTTGATAGGGGCAAATTGAAATCTCAATATCCTTCTTGATGGATTACTTAAAGGTTCAATTAAAAATACTTTTGTTATGGATTTTCCACAAGATAGTTGCAAGTGGTTGATTTAGGAGAGGTGGATATGCCTATTGGCATATATAGTAGGGTACATTTAACTAATACCTCCTTGAATTGATAAATGGTTGCTATGGGTATTAATTCTCATAATAACATAGATTAGTCTTCTGGTCTAGAAGATTTTTTTTAAATTATTCTATCCCCAAATGATGAAGAAGATAAATCTCTTGCATTGTAATCTGACTCTAAAACTAATTCTTTTGTTATTTTATAGATTTTCATAGCAACTAGTCCCTGCTTTATTAAGAATTCCTGGCTATGAAGAATATGAAGTTTATTGAGATTAGTTCTAGGTTAAATATAGTCTTTGTAAGAGACTTTTCATCGTCAATAAATTTTTGGGAGAACTTGTTGAATCCAACCATATAATCTCTAAGACAATTGTTCTTATCATTTATGCTTGATCGTCAAGAGTAATTTAGAGGTCTTTAATAGCCTCCTTGAATAAGAGATTTGTGCTTGAAACAAATAAAAAAAGCTTTACATTTGAGATAATACTCGAGAAAGGAAATGACTTGAACCATCTACATGTCAAGTCATTAAAAGTTTATACAAAAATTATACACTTAATATCATCTGGAGACATTATTCAAGAAAGAACACTCTTTAATACTTTGGTAGTTAGTATATATGTTCAATAATCCCTTTGTAAATCTCAATTCAAGGAGTTTTAAAAATTAGTGGTGTGATATTCGTCATCTGATATTTAGGCAATTCTCCATTAATGATAGGGGTGTCTATTGGACACAACCCGAAAATTTTGGGTTTGGGTTGACCCGAACCTGAAATGGGTCGGGTTCGGGTTCAACAATTTGACCCGTTTCAAAAATTGGGTCGGGTTCAGGTTGAACCATTGACCCGAATTTGACCCAAAAACCCGTTTTTGACCCGGCAACTTAAGATTGACCCGATTTTGACCCGAAAAGCGGAGATTGACCCATTTTTGGACCCAAAAACTAGCAGTTTTTTGTTGGCACCGGGTCATTCGGGTCGGGTTGGGTTGACCCGGACCCGAAACGGGTCAGGTTCGGGTCTGAAAAATCGACCCGTTTGCAAAAACGGGTCGGGTTCGGGTTGACCCGAATAGTGCCTGGTCAGTTTCGGGTTTGACCCGAACCCGAAATTGACACCCCTAATTAATGATTGTTAATTTTGAGTTAATAGTAATTATAAGTATTAAAATGCTAAATGGAATAGAAATAACTAAGGCTTGAGGTCTGGGGAGTGAAAAATCAAGTTTTGGATTTTTCCTCTATGGGCGCTGCAATGCCTCGGCATGGAGCTCTCAAGAAAATGGAAAAAAAATTAGTTTTGGTCGGGCGCTATGGCATTGGATTGAGACCTGGGAGAAATCTGGAAGATTCTTTATGAGCACTGTGACATTGGGAATTCAGGGCCTTGGCACTAGACCGAATTAGTAGTTTTTAAATATTAAAAATATCTAAACCTATTGGCCAAACCACTTCCACTTTTAGCTTATGGGGAAGAAAGGGAGAGGAGAAGGAAGGTAAGAGAAGAAAAAGGAAGGGTTTTGAAGGCCAAACTCGAAAATTCGTCTGTCTAACTAGTTGGGAAAATTGCCGGGCTCGAGATAGGCAACATGTATCCTATTTCTAATTTTATTCCCAATTATGTATGAAAAAGCATTTGCTTTTAAACGTATTTTTCTTGAGTTTAAGAAAGGTTTCACAGTATATATAACTTTTTGTATATTATTATATTTTTCATTTTGGACGATTTGATTGTATGAATGCAAAATTTTACCGATCGATTTATTCTATATGAATTTCAGACGATTCTGAAAAATAGTGGCATATTTGAACCTCAGTAAAGTTAGTAAAGTATGTTAATTTATAATTTTACACATCCTTTATGAAATTGATAAAATTTTGAAAACTTTGTATAAGCACCTAAAATTTTAAGCTTTTGATAAAATTAACATTTATTTATATACATGCTTTGAATTTCTTATTTACATATTGTATTTGCATCATCATGCATTTCATGATATTTTGGAGCTTTGTTGTGAAGCAAAATAAGTACACTCTAAAACTCTCTGATAGGACCTAATTTGGATATATCTTTGTGTCGGATTACTTTGTTTTGTTCTAGCTCTAAGATGGCTTTATTCTGCACTTTCTTCAAGCAGGTGGGAGGTGAAAGTTGGGAGTTTTAAGTGGGCACTAAGACATGAACTCTACATTCATTTTCCTATGAAAAGTGATGTGCCAAATGGTGAAGTAAATGATAATTTTTGTCTTTTGTTATTTTTCATTTTGAATTGTGAGTTGTGAATTGAACTCTATTATTGGGGTGGGGGAGGCCTACTGAGTTTCATACTCACTTTATTTATAACATTTCAGGCAAATGTAAGAGTTCTACTGAGTAGACTAAGTCTAATAAGAACTACGAAGTCTGAAGTTGAAAGGTACACATACTTCTGTAGTTCATATTGTATTTTCTTATTTTTTTTTGCAATCATGTAATCTTGACTATTGTGATTTAATTATTTTGAAAGAAATATTTTGTATATACTCTCTAGATGTGTATCTTATATGATTTAGGGCGATTAGTGACTCTAGTGAAATGATAAATTATAAGAGAACAAGAAAGTAAATAGGAAAAATAGGTTTAAATTTCTATTTTAGGTTTTGGGGCATTACAAGTGGGGGACAAACTCCAATATGACAAAGAATGAATGATGATTTTTTTATGAACTTTTAAAATGGGTAGGTGGAGTATATTCTATGAAAAGGCCTTATCTTTTTAATTAGTAGAATGATATAGTTGAGTTATAGAAGTGGGCTAGGTAATTCTAAGAAGCATAATTAATTTCCCTTATGATGACAAACAAATTTTTTATGAACATCATCTAGTTGGCCATCAATATATTCCTAAGTAACAATAATATTACCATTGAATTGTTCACCAATATGGAGCACATTATAGACCATACAAATCTAAATATAAGATTTTGATTGAACATAACCTAGAAGAGAGGTATCTAAGCACTTATAGTTTACGAAATGTATAGAGTGAGAATGAATTATACGTGAGATACTCGATGGGAAGGAAAAAGCAATAACATAATAATAAGAAAATGATACAATGTAGAGAACATATTGATTTAAGTGGCTTAGCTAAGAAAAAAAAAATATTTATTATCCGAGAGAAAAGTTTACAAAATAATAAGAAAGTATCACTCTGAATGTAATGACAAGGCTTTTCATATAAGGTTTAAGGTGTATTTTTAATAGCTCTTTCACTTGATGATAAGATAAGTTTGTAGACGATACCCTAGGATATGTCTATATTTGTTGATGCCGTAGGTGATACAAATATTATTGATTTCTCTGAGAGACTGGACCACTATTATTTATGGTTAACCCTAATGCTAAATTGAATTTTAAAGTGGATCTACTTAGTTTGCTAAAAAATTTAATATGAGGCTATCAATATCTTCTAATTATATTTTCTTAGTTAAATATCATTTCTCAACTGTAAATAAATTAGGTCCATCTCAAATAATGAAACCATAATATTTTGATTGACTTGCTTTCCCATCTCCATTCATGATCTAGAACAAATTATAAACACCAATCTAGTGCAATGATGAACTAGAGTATTCTTGGATATTACACTTGAGATGTAATAAATTATTAGAGCTTGTGCCCATAGAAAAAATTAATTTAATAAAAATCCTAAATAATGCCAAAATCATGTTCAAGAAAAATCTTTAGGAAAATGAAATATTCTTCCTTTGAAAATTTCATGCCACTCAGCATCAATTATTGAGACACTAACAGTGTCCAAACGAATTGATCACTCAGCCCTCAAACTTATCAGTTACATTTTCAAAACCTACAGTAATATTCCACTCAATCCTTTCACAAGTCGCATCATAATCGGATAAAATTTTATTGCATAACTTAAAGGAGCTATCATATCCAACTCTTAATAAGATGCTACGATAGTTGTGTTAGATTATGACAGATCATTTCTAGAGAACATGCAAACACCACGCAGCTCTTTTTGTTTGTTGGTTGGGAGTTTGGCTCCCAACTAAGAGGTCCTGAGTTTGGGTCTCGCGTATGCATTGTGTGTGTGTTTGGGGGCTGCCCCTAATTCCCCCCAATAGAAAAAGAAACATGCAAACGCCAACACCATTAAAATTTAAATTGATTTCAGTACTTGTATCATAAGGTACATATTTGATTTTCAGCCTAATATTAACTTTTAACCTTTCTTGAAATTTATGATTTTCTTAAAAAATGTGGACAAAGAGAGAGAAGTTTACTATACCAACAACCACCAATACCGTTAAAGTTGAGTCACTTTTTCTGAGGCTCATCCAAATCAACTAAAATTTTTTTAATTAAATAAAAATCTATCAAAACTTTATCTGAAATTACCAAAGTTTCTATTTGATACTTACACTAACCCTAAAGTAAGCAGCATTTGCTCCTAATCACACTACTCACTTGTGATCTAATAAAAGTTCCAAATAGCCAAATGCTTGTAGAAGATCTTCTGAGTGGTTTACATTATATTATGGAGCCAGGATGCCTATAAGCCACCTTACTAAATGGAAGCTTAGTTGGCTCGTACAGAAAAAACACTCACAAGTCATTGCTTTGGAATAAACATTAAAGCTGGGGGAGTCGAATGAAAGCAGACCGACAATTGAATTCGGATTGAATGTGTTAAAAGTCAGGCTGCGTGGCTGTAAGTAGTAGCCATGCTTTCTGAGTAGTGATCATGTTGGTTACTGAAAGCCGAGGGCAGTGCGTTGCTATGGAATTTAAGCATCTTTTCCATTGATCGATAGAGCAAAAGATCAGAATAATCAAAGGTTCTAAATTTAATTCCTCCTTCGACTGGCCTCCACCATCAGTGCTGCCTGCTTTGAATGTCAAATCATTTGGGTCATCCTCTATATGGGGATCTCATATATGGCCAGACACTTAGCCAGTTGTTGAGTGGTATATGGATATGCTTACATGGCATTAGCCAGCAGCATCTGTAAGATGACTCAATGCTGTGTAGATGTGGAGCCCTCGCTGACCCACGAATCTTATGGCCTAGATGAAGATTTCTCTCTCTCTCTCTCTCTCTCTCTCTCTCTCTCTCTCTCTATCTATCTATAGATTTGTAAGCTAGCAGCAAGTTGGCCCCATATTCTAGTGCTTTCTAATGGTTTTGAATGTTTTTTTTAATTTCTAAAAACTGATGAGCAAAAAATAAAAATGTTAGTTCTCTAATTTCACTAATCTGGTACATAAGCCTCCTTCGATCCATTTATCTCACTTCTTTTGCCGCTATTTAGCTCAGGCGCTGCCTCATGGTCCTTTTGATTAGTGATGTTTAATATAGATCTGAAAAATGACACGACTCAATTCTCCCCTATCTGCCCAATTAGATAACAAAATGCCAAATGGGAGAGTTAATTTATTACAACATAAATATCACTCGTACTCCCCAATATACAGGCATATGCAACTCGCTAGCACTAGTTGAGTTCGCCCCAGAGGAGCTTAGACAAGAGGTACACTTGTTTAAGACGTGTCTGCTTAGAGAGAGACTTGCCTCAACAAGATTCAACAAGAACAGACACTCACCCCAATGAAGCTCGTCTCAGCAAATTTCAATAAAAAAGTGCACACCAAATTATATTTGATTGAGGGAGAAAATTGTCTCATCAGATCCTAACCCAAGGAGAAGAGTTGCCCCAACCGTGACAACTCACATTTCTTAGAGAGCCCCTCATACAAACTATAGGAGATATACACCTACCAACCATATTAACTGGCCTCATTAAGCATGCTAATTCCCAGCTCAAAAGAACTCACTCATGACACTCACTCGAAAACTCTCTGAAAACACAAGCATGAGGCATATGCTACAAGTAATCAGTGGAGGCAGTCAAATTCACATTAGAGATAGCTATTTATGTGCAGCACCAAATTTCTGTCTATGTATCTGTAGCAATCAAATTATATATTTATTATGTTATTATTTTTGTATAGCTTCTTTTTTATCCCTCAAATTCTTATAAATAAGAGGTTGAAATAAATTTTGAGATATTACTATCATTATTATAGATATAGCATTTTACTATTTATATATTGTAGTTGACTCCATAGCTCTTCTCCTTGCTCTTCGCTTGCCCTATCTGTCTTGCTAGACTCGCCAGTACAGACAAGATGTCTCCCGCTAAATCTGAATCCAACATCACTAATTATTCTCATAAGATTCTCCAAAAAAAAAAAAAATGCCTCCATCTAGAGCCAATAAGAATGCAATTTAGAGGAACCATTCATTTTCATTTAGATAGAATAATCTTAACTTATTTCTGTAGAAAAAGAGCCTATGCTAAAAGTGACATGCCTCAAGATTGAGTTCTATTTGCACAAATTAGATTTTTGGCCACTACAAGAATTCGAAGTCACAACTAGGGGTGTCAAAATCGGGTTCCGGTCGGGTTCGGGTTGAATCCGGAATGACCCGTGTTCAAACGGGTTGACCCTAACCCGACCCGGGTAGGAAAACGGGTCAGAAATTCGGACCCGAACCCGACCCGTCAGGTTGGCGGGTTAACCCGATCCAACCCGGGCGAGCGCGGTAGAGCGCGCGGGCGAGCGCATGGGCAAAACACGGGTGAGCGCGGGGGCGAGCGCGGGCGAGCGCACGGGCTAGCGCGCGGGCGAGCACGGACGCGCGCGGGCAGGGCGAGCAGGGCGAGGGCAGAGTGGCATATTATGCTTTTTAAACTGGTTTTCGGGTTTGTGGTTTGTGGGCGCGGGCAGAGTGGCATATTATGCATATTATGCTTTTAAACGGATTTTCGGGTTAACCCGACAACCCGACGGGTCAACCCGAACCCGACCCGTTTTTCAACGGGTCGAATTCGTGAACCCGAACCCGACCCGTTTTGAACTCGGGTCGGGTCTAACCCGAAATTTTCGGGTCGGGTTTTCGTGTCGTGTCAAATATTGACACCCCTAGTCACAACTAGTATAGTGTGAAAGTTGTGGCTAAAAATTTATTTATAGTCACATTTTTTTTAATTTTTGACAAAAATAATAATTTTAGTTTCTCATTTCATCTCATCATAATATTTTTTTAAAGATATATGATTATTATTTGTGTAACTGAAAGTTTCATCACTATTAATTTGATATAAAAATATAGCAAAATCATCATCATTAATTGCAAAAACTTTTACTCACACAATCAGTATTTTTTTTTTTTTGTGAAAAAGAAAGATAGGTTAAAAAATGACTAAGCAATATTTTAATCACATTTACAAAATGGTAACTAACGATGCAATATTTAATCACATTACTTAAAGCGAGTAAGATTACAACTTAAAATTTTAATTGTCTAACCAATAAATTAAACGTATATATAAGAATAAGATAGCCTATTTAATAGTAAATTATTTATTTATTTTTCTCAAAAACCAAGAGTAGTATAGGTATATATTTTTTTTTTTGGGTAAAACCCACAGAAGGGGCCTACACGTTAATGAAAATAAATATTACAAGTCCTTAATGAATCCAAAGCCCTCTAAAAATACACCATTTAAAGAAAACCCTAGGAGCCTTTGAGTCAATCTAATTACATTAAGCAAGCAAAAGAAAAGACACCCAAGAGAAGGAATCAAAAAGAGGCCAAAGCCAACATTTCAAGAGGCCAACAAAACAGCAACCAAGAACCAACTCCAAGCAAAGCAGCACCCGACCAGCAATAGCCTTCAGCAACTCGCCTAAGCACAGCACCCACAAACCACGACCAATTTAGAGGCTCCAAAGTACAGAAGAACGAACCTACAAGAAGAAAAGGAAATCACCCACAGCAGGGAAGAAACACAACAACAAGGCTCAAAACCTAGAAAACAACACCAACAGCAAACCCAGAACAACAACAGCAAACACAAAAAAATCAAAGCACCAAAGCAAACAAGAAATTACCAAAAGCATAGCCCCCGAAAGGCCACACACCAAAGGACACAATACCACACCAACACAAACAAAATACCTCACCCCCAACCAGACCACAACCCGACCCACCCAAAGCAAACCAAAGAAACAACAACCCCAGCAGCCTGAAAACCCCTCGCATGGATAGAGAAAAGCCACAAGCCATCACAACCAAAAAACAAATCCTGCCAAGGATAGAAGCAACACCAGAGAATTACTTCTTTTTTGCTTTCTTTTTATTTTTCCGCCTACTTCATTTAGCACCACCATTTTTCAAAGCATCATCTTCGATATGGATCACATTCAAGCCAAACAAAGCTTGAAAATCATCCCTAGGCTCAACCTTATCATCCCCATCACCCCAGCTAGCAAAGGAGGCATACACATCTACCCATTTGGAATGATCAACACAAGACTCCTTGCTTTATTTTATGTTTGTTTAGGTATTTAATTGGCACTCACAAAACTCTTCTAAAACATATAATCTTTGAACTAATGTTAAATTTGTAAAAAAATTCATTTTAACAACTAAGACTTTAAGCTGAGAATAAAGAAAATTGGTCAATTTTCTTTTATTTGAAAGTTTGGGAGCTTCTTGAGAGTTTTATAAGGATTTTAGTTTTCTAAAAGTTCCCATAGTTTATTTGGAACTATTAGATTTGATTGATTTTCATATACATTTCCAGCCATCGTGGTCACCACCGCTGCTTGCCCCCACTGACCATCACCCACCACCGAGCTAAATTTTTATATAACGTTGAGACGTAAAACACACACTTTACAGTGTCAAATTTTATTGCACATAACAACACTCATCCAAATAACATCGAATATTTTAAATACATTACATTCCTTTTATAATGTATTTCATTTTGCTTTATATTTTTTCATCCAACCAAATGACCTCTAAGAAAAATTTTATTTCATGTCTCTTGAACCCCACCCTCACACAAGTTTCATTGTGGGATCACATGCCATGATGTATGTGGACAAATCAATTAGCTTTTTCTTAATACTTCACATCAGATTTAGACAAAGAATAAAATTTTGTAAGATAGCAGCATCATAATCAAAGTTTTTTAGAACCAAATTGAATATGAAAAGGTAGATAATGAAATAATATAATATCTATATGCATGAAATAAGTCATTTCTCTTTCATATGATGTAATTGCCATAGTTTTTTAGATATGCAGATAACTTTTCATCTTTTAGATTCCAACCTTTATCTGCCTTTTGCTGTATAAATATTATTTATATATCATTAGGGAAAAATGTCCATAAAAATACTAAATTCCAACACCATTTCTCTACTGTATTTGCACTCAAATAGGTTTTACAAGTCTAATATTTTACCTAGACCGAACATATTTGAAGTCGATTCACAATTAATCCAACTTGTTTGATCACCACTCTGATTTTGATTTTTTTTTAGTAGCTTTCTTACTGCTTCCTAAATCAGCTTTTTAATACACAAATTTCTATTTCAAAAAAATTTTGTACTAAAAAGTTATTTTAAAGAATAGTAAGAAAATTGTCTCAAACAAAATTTTGGCCTCTTTTGAGACGGCTTTTTAGTATAAAAATTAAAATTTTTGTACTAAAAAGCTATTTTAAGAAGCAGCAAGAAAGCCACTCCAAACGAAGCCTTAATTTTCACAATCATGATGATTACATAAAATATCATGTCATAACAAGTATTAGTCATGTTAATGGCCATGGATACGCTCCATCTATGTCATTTTCTGGTAGTTTCTTCCCTTGTGTAATCATTAATAGAATGAAATTGTTTTGTTTACATTGTGGCAGGTCTCAAGTAATCAGTCATATAGGCCACACATTGTTTATATTGCTCAATATTTAGAATGGATTTAACCCATCACTAACTAGCAAGCAAGATACAAAATCTGTTGATGTAAAGCGAATTATGAGAAAGGAGCATCAAATATCTTCATGCTTCACCCCACTAATAAGAGCCCCAATAGCCCTTTTAATTTTTTTTCTTTGTATATTTCACTCATGCCTTGTCATTATATTTTTGTAGTAATGGAAATTAATCCACAATCATAAAGAAGTATACGATCAAATAAATAAGAGGAAACATAAAAGAATGTGGGCAGCTGGGCGTCCGGTACTAGAGATTAGATGCTAAGGAGCTAAGCACTAACAACTTTTTCATGAGATGGAATAAAGAAACAAATGCTTATATTTAGGGACTGTTGGTTGGCCGTAAAGTGAATGCAATGTAAAGTAAATAATTGAGGTTGTTTGGTTGTCTATAAAGTAAATGCAGGGGAATTATTTTTTTTGTTTGGTTGGCGTGCACATTCCTAAAATGAATTGAGAGAAATGATTGATGGAATTTATTTAAATGAAGTTTTGATCAAGTTATTTTTTTAACAGGTTTTGAGATAACTTTTGACAATTATTGTTTATTCTTGCTGCTTTCAAGAAATTTTTATGCTAGAAAGTTATTTTAGAAAACAGTAAAAAAATTGCCCTAAGAGAAGCCTTCATTGCTGTTGATATCTATTTCTAGTTAAGACAAAATCATGTTTATAATCCAAATGCTTTCGGTTTAGAAAAATCCTATAATTTGTTTATCCAAAGTCGGGATATTGTATCCTTGAAGTCACTTGGGCCGAGTTCATGACCACTTTTGTTGGCTTAGCGGTGAACTCATGCATCAAACTACTCTAGTAAATGTAATCAATTTCATGATAGGCCAGAGGAAGTCACCAGGCATTAGGGTTTTTCAAGCCAATTCGTCTGACATGCTTGGCCCAAGGCCAGTTAGGTCAACTCACCCAAGCAGTTTAGCATGATCACTTGATAGGAAAACGACCAACTTGGGTGAAGTAAGCTGAAAACTTCACATAGGTCCGCTCCTTTTTTTTTTTTTTTGAAAATCACATGTTAGTAAATAGCTAGTTTAATATAGTAAAGGTGAATAGACTACTTTTTCATCAAAAAAATATGTTTTATTTCAAATTTTATCATGATTAATTTCATAATTATTGAATTTGTTTGGAGATAATTGTAATATCCACTATTCAACTATAATTATAATAATGTATATTCCTGTTAGGAATGTTAATAATTATAAAATTTATCCAACTTAAATTGCTTACCTTGAGCTTTAACCCGTGTGCGAGAAATGAATATTGGAAAGACAAGCTATATTGGGCTAACATTGATGAATCTGGGCTGCAGCCCGGCTTATCATTTTTACGGGTTGGGCTTTTTAATTTGGACGTATCATAGGTTAAAATTATTATTATTTTTTAAAAAATTATTTCGGCATGTAAGGCAGAACTAATTTCAAACAACTTAGTTTGGATTAATTTCTACATTAGACTCATAACTTTAATAAGAAGATTTTGCAGCGATTTTAATGATCTGAAGCGGTAGTTTAGGCTTCGTTTGGGACGACTTTCTTACTGCTTTCTGAAACAGTTTTTTAGTACAATTTTTTTTTTAATTAGAAATTTTTGTAATAAAAAACTGTTTTACAAAGCATTAAGAAAACCATCCAAAACAAAGCCTTAAATTATACCGCAAATCAAAACTTTGTAGTGATCTAAATTTGGTTTGATTAAAAAATTGAATAGGAGGAAATTGACACCAGTGCTTAAGAAAATCAACTGTTAAACCACTCAACCTATAAAATCAGAAGTAGTTGAACATGCTTGATTGCATATATATTGCAATAGAGAGATGATATTAGAATGTAATAATTTTTAATCTTATTTTATGTAGATGCATTATATCTCTTGATATCATGTATTTAGCATTAGAAATATTATATTATCTAAATAATTTTAATAATATTTACATTATTATGGTTGAACCCCCAGTTGGATGCAAATTGATTTTCTTAACCTTAAACATTTCCTTTTAGTCCTTCAATATTTAGGCTTTGTTTGGGACGATTTTCTTACTGCTTTTTAAATTAGCTTTCTAGAATAAAAGAGTTAATTTTTGTACTAAAAAGCTTCTTTAAGAAGCAGAAGAAAACCATCCCAAATGAAGCCTGTTAGTTTGATTTTAAAAACTTTGGGTTGAGCATCTAATACAGCTTTTCTTAAAAGCAAATTAACTTTTATTTAATGAATTAAATAATAAAACATAGAAAAACACCGAATGGTGATAGAAGGACAAATGGACCCAAAGGAAGAGAAAATACAAGTAATAAACACGAGAAGAAATCATAAATGTAATAAAATTGAGTGGTTGATGCAACTAAAAGAAAAAATTATCCCACTTTGAAGGGTTGTATATGTTGTAACACTTAAATAAAGATTTAGCGAGTCACAAAATTTTGAATAATTATTTTTTCTTACCTCTATAACCAAATTTATCAGAGAGAGAGAGAGAGAGAGAGAGAGAGAGAGAGAGAGAGAGAGAGAGAGAGAGAGAGAGAGAGAGAGAGGCACAATGAACAACTCCATTTAGATAATTGATATTAGGAAGTGCTCTTATTGTAATTTGGTTAAGATTATCTCCTTCAAATGGGGGAAGAGTGACACTTTCAACAATAATTGTGGCATAAAATATATTAGCTTCATAACCATTTACATTTACTATGTTAGTAGGCCGAGTGATTGCTCCAATAACAGATTTAATTGGATTAACATCCTCGTGATGCGTTACTCACACCTACCTACCTTATTAGTCATCTACCATCCCCAATCATACATAAAAAATCCCTATATCAACTCCTATATCACAAGTCTCAAGCTTATACTCATCTTTGAGTATTTAATTATGTTTGCTTCTCATTGCTTGAATGAAAATCCAATAACAAAACTTGCTCTTTGTTCTATATGATATGTATTTGTTAGATATTTATCCATTCACAATGGCTACAAATGCCTCAACCAAGTCAATGAAAAAATAATAATCTCCCACCGGATTGTATTTGATGAGAATTCCTTCCTATTTGGCACACAACAATCCCCACCTATATCACCACAACAATCCCACATTACTTCTCCTTTAACACTCACACCTCACTCATGCCACTCTTCTTATCACCTTTAGCAAAAAATAATCCCACACCTTCACTTGATTCCATCATCTCATCCAATCACTAGCCTATTAATTATCATGTGGCTGAAATTTTTGCCGTAATTTGTAGCGAAAAATTCTGCTGCAAATCCATCATAAATAATGTCGAAAATTTCAGCAGAAAACTCAACAAAGAATGACATTTTTTAGTATTAAAAATTTGTCGAAGAGCCGTCGGAAGTCTGCAGGAAATATTTTTGGCGAATTCATTTCTGCCGAAAATGACTTTCCGACGTTGTTTTTCGTGACGGATTAGATTCCGCTAATAAGCCTATTTACCGGCAAATTCTGCCAAGTTTCCAGTATAAATTTTCACCGAAAATAACTAACTTTCCTATAATGTATGTTAATGTGGATGAATAAAATAATTGATTATACTTGAATGAATTTGGAGTGCTGTTGCTCTTGAAAGGGTTTGATTGCTACTTCCCTCAACCTGAGAAATTGCTTGAAATTTTCAATATTGCTACTTTGGTGAGTAGGAAAGACAAAATTTTAACTTTTTCTTCATTTCTTGAGCTACTCTCTATCATTTTTTACTTTCTCATATCTCTTATACATCCATTAACAATACCTTGCAACCACAACCCTCAATGCAAAGTACATAAGCCCTATAAAAAGCAATCAACCACTAATTCAATGAAGTAGACCTAGCTAGTTTAATTGGTCAACCCTTAGTCGACTGGTGAGTATTTTATGTGAGTTTGCATAGCTTATTGGGCAAATAGGCTTGACTGATGGACAACCTCGTGAATTCCTTGAACAAACTCAGTAGCATAGTGCAAATTAAGGCAGCATTAAAGACTAGTTCTTCCATGAAATGATGTTATTCAATTCTAGCTAGTTAAATCGAATCTTTGCAAGATTTTTTGGTGAGTTCCTAGCTAGCTAGAAACAGTAAAGTCAGCTCATTCTCATAATGATCTGATTAATCTGATCCAAATTAACATGTATTTATAGGCTAAAATGAACAAATTAAAGCTCTCCAACCAATTTATTTATTAAATAAGCATGGAGAAAGAATCTAAATAAAATGTGAAATAGGAAATATACAGAATGAGTAGGTTATGCTGATAATTAAGCCTCGTGAAATTGTCTGACATATACTCAGTTCATTTTGATATGTTGGTTGGGAGCTTTCGCTATCAATTAAAACATACTGGGTTCAAAACTTGCGTATATAATGTGTGTATGAATTTGCCTTTAATTGACTCAATAAGTCTCCAAAAAAAAATTTCTAACGCAGCCTTAACGACATCTTTTGTCATATTAGAGGATTTTTGCAGCCTAAAGCACGCTTTATTAATAAATTTAGATTAAATGTAGGTTAGTAGATGAAGACTATATATAATATAGCTGTCACTTTACTGAAGTTTAATAAAAGTTTTTAATTAGCTTGGAGAGAAAATACTCAAGCAATTTTGGAATTTTATGAAGATCAAGGTTGATATGATGTGATCTATTATGTTCAGCCTTTTAAATAATTTTTTTATTACAAAAATCCTATGAAGTCACTTGGGATCATTTTTTTTTAAATTTATCTTTAATTTAAAATAAAATTTATTAAAAACAACATAATTGATTTTTAATAAAAATAAAAATCCATAAAAAAAGCACATTAAACAAACAAATTTTTAAAAACACAAATAAATTAAAAAAATAAATGTGATCCAATGGCTTAAAAAAAATAAATATAAATATTAGAATTAAATTGCCCTAGTCATTGGCAATTCTTTGACCAGTTGTGCTTTGTTGAATATGGACTTTGTGGGTCACTATCCTCAGACTTCTAAGGCCTCCTCACTCTTACAAGTTTTAATTACAATGACTAAATCAGCCCTAAAATATTCAAGAAAATATTTATCCATGGAATTTTATTTATTTATTTATTTCAGCATACTTGCTGAGCAGTTCTGAGGTCCACAAGTTGCTCCAACTGACGTGAGTGATTAAGATTAACATTTAAATAAGTGCATTTTCTTTCACTGATATAATTTAAAACAATTTGTTGGCTTATACTAATCCTTACTTGTGGACTACTAATTCCTCTTATCTTTCCTATATCTCATCTAATTTTCCTCTTCAACACTCTTATCATCTAACTCACTTTCTCAGTTTTTTTCTTTTTCCATTGATATAATATTTATTCAACAATTTGTTTTTTAATTAATAATGAGATATTAGTAACTATTTTTTTTTCATAATTAACTAATATGAATGCCTAAATATAATCAACATCTTATGATAATGTGCATCCTAGGATGACTTGCATCATGATGGCTGAATATCCTTTGATTGACGCTGAGATTAGTGCAGTCTTTGATGTCATACATATACACTAATCTTAATGCAAATTTAAGGGCATTCATATTTGTCGTAATGCATTAGAATATCCATCTATCAATTACTCTCCTCTAAGCATATGTAAGAACTGACACATCTTTTCCTTCACATAGGAAGAGCATCCTCAAGATGATTGTAGGCAAGTGGATCTCTCTAATCTAAGCTAAAGCTTAGCAACACACAAGAAATAAGTGGCAAAGTCATCTAAGACTTGGGTGGTGAATAATTCAGTCACCAACACTTGTAATACAAAGAAAGGAGATTTGCATATATAGCGCTAAATAATTATGCTTCGTTTGGGATAGTTTTTTTATCGCTTTATCAAGCGGCTTTTTAATACAAAAATTTCTTGAGCTACAAGTTTTTGTACTAGGAAGCTGCTTTAGAAAGCAGTAAGAAAGCCATCACAAACGAAGCCTTACTTATCTAACAGACAAAATGAGCTATTTTTATTTAGATATATTTGTAATATTTAAATGATAACAAATTATATATCATTTACTGTCTATGCTTCCCCTCTTGCTAGTGACATGTAACTTATAATGTCTCAATCTTTTGTTGACTCAATTTATCATTGGCATGATCTAATATATTTGGGCCTAAAAATCTTTAGGATCTTTTCCCTCAGATACCTTACTTTCATGTCCTCAATATAGGAAGAAAATGTACATCTATTTTGGAATATATATTTATCTCTACAGACTATCCCTTATATATACAAGTAAAAGAAAGAAGGCAGTTGAGGTTCCTCTCCAGATCTCAGCATTTAGAATGTCTATTTTTTCTAGGCTCTCAATGCCTAAAATTTAGAAGATCAAAACAAGTTATTCTTGACAAAAATTAAGTTTGAAGCATGTATGATTTAGTCTCTGTATTTTTTTTAGGCAAAATCTAATGAAATAGTTAAAAAATATTTATGAAATGCATGGAAAATGTTGAATTTATCAAATGGCATAAAAGACTCGTATTTACAAGGTCAAGAAAAGCTATGTAATTTAATTTATATTACCTTTCTAAGGCTTCGTTTGGGACAGTTTTTTTTAATTGCTTTCTAAAATAATTTTTTAATGTAAAATATTCTTGAAAGCACAAAAAAAAAATAGTGTCCAAAAACTATTCCAAACGAAGCCTAAATTGCCGTCAAAGGAAGAACCTTTTGATCCAAATATTAGGCTTTAGCTAAGAGAATGCAAGTGGCATACAAGAATTTTTATTTTTGAAGTCCAATAATTTAAGAATTTGAGCAATCATCAATCTGCTGAAACGATCAAATTAGCCCATTATAATTAGGGTTGCAAGCGAACCAAACGTTCGATTAGCTACTCGATGCTCGGTTCTATTAAAGCTCGTTTGTGATCGTTTATCTAACTAAATAAACAAACTTGAACAATATTTTAAATATTCGATCCTTAAATAAACAAGCTTGAACACTAATGTGTTCAGTTCATTTATGTTTACGAACAATATCATTTGAAGTTCGTGAACAAGCTCGACATTAAGCTCGATAAAAAGCTCAATTCGTGTTTGATTCAGAACTCATGAATAAGCTCAATAAAAATTTGATTAATATTTAATTATAAAATTGATAAATATACATAATATAAATATTTTAAATTTATTATAACATAATGCTATAATTATTTTTAATTAATAAATTTTAAAGTAATGAAATATTATAATATATGTTAACTAAAATAAAGTTTACATATTTATTAAGTTGATATTATATATTATTTAATTATAATTATTATTTTTTAATTATTTCAGAGAAATAAAAAAATGGGAATCGTGAAAAGAGGCATTGGCAGAAAACCGAAACCTTCCCTTTATTCTGCCCTAATCTATCTCCCTAAACACGAGACCCTTCGTATTTCTGCCTGAACGGATCGACTGGCTGACTCCCGAACGCCACTCAAGCCTCGACTGGCAGCGACTTTCCTATTCGTTCTCCTAGAAGCTCTGCCCTAAACATGCTTTATTTTACATGATGTATTTGTTTTGATAGTGTGTTTAATAGGATATATTTATTCCGAAAGTGTATTTTTGTAGTTCTGACAGAATCATTGAAGTATTTCTACGAACATAGAAGATAATCTTTCAACTGTTGTATCAAATGGAGAGAAATGCAACAGGTAAGTTTCATTTGAAAATATATTCATATAAATTAATCATATTTTCATTCTAAATAGACAACTGTTTTTATTATAAATTTAATTTCATTAACAAGAGACATTTCACATTTGTCCATGTTTGCTAGATTGTTTGTTTAAGATGTTCATGAACAAATTTAAGGTTTGTTTGTTCAATAGATTGGTTGATATTTTCACGAACATAGCTCATTAAGGCTTGTTTGTTTAAAGCTTGATAAGCACTAAACGAATCGAACATGAACCAAACATGAACACCCTTAAATTAAACGAACCAAACATGAACATAAACAATAAAGCTTGAATCAAACACGAACCAAACTTGAACATGCTTATGATAAACGAACTCAAACATAAACACTCACATACTCGGCTCGGCTCGGTTCGTTTGCAGCCCTAGGTGTTATTCGGTACATGAAAACTCTGTCCTCTTCCAAATCAACTATATTGTGATATTAAGGCAAGGCGTTACAACTCAATTCTATTTCACCTATGATTTTGAACATAATTAAAGAGTTCTTGTTTTAATTACTTTTGTAGTTTCACTTATGATTTTGAAAATATTATTAAAATTATATTTAAGGTAGGGGTGTCAATATTTGACATGACACGAAAACCCGACTCGAACCCGACCCGAAAAACCCGAACAGAGTCCTAAACGGGTCGGGTTCGGGTTGACCCGACGGGTTGCCGGGTCAACCCGAAAACCTATTTAGAGCCCTGCCCGCGCGCATCCGCGCTCGCCAGCGCGCCCGCGCGCTCGCAGCGCTCGCCCGCGCGCCCGCCCGCTTGCAGCGCTCGCCCGCGCGCCCGCCCGCTCGCAGCGCTCGCCCGCGCGTCCGCGCCCTCGCCCGGGCTCGCCCGCGCGCCCGCGCCCGCGCCCTCGCCTGGGCTCGCCCGCGCGCTCGCAGCGCTCGCCCGCGCGCTCGCAGCGCTCGCTCGCAAGCTCGTGCCCTCGCCCGGGCTCGCCCGCGCGCTCGTGCTTTCGCCCGCGCTCGCCCGCGCGCTCGTGCCCTCGCCCGGGCTCTCCCGGGCCCGTGCTCTCCCGCGCGCTCGCCCGCACCCGCACCCGCGCGTTCGCCTGCACCCGCGCCCGCGCGCTCGCCCGCTCGCGCCCGCGCGCTCGCCCTGCATGTCCGCCTTCGCGACCCGGGTCGGGTCGGGTCGACCCGCCAACCTGACGGGTCCGGTCCGGTTTTCTGACCCGTTTCCCTACCCGGGTCGGGTTAGGGTCAACCCGTTTAGGCTGCGGGTCATTGCGGGTTCGATCCGAACCCGACCCGAAACCCGATTTTGACACCCCTAATTTAAGGCATGAAATAAAAAAAAATATCTATTTATCGTTTGGGGCTAATGCGCATAAATTTAATGATGCCTTAGTGATAGAATTCTCACAACTAAAAAAATTACATTCAAGCCAGATATTTGAAAGCATCCATGATTTAAAATTGTAACTATCTCATGATAAGATCAAGTCATTTGTAGTGAAAGGTTTGATATATTTTCTTGCAAAATAGTTTGTAGAATAAAGAGAGAGCATTTAATACCGTGGCTTTACATACCAAAATAAATAAAAAAGGTGCAGGAGACACTGACATTTTCATTGGAAAACTCGGGAAGGAAAATCCACAAGGTCTGACACAATTGAAATAACTCTATCATTGCATATCTTTGGTTAAAAATAATATACTTCCCCGTTATTGGAGATGATATTAAAACAATATAGAAGGCGAGAACTATAGAATGAATTTTATAATGAAAATTGGAAGAGTCTTTGAGGCATTGGATCAAATTTTTCAGGAGATCATTCGTGGCTCATTTGAGGAGAGAAGGATATAAATCATGAAGTCTGGTCTTAATATTGATCTTCAAGTCAAGAGTCGAAGTTGGTGTCAGCAACATGCATAGCCTTACAGGCAATAGTGTACATCAATGTTGGTGGTGACGGCAGGTGATGAAGACGACAGATGTTGATGTTAGTGTCAACGGTGTGCATTGACCTTATAGGCGATGGCTTGTAACGCTGATGGTGAAGGTAAGCAATGAATTCACCGAGCATTGGTGTTGGCATTGGCGATACGCAACAGCCTTATAGGTGATGACGTACATTAACTTTTGTGATTATAGTGGCCGATAAAGTTTACATGCAATAACGTTGGTTTTGATGGTGTGTATCAACCTTATATGTAATGACATGTGCTAATTTTGGTGATGCACTAAGTAACGAAATTGACAATTATAGATGTTGGTATCAACAATGTGTATCAATCTTATAGATGATGATGTCATACATTGATATCGGTGGTGATAACAGAAATGGGCAAATCCCCATGGAGCCCAGGGTGGGCAAAATCCCACCCTAAAAAAAAAAAATGAAAAACCTAAATGAAGAGTAATTTTGAAAATTTGACCCCCTTTAAAAAAATTTTTTCCCTAATTTTACATTTTTCCTTCACCTAAAAGATTATTTGCCCACTCATATGCCCCGCGCCCCTTTCCTCTTCCAAAATTTTCCATCTTTCCTTCACCCTCGTGCGTCGCTTCGCCGGCTGAGCTCGCCACCACTGGTTTCGCCCTTCAAAGCAAACATCAATGTTGTTTGTAATAGTAGACATCAGTCTTATAGACGATGGTGTGCATCAAATTTAGTGGTGTTGATAAGTGATTAAGTTGGTGGGACTCGATTTTAGCATTGGCAGTGTTTAGTGGTCTTGATAGCGATGGTGGGCAATAAGGTTGGCAATATTTTTTTTGGGGTGGGAGAATTTTTTTTTAAAATTTTTGCATGAATAGAGAAAGGGAAACATCAATATGATATTTTAGGTTTGCAATTATAATTTTCAATGGATTTATCCTCAAGAAATTCTGTTGATAATGCTTCTCTAAAAAATGGTGGAAACTTCAAGGAAAATTTGACCGGAGTTATTAGTTGTTTTGATTCCACCAAAAATTGCCCAAAAAAAGCATTTTGCCGATAATGTTAAATATGTAAATATTCTTGAAATGTTAATGTAAACGACCTTTTGATGTTATAAAAATGGTTTCCCTTAGGGCCCCAGATCATAATAATTTCTCATATATGGCACCAAGCTGTTATGTGCTAAAAAATTTAGGGCGATAAAGAGAAAGTGTTTAACATCATGACTTTATATAAGGATTAGCATCTACATAAGTAAAGGAAGAGTTATGAGAGAAAAAATTACTTTTATCTGAAAAACTTAAAAAAAGAAAATTATGGTGCTTATCCTAATTGAAATAATTCTACTAATGTCTATCATCAGTTACAAATGATGTGACGCCCCAAAATCAGAGCTAGATCACTATGAAGCTATGCTTGAGAGCGTAGTGACAACTACGCTGGCACTACAGGAAATTCAGGTTTTACCGGCGGCTAGTACCGGCGGTCCTTTAACCATCGGTAATAATGGCGGTTTAACAGGCGGTCTGCCCGCCGGTATTAACCGGCAGTTTCGCCGGCGGGTTGTTATTACAAAACCGTCGGAAATAGCGACACTATAGTAACCCCCGGTAAGACCTCCGGTTTTATGTTTTACCGTCGCTAATACCGGCGGCCTTCGCCGCCGGTGTTAAGTAATTTTTTCTGATGGTCATAACCGCCGAAAATAGACCTAATATTGGCCATCCCGAGCCCTTCCTCTTCATTTCTTCGGTTTGATCTCCCTGCATATGCTCGCTCGCCGCGATCGCACCTCCAGCTAACTGCGCAGGAATCCGGCCGCCGACGAGCTCCCTCAGGCCGACGATCTCGCACATTGTTCGGCCGACGAGCGCCCTCCGTCCGTCGACGAGTCCCCTCCGCCGACGAGCTCCCTTCGGTTTGTTTTTTTTTTCTCAAATTTGCAATACCAACAAGTATTTTCCTATTTCGGTTGGATTAAATCAAGTATCAGCATTAAGTTCATATCTTTTTACTTTATTCATGGATGTTCTCACTAGACATTTTGAAGAGGATGTGCCTTGGTGTTTGCTTATTGCTCATGATATACGTCTTATTGATAAGATTAGAGAGGGAGTTCAAGTTAAACTTGATTTATAGCTGTTCTCACTAGACATGTATGTTCATGTTTCTCAAAATCAATTTGGATTCATGCCAAGTAGGTCTATTATGGAGGCTATACATTTATTGAGAGGTTTGATGGTGAAGTATAGAGAGAATGAGGAGGATCTACATATGATTTTTATTGATTTAGAGAAAGCATATGATAAAATTTGAAGAGTTAATAATGCTTATATTATTCAAGTCATTAGGGATATGTATGTAGGAGCTATTACTTGTGTTCGAATACAAGGTGGTTTGACCAAGTATTTTCCTATTTCAATTGGATTACATTAAGGATAAGTCTTAAGCCCATATCTTTTTTCTTTAGTCATGGATGTTCTCACTAGAAATTTGCATGAGGTTGTACCCTGGTGTATGCTTTTTGTTGATGATATTCTTCTTGTTGATAAGTCCCCCTTAATCTTATGGAAAAATTCTATAAAATGTTGGTGAGACCTACAATACTTTATGATGCAGAATTTTTGCCATTAAAAGAGAAGCATAATATTAAGTTAAGTATTGCAGAGATTAGGATGCTCAAGTGGAGTAGTGGCTTTACTCTTAAAGACAGGATACGAAATGAGCATATACATGAAAAGGTTGGAGTAGCTCCAATGGAAGATAAGTGGATTAGTTTCTTTTGATTTTTTTATGCTACCCTATGATGGAAGACATCCAATGAGCATGAGTAGGTAGTGTTTGGGCATGGCAAACTTTGGGTGTACTAGCTAGTTGGGTTCTTTGAGTTTTTGGGCTGCTGGATGCTTCTCGGGTTGGGCTTGGCTGCTTGGTTTTGGGCTGTGTTTTTGAGAGCTGCTTGGTTCTAGCTCGGCGGTTAGACCGTCGGACGCTGGCGGTTTGGCCTCCGGAAACCTCGATACCAGACGGCTTATAATAACCGCCGGAAGAATAATTAAGCCGCCGAAAATTACCGGTGGTTAGACCGCCCGCCATTTTTCTGCCAGAAACATCGATACCAGATGGCTTATTATAGTGCCGGAAATATAAAACAGCCGCCGGTAAAACCGGCGTTCTCCACGGCCAGAAAGCCGCCGGTGTTTAACCGGCGGTCACTGGCGCTATCACAGCCGAAAATTATTGGCCGCTTAAATTGTTGAGAAGCCGTCGGTTATTCTAACCGCCGGAAACTAGCCGCCGAAAAATATTTCCTACGCGCCTAATACCGGCGGTTTACTAACCGCTGACAAACCGTCAGTATATTAGAAAACCGCCGAAAAAAATAAGTATACCGCCGATAAAACTTAAATTTCCTGTAGTGTGAGGGCAAAGTGGGACCGGAAAAGCTCCAATATGGCGTTGAACTATTTATTCTACATTATTTCTGGATTTTGCATGCAGTGCTGTGGCCTCGAGTTTATAGCATTGTGGCGATGGGTTTATAGCATTGTGGCGCTAGGCATTGAATTTCTTTTGTTATTATATAAATCTCCACACATCATCACCATCACGCCCACCCATCGCTATTTCAGATGCTTGTCAGGGAAGGAAGAAAAGAGGGAGAGGAGAGAGAGAAGACATATAAAGTGATGGCATTTTCATCTATCAGATCTGTTGTGGAATTTTTTTTTATCGTGGTAGGTAATCTGAATCCTACCTTGGTTTTAAGTGATTTTGTATTTTATGATTCTAATTTTTCAAAATTGATAAAAAATATTTTTTTCTTGATTTATCAACTTCAACATATAAATTTTGGTATATGATAAATATAACTCTTATGAGTGTTTTGACTGTAATATTACTTATTATCATCGGATAAATTGATAGTTATAATTTTCTGAAGTATATGGATAATATATAGATTTTTTTATATTATATAAATTATTATATTTTATACATGATATTGAATTGCATAGAGAAAATGATATGACTAATATAAGATAAATATGACATTTACATATAAGTAAAGAAGGCCAACTGTGAACATTATAATTAATAAGAGTTAACTATTGAAATATAATACCCTATATAGGACGATGGGTCGACGGACTTTTCTTAAAATATAGAATTATGATGAAATCCTAATTGTAGCTTATAATTGATTAATTGAATCATGTCAGCGGGTGGAGAGTGACGATTCTTAATGATTTACTAAAAGTCACATGTGAACTGATTTAAGATTTATGAATGTTGATGGAAAGATAAAGGCTGATGATCGACTGATGGATAGTTAGGGTTAAAAATGTTGAAAATATCACATTAAAACTAGATGTCATGCATTGTTATTTATAATTATATTCATATTTACATTAACATGATAACATATGAATTGATTGGATTGATTGATAGATAGAACTGTTATATAACTGATAGAATCAACATTGAGATTGATATAACATGACATAGCATATGATAGAGGTATTAATAGATATTGAGAGTCATATTGATATAATATATTGATAAGCATATTGATATAATACATTGAGTTGGCATATTGATAGACAAATACATGGCATAACATTTAGTATAAAATATATATTGATAGAAAGCATATAATGAAATCATTAGAATAAACATAACTGATAGTATTGTGTTTGACACTAGAGTGATTATCTTGATCTTGGCTTTTTTAGTATATGATACTTATTCATGAATTTTAGTGTAATTATGATTTATGAGCTTTCCTCATTTCACCTATCATATTGATTTGTATTACTAGTGATTAATCATTATTCTTACAGATAGTTATCGTTACTGATTTTATAATTATTAAAATAAGCATGCATATTGATTCTTGAGGCCTTGCATTGAAAGCATTGGTGTTTTTGGGTTTCTGCTAAGCTTTATAATCTCATTCTTGTGGTTTGATTGATTTCAGGTCCATAAAGGGGACAAGTATATTTAGGTGGATTAAAGCTAGAGTTGTAGATTTATTTGACTTTTTAGCATTTTGTTTAGCATTTTGTTTTATTCTTCTTGTAATCAAAATTGTTAAGTAATAGTCTAATATTTTAGATTGAACTTTTAATTTTTTTTATATAAAATTTGAATAGTGATGTATATTGATAAAAGTTATGATATATAGATGTTTTTGTTATTTTAATTAATATAAAAAAAATTAATGATTTTGGTAGATTAATTAGAAGATAAAAACATATAATTTTTCCAATTTAGATTCAGGGACGCTACATAAATTGCTAAACCTAAATTTTAATTCAACCAAAATGTAGAATAAACCAGACCTAACTATAAAATCAACAATAATAACATTCTAAACTTCATATAATTTCATTCCTCAAAACTTGCATATAATAATCCATCTTACAATGCAATCTATATATCAAAAGAATAAAAACTTGGTTTCAAAAAAACCTCAAACACCTGCTCGTGATGATCCCACTCTTATCAACTCTACTCCACAAGGCCTCTTCCTTTTCCTAAAATATCAGAGGAATATCATAGAATATGCACCACTAGCTCAGTAGACTTCTTTCTCACTCCCATCACAGATATTAATATCCATTCAAATATTAAGAATAAATTATTTAAGTATTCAGTTAATTAAAAAGAGCATAACTTAAATGCTAACAAAAAGTAAACTTTTAAAAATCATCAAAATGCACTTGATTTCATAATTAATCATTGCATATACTTTCCTAGATAAACTTTACAAAGGTTCAAAAATATGTTTGCCATTAGAATATTCTTATACATTTGCTCTTTTGTTCCATCAGAATATATACAAAGGACTCATAGTTATCATAATATGTTCAGAAATTATTTATATTTAATTCATAAAATTTTTAGAATATATAATGCATGAATATAATGCGCAGATCATGATGCTTTCTTATAATTTTGCTTCCACTTATAGCTCCCTTTAACCTTCCACACCCACATATAGCAAGTGAGCTGATAAGAACAGAATAACCTCCCACACCCGCATTTAGCAAGTGGAGCCAAAATCTTTCTCACATCTACATGAGGTAGATAGGGTCAGAACTGAATATATAGGGCCCTTTTATCATTTCAGAGAGCACACCTATCACATTTCATAGGTCAGAACTTCTCCAATGCTATGCTATGAATCATACAAATTGAATGTAACAGTAAATTATTATGAATTTAACACATGATTATGATGATACATGAATTATTAGAATTGTCAATATTAAGCCACATTACATGTATAAAAGCCTACCCATTAAACATTTTTCATTTTAATAATAATTTCAAAGGAATATCCAAAATAGTCTCTTAAGATTTTTAAAGAATTATTATGCAAACCAATTTTTTTTTATTCTTCAATACACATAAAAATTATCACAGAGAAAATCAGTTAGTGAAATTAAACTTCGTATAGTCAAAATATTAAGATTAAAACATACAACAATATAAAAAAAGTTACATGATAAAAATGTTATAAAACCAGATAAAAAAAATTATCTATAACTTATTATAAAATTCCAGAGATTAAAATCAGAGATAGATGTTTGGAAGCCTACCTCGTGCTCTTCAAAATCCTCAACTGGCCCGATGAATGATATTCGAGCTTTGGCCTCTGAATCTCTCTCCCTTCTTTCACTCTCCTCTTTCTCCTCTTCCTCTTCTTCTTCTCTTCTTCGGCAAGTGAGGGGATGGGGTTAATTAGGGGTTTAAAATGAATTAGGATATTTATATTAAAAAAATATCAGTTTAGGTTCAGTGTCGTGGTGCTTATCCTCATTGTGTCACTACTCTCAATTAGATTATTCCAAATCCTCATAGATCACTCAAACCCTATAGAAAAGTGCCATTGTGGAGCCACCTAGCACCATGACACTGCCCCTAATCCTCTTCCCAAATATAGAGGACAATGTTGCGATGTTGACTCTCCTAGTGTCGCAGCGCCCATTGGACATTTTCACTCCTTATGATTTTCTCTATTCAATTTCAATTTAGACTCTACATGACTCATATTTGATGACTAAATCAAGATTAAACAATAATTTATATAAGTTCAAGTTAATTACTTGGGTTCAGAAACAACATATGTTATAAATGATACCCTTCCCTGTGATTTAAGAGATTAATGATACAATATAGTAGGCATGAATTATAGAAAATAAATTCAATGGTCAAAATTGAAGGAGATTTGAGGCATTAAATCTATCTTTAAAATAGTATTTGTTGTCTATTTGGTCATTAATCTTTGAGGAGAAAAGCAAAGCCCTATATGGAGTCCTATTGAGTACCCATGCTCTGTGCGGACTGGCTTTGCCCACCCACGCCCATCCATGGTAACTTTTGAGATGCCATACGCACCCATATCCACCCCTTTCCATACTTTTTGAACGCAATCTGCCACAGGTTGATGGATTTGAGGCTTGTTGCCCTTTGCTCTGATTGCAAACTTTCAAGCCGCATATCAGAATTTACCTTAGTCGAATGGCGGTTCAATGTTGCACACTATGTAGTGAGAATTGCGATAATATAAGGCATACGATGATTAGCAAGGTAAATCGATTTATCCCCTGATGTTGAGTACTCACTCATACCCACCCACGAGGTCATGAGCGTACCCATACCCATTTGGTATGGGTGGGTACATGGGTGGGAGTGGGTATGGGTACCCAATGCAGGGCTCTGGAGAAAAGATAAAAAGCTAAGACGCCCGATCTAAATATTGATCTTCATGTTGGGAGTCGTAGTTAGTTTTAATAATGTGCATCAGTCTTATAGGTAATAATATCATGTGATGCCGGTGGTTAAGCAATGACAGTTCGATGAAACAGTCTAATGATAGTAGTTAGACAATAATGGTATGGCCATATTGTCGGTCTAATGGCAGTGGTCAAACAACAATGGTATGACAATGATGGTTGGTGAGCAGTGGTCTAATGACAATGCTCGATGGTAGCAATTCGATGGTGGTGGGGCACTAGGATTCTCCAGACCTTTAAGCACTCTTTGATCTCCAATCTCGATCAATCCTCCTTTCATATAAAAACTAATGGTCTATTTATAATTTTTAGGAGCGAAACTCTTCATAAATATAATAAAAAATTTAAAATACTCTATGGAATGACCGATGTTGACTCCCTTGATCATATGATATTTTTTGAATGTTTGAGTATCTTAGTGATTTCACAAATTCGTCTCATTGAGATGCTTGAATTAACTATAATTAAATATGCAATATTTAAAAATCATTTAGTCCTCCAATTAATATCTTTAAGTTTTCAGCTACACTTTTAAGTGTTTGATCTTGGCTCATTTGGAGTCGGATCAAATCACTTTTATTATTGCTGAGTTTGTCTCATCGAGACTTCAGTTCGACTATAAATTTATTAAAATAAGAGTCAAAGGCATATGTATTCATATCCAAAAAAATACACATCGTATACGCATAAATTTTTTATAAACTAAAATTAGTTGATACCTACTGACTTTATCAATTATTTAATTTGAAAAAATCAATTAATTAATGCGATACAAAAATGAAATAATCTGGCGGCGATAACGACTTCGTCACTTTGCTCCATTCAAAGAAAAAGTCCAGTCTGACCAGCAAAGTAGCAAGAGTTATAAATCATAATGCAATACTCCACTTGCTTCTTTTACTTTTTATAAGCAAGCCAACGTGTTGGGATGAACAAAATTTTAAATATTTGCGAATGGCTCTCGCCATATAACTCTCTCTTATTAATTTAGTGAAAAGATCGAACTAAATCATATATAATTAACCATCTAATTTATAATTAATAATGTAATTAACGTTTCTATTTTCAACTTCTATAAAATGTAATTTTCTAATTTCAAATAATATTAACTGTTTCATAAAAAAAACCCTAAAACAAATAATTTTTTTTTGAGTTTCCAGCTCTGAATTAAACCTCATAATCTATTGATTTGATGTGATCAAAAGAAACAAATGATATCTTTGTGAGTTTCTGCAGTTAGCTTCTTTCAATAGAAGAAACTTAATGAAAGAAAATTAATGAAAGCACCAATAAAAAAGACAGTAAGAGTCTTGTTCTGAACTTTTCCATCTTCTTTCAGTTACACTTGCAGGAAATAGCATATCCTATATGAAATTTAAGTATCTAAACTACCACATTTAGCCCTAAAGAAAGAAAGAAAGAAACAAAGCTGAACAGAAATTTTCTATATACAGCAAAAGAAAAACTCAGAAAAAATATAAATCAAACCAAATATCAAAAATGTTTCCATGGCTGGCAGTCAAGATTGGTGCAGGTTGAATCCCATGAGCTCCGGCACTCGCCTTCAGGGCCATCACAGCACCTGCAAACCAAACCTAGAGACTCCAACACTTTCACGTACCCTAATCCAATAAAAAAACATATAGTTAATACATCATTAGCATCTAATCATATGGCTAATTACAGAAGGGGGAGTCACACTTACCTTCTTGCTTAATAGAGGGAAAGTCTCTTCCTTCTGCCTCTTTACAGATTTGGGCATGGAAGATAACCAGTAGAAGAAGAAGAAGAAGAAGAGGAAAGGCGGTTCTTTTGGAATTCATGGAGCTTAGATTACTTTGCTTGTTGCCTTTGAGGAGAGGAGGAAGAAAACTTTTGGTGGTTTATATAAAATGGGTGGGTTTTCTGGATTTAAATCAACGGCTGGGATTTGGTTTCACTTGAGTTAATTTTTTTGGCTTATTTACTGAACGGTTCGATGTTATTGAATGTGAAATACGTGTGATACTGTCTGGTTTTACGTCCAGTAGCGGTGTCAGCCTCGTTCTCCAAATACAAAAATAAAAACAAAATAATTAAGATAAATATTGTTAGTTAATTTTTATGGTAACATATTCTAATTTTCTTAACAAGAAGAATTGTTTTCTTTTGAAAATAATTATTTTTTTAATTGAAATCAAAGGCTATTTATAATTTTATATTGTATAATAATTAATGATTAACGCCCACATAACGATATTTAATTGGAGAATTTTCAGTGAAGAAAATCTTATTCATAATATCCTAAATTAAATTTAATCATTATAGCGTGCAATTAAAATTGTACAATTAAAATGACTATAAATATTCTAAGTAGAAAGCACTATATATATATAAAAAGAAAAAATAGTTAAATATTTAAGCCAACAAATTTGATAAGGTCAACGTACGCAACACAAATGTATAGAATTGTTGGAACATCGAGGTCTTTTAATCTGCTAGTAAATGGCAGAAAGAGGTAGCCTACTTGCATATAAATAATCTAAAAAATAATTCATGGGGAGAGATCAAGACATTATTTCTGTTTAGGAATTATTAAGGCAATATAGTTTAAATAATTAAATCAGATAATGATTTTTTAAATTCAAATATTTTTTATGCTAAGTTAATTAATAATTAAAAACTTTAGTTTACTTTCATATACTTTATATTAATTTTAAAGAATATGATCGGAAACACACACACACGAACTTTATATTAATTTTGACTTAAATTTTCTCAAAGATAATTAATTGAGGTTTTGTAAAATTGATTTTGAAAATTTTGATATGGGTTTCTAAATCTCTTACGAGCGTAAGCCCTTGTGGTTAATTACATAACAGGAAATTATAGTTTTTTAGGAATACTTTCGATTAAAATAAAGAGTAGAAATTTTATGTTTAATTTTCAAAGATTGATCTCAAAGGAACGAGGCTTGAATTTTGATTGGGATTGGATTAAGATTGAACACTTATTTCTAGAAGTCAAAGGAGGAGTGGTAAGAGGTGTTTAGAATTCTGAAATAATTCAGAAATACCCTAACTTATCTTATGTGTTAGACTTGAATTTTAGATTGAATTTTTTTTTTAATTTGAATAAATAATTTTATTAGAATGTTGGGATTATATTCTTAGAAGGTTGAGGTCTTATAGTCTGAACTTCTCTCAGAACTTAATTCTAAATTAGGCACTAAAAAATAAGTAACATGAACCTAACTAATACAATGCAAATCTGGACTTACCCCGACCTGGATTAGGAAGCCAGCTAACCACCTAATTACTTAAAATCTATGAATCTAATCTTTTATGCAAGAGTGATAGAGACGTTTAATTAAGTTTTGAGGAGTTGAGGCCAACATCTAGAGCTGATCCTAATTAGCCCCTTGACTTTATTGGATAAATTGATGCTAAAATTAAATGCAATTAAATTTTTAGATACTTTTAAGTTTGTATCTAATACAATGCATGCTAATTGACTTGATAAATGCTTAAATCAAATATGAAGCAATTTAAAAAAAGCTTAAAAATAGATTTTTTCTAGAGATTATATAACTTCCCCTTGACAGGTTGACTACACCCTAATAGGTCAAGTGGCCTTATAAAACTCGCAGGTAGGGAGGTGCCTAACAAGAAAGAAAAGATATAATATGATGTATGTGACCCTCGACCATCCGAGCTTACTTCTTAAAATTATTAGAGTTTCTATTTCAGCTTAAAATTTTAAATTTAATTAAGGTAGAAAAAAATTTTAACGTGCCCTCACGAGCCTCCGATCATTCCAAGCTAAATCAAAAGCGACATGCAATCGAAAAAAGCTAGAAAAGATATATAATTTTTACTACGTAATCAAATTAAACATATCAATTAAATTTATCAAATTAAATGTCCATATGACAAGTGCCACTTAATATTATAACCCAGGGTCTGTAGAAAATAAAGTGGTTGGATACCACTAACAACAGCGAGGATTCTACTCCTAAGACTCAAGTGAATTTGAGAATGTGATTCTTCTTGATCTTCACTTCTTCGTTTTTCTTAAAACTCCTTGGATCTGTCTGGTCCAGATATCCAAATGAAAAGAAACTCCCCCTTGAATGGGGTATTTTCTTTTTTCTTTGGATTCTCAAAGTATCATAATCTGTATATCCAAATGAAGATGGATACTCCCCTAAGGGGTGTCTCTCTTCTCTTTGGATTCTAGATTGAATATATATCTCATCTCAAATTATCACTTTAATAATTATAACTCAATTAAATTCAAATTACATTAAATGAAAATAAAAAATTTAGACTCTAATAACCTGCAGGGTTATCCTAGGCAATTAACATTTAAATAATCCCAAGTAGTTATATAATAAAATTAAAATGCTCAAATCAATCACACTTAGCCATGCTCTTTTATTTTTAAAAAGAGACTTAGCATTCTGAAGCACCTGAAAAAAAATATCGTTAATTTTTTTAAAAGCTTAATTTATTGATTTGCCTTCTTTAATTTTAATGTCCTACATGAGCATAATCACCTGTATAAAATTATGTCATCATTTAAATCACCCATAATCTAAGGGTAAATCTAACACCCACCACATTAATACACATATTATAAAAATTAAGTAAACAATCACATTAACTAATCAATATTCAAATAGTATGCAGTGAAAACTCGGAAAGCCTAGCACACAACATCAAAAAAAATAAAACACTGGCCTAGCCTAAGACTAAAGTTAGTTTTTCTAGCAAACCATCTAAGGTGTGTGAGGTTGGCTATGTGGTTTGGATATGTCATATATAGGGTAATTAATTAAAGTTATTCAATGTTCTTATTCATTGAAAGCTTAAGGAAATTTTAATTAAAATTTAAATCTTAATATTTTATAATTGATTTTATAGTATATTTAAGTGTTAAATGATTACTACCTTTATTAAACTAGGGCTATGAAGTTTATTTTACCTTCCTTGGGGCTGCGTCAATAGCCTCGCAGGCCCAGGTTACCTAGTAGTAACAGGTATAAATTAAGTAACTTAGTTGATTAAAGATTTAAAGATTGATAAATTTTAATTACAATAATTAGATGCTGATTATAATGTTGGATTAAAGTTTTTTGAATTTTTAAATTAAATATCTATTTTTTGAAATTATTTGAATTATTTAATTATATTAACTAAAGGGGTCAAATTTTGACTTTTTGATTAAAGTTGATTTCTAGAGTTCTAATATTTTTTTATAAATACTAGACCATAAGATGAGTAATTAAACTATAAATTTTGTTAGAATTGGATTTTTCGACATTTAGTTATGAATTTTGAAAGTTTGAGTTAAAATTTGAATTAGAGTTGATTAAAAAGTCAAGTTTTTGAATTTAAGTGATTTTTGATGGTTTGATATTTTTAATAAATATTAGATCATACATGAATTACAATGCCTTTGACTTAAGTTTGATTAATTAATTAATTTTTTAAATTATTTAACTAGAAATATTTTGATTGTTTTAATCCAAACTCAGCCTAAACTGTATAAAATCACTCTCAAAGGTCAGGGATAACCCATGGGAGTATTTTCAAGAACTTAGAATTTATTTGGATTTTTAATAATTTTTTATTATTTTATTTAATTAAATATTAATTTTCACTAAAACCTAAATTAAAGTCAAATTAAAGGTCCAGTGATGGGGTTTTTATTTTTTTTAAGTAGAGGATGAAATTTTAGTCATTTTGATGTATTATTTATTTTCTTAGATTTAATTTGGATTTATTACAATTTTTTAAGTTTCTCGGTCCCTATAAAGGCTAAATTTTGACTTATGTTATTTTCTGATCTAATGACATCCAAATTTAATAAAATTTAAACATATAGTATATAATATTACTAAGTTCACTGTGGTCAAGTTTCACCCTTATTGGGTGTATGTATAATTTTCTAAAAATTTTTTAAGTTGACTAGACCTTATATTTAATTATTTTTTCTAGGTGTTATTAGTATTCAATTAGGTTTGAATATCTAGTGATCTAATTCTGGGACATATGCAAGCACACCACAACAATCAGATAGCCTAATTTTAACAATTTAAAGAGTAATGAATTTTCAAAGTTTCGGGTCTAAAATGGACCCATTACTTTAAAAATTCACCTCAGAGAAATCCACTAAACATCTGAACCTAAGAAAATTACAAATGATGCTTAAGATGTCCAAATATTTTTCACCAAAATTTGAGTCCAATTTAACCACTGAATTGTGAGAAAATTATTAAAAATAAATTTTAAACAAACTCAAATAACTCACAATTTAATGATCAAAATGCTTTGATTTTAATTTTAAAAAAAAGTAGGGCTCAAGACCTTTCTAATGACACCAAGAATATTAAATTTAGTGAAAAATTAAATTTATTATAAATTTTGGAAGTTCTGGGCTTTAAAATTAAATTTTAAATTCAATTTTAATTAATTTGACCATCGGCATAATCATTGCCATTACAAGTGATGCGGTACGGTGCCATTGTGGTCTTAATCCACATCAGCAGGGATATCCGCCATCGGATCGAGCGAGAGCGACGTGTATGTCTAGGATGTTTCCACATCGATGCACGTGGTTTCAAATGACCCAAGTTTGAATCCAGAAAGCCGTGCATATTTTCGATGGGGTGATGTGGTATCCTTCGAGCTGTCCGATCTCATAGAAGAAAAGATCAGACGGCTCTGATTGATTCGGAGAAAAAATAGTTTAAATTGAATTAAAATTTTAAACACCAATAACTTTCATAATACTCATCCAAATTAGATGAAATTTGAAACATAGACTCATGATAGTCTAATCTTCCAATGCATGGGGTTTGAAGGTCCTATGCATTGCAAATTTTTTGTAGTTTCAAATTAAATTTTAAACTAAAAATAGAGATAACTTAAAATCCAGTTGATGGATTTTAATATTTTTGGGCTTGTTTGAAAGTTAATGGGATCCTCTACAACTTCACTAAAGGGTCTAGGAGCTTTTGATGGCTAGATTGGAATCTGCTATAGCAAATGTTCTTTCTCTCTCTTTCTCTCTCTCTCTCTCTTTCTTCTCCAATTGAGTTTTTGAGCTTGACAACAAGTGGGGAAAGGCTTGGTGAGGCTTTTTTTATAGCTAGAGAAGATAAATCTTCAGTTAGATGGGTTTTTTGAGCTGATGGATGAGAAGAAGTGAGTAAATTAAGAGATCATAATGGTTTTTACTTCTTTCCAAATTATCCCTAATGATTACTAAGAGTGGTTGGGAGAGAGAAGCTTTGGATTACTGCCAAGTACTCCCCAAGGCTATCCAAATGCATGAGGAGGACATGAGTTGATGAGGAGTGCATGGGTTGGATTTTTGATCATCTTTGACCACTCTAATTTTCCATGTTGACTATTTGGCCAGTCAACTTGACACATAGGCTGGTTAGTAGGCATGTAAGGATGCCTTGAGTGCTAGAGTGATGAGTTGGAGGGGTTTTAATGGTTAGGAATTGAAGTTTGAATGCTTAAAAGAAATTTTCAAGTAATTTGGCCAAGTCTTATTATATTGACTTGGCTAACTAGACTTGAATTTCATTGACAAAAAATTAGGGTGTGCTAAGCTCATGAATTGGAGTTACTTTGAGGTTTGATAGGGTTTTGAAACAATCAAATTGAAGTTTGAGTGAATTGAGTATATGTATATGAGGATTTGACCAAATCATTAAAGTTTGACCAAGTCAAACCTATATGATTTGACTTATGGTAGGTTTAGAAATATTTGAGGCATCAAATAGAATAGATTTGAGGGGTTGAAGACATTGATTTGATTAAATGGGTTGGATTGACCTATTTAAAGCCTTAAGAGACTATTTGGTCAACCAGGTTGACCCATGACCTTGGTTTGGGTTCAATAGATTTGGTTTGATATTTTGAGTTTGTTGGAGGTGGTCCCAGGGTCTAGGAAGGTCAATTCAGTCAAATTGAGTGTTTGGACCCTTAAAAGGCTGTTTTGGTCAACCTAGGTTGACCTAGGACCTGGGTTTAAGTCCAACAGATTTAAAATAACATTTGGGGACTAGTGGAGGAGGTCTCATGGTCTGGATTGGTCATTTCAATTAAAGTGACTGTTTGGACCCTTAAGAGATTTTTTGGTCAAAATTGGTTGACCTAGTCAACCAACTTTGACTAGGGTCAGGACTTGACTCCAATGTGCTTCTAGTGGTGATTAGGATGCATTAGAAGAGGTTTTGAGGCTTGATTTGAAAAGGCCATGTTGAAGAAAAAACTCCAAAATTGTCCTTAAGGGGCATTTTGGTCATTTTGACTCCTGATCAACTAGGGGTCAAAGTGAATCCCTCAAAATATAATTTATTGCTTAACATATCATAATCAAGGGTTTGGATGTGGTTATAGGTTTTGGAGAAGGCTCTAAGGTCAAATTCCACTGGATGGTAATTCGAGTGGCATAGGTCATAAATATTTGAAGGTTTTACAGCCTTTAGAAATAGATTCAATTTTTGGGGCTAAAAAACTCACAATGAGTTTAAATTTAGAGGATAGACCCTAGAGATATGCCTAATCAATATGCAATTGATATATCATAATTCAGGGGCATTTCATTGGGATTTGAAATGTTTGAAAATTCACTAAAAAGGCTTTCATGATAAAGCCTCTGAACCATAGATTTTGGTCTGGATTTTTGGGTTTAAATTACGTTTTAGATTTGAATGATTAGAATTGAATTATCCAAATCATTTATGATCATTTGGATGATCATAAGTGATTGGATAGGGTTGAAGCTAGATTAGAGGCTAGATCAAGGTTTAAGCTGGAATTAAGATCTAGGTAGATTTAAAGTCTAGATAGGTTTGAAGTCTGGGTTTGATTTGAATCTAGATTGATTTAAGATCTGGATTGATCCTATGGTCTAGGTAGATCTAGAGTCTGGGTAGATCTTACGGTTTGGATAGATCTAGGGTCTGGATTAATTCTAGGGTCTGGATAGATCCTAGGGTCTGGATAGATCTAGGGTCTAGATAAATCCTAGGGATTGGATTTATCCCAATGACCTCATATAAAAATGAGGTCAATAGGCCCTTAGCCAAAGAGGGTAATATCTCGTTAGTTAAGAGTTTAGGCTGTTATAATGGTATTAGAGTAATACACCAGTCGGAAGATAGGAATTAAGTGCCATACAAGACAAAGTGCAACGTCATGGGAGCCACCTCTTGAACTCTGTATTGGACAAAGTGCTATGTGATAGGAGTCATCACTTGAACTTGTAGGGGTTACCTTTAGGATCCTTTCTTCATGGTGGATGATTCTGGGATAGGGATACTGACGAGAATGTTAGTTACCTAAGTGGGGGAGATTGTAAATTTCTTAAATAAAAGAAGCTAAACTCTTAAACATCGACATGTTTTTTTAGTGTAATAGTTGGAATTTCATTTAAAAACTCCATGGTTAAGCGTTTTGAGTCCAATTTAACCATTGGATTGTGAGAAAATTACTAAAAATAGAAAATTAAATAGCTTCTTCATAAGCACGTTTTAAGTCTTGAGATTACTCCCACATGATTTATGTTCATTCGTAGAGCATAAGTTTAAAATTTCATCCAATTTGGTAGATCTGATTGCGAGAACGAGACAAAAAACCCAATCTAGGGTTCCTTCGTAATGTGCTCTAGGGGTACATTTTCTGGACCGTTGATCGCATGAACAACGGTCCAGATTAAGTTATCCTGCTGTTTGTTTCAACTGCAGATTTGATCCCATGGTCACTCGCTCCGTTCGGCTCAATCAGAGCCGTTCATTTCGAACCACAAAAAATGAGACGGCGCGGGGGCCTGTCCTACGTGGCTAAGTAATGCTGCAACTGTGACAATCATTGTCGCAATCATTGTGGTAATGATTGCCCATTGCTAGCGGTTTTGGGGTCCAACCAGAGCCCACCACGTGGCTTGCGGTCGCCGCCGCCGCACGTGTTCCCTGGAATCATTGCCCGGGACCGCGGAAGCAGTTCCGGATAGACCCGTGGCCCACCGAGCCACCGCTGCCGCCGCCGAGGGCTATTTAAATATAATTTTAAATGTATTTTTTAAATCAGAAAATCCTAAAAAAATTATTTAAAATTATTTAAAAAAAATCAAAAAAATAATATTTTATTATAATTTGAATTATTATATTATAATAATATTATTGTTGGTTTTATTTGTTATTATTATTATTATTATTATTAAGATGTTATTATTTAATTATTAATAATATTATTATGTCATTATTTTTAATATATATTATTTTATTATTATTGTCTTTTTTTATTTTATTATTATCATTATCTTTATTTATTATTATTATTATTATTATTTTTATTATTAGTATTATTATTATTTATTATTATTATATAAGAGTTATTTTTAATATTATTAAAAAATATTATTATTTTTAAATTATTTTTATTATTATTACTATTACTATTATAATAATAATAATAATAATAATAATTATTATTATTATTATTATCTCTATTATCTATTATTATTATTATTATTTATTTTATTATTATTATTATTCTTTATTATTTTTTTATTACTGTTATTCTTATTACTCTTATTTTATTAATTATTATTATTTTTTAAATTACTTTTATTATTATTATTATTATTATTATTTTAAATTACTTTTATTTCATTATTTATTATTATTATTTTAAATTACTTTTATTTCATTAATTATTATTACTATTTTAAATTAATTTTATATTATTATTATTATTATTATTCTGAATTACTTTTATTTTATTATTATTATTATTTTTATTATTTTAATTACTTTATTATTAGTATGATTATTATATTATTATCTTATTATTATCACTATTATTTTAAGATATTTTGATTATTAATTATTATTTTCATTATCACTAATATTTTAATTATAATTAGTTTAATTATCTTCGTTAGTATTATTATTTATAAAATATGTATATATTCATTTTAAATTTAGAAAAACTTTAGTAAATAAGTTATTTTAAATTAATGATTATTTTCAAATAATAATTATTTTAAACTACTTAAAAAAACCTTTTAAATACGTTAAACTTCAATAAATCATAACTAATTCATTTTAAATCAGATTTTGACGTATAATACCTTAAAAGTTTCAGAAAATTATAAATTTTAATTTAAAAAATATTTTCAGAAGCTAAAATTTATTTTTCTGGCTGATTTCTGTATTACTTAATTATTTAGCTATTTAAAGAATATTTGAATAATTCCTATATTAATTATTTTAAAATTATAAAATTATTTTCAAATCCCTTTTAGGCCTCACTTTGGTTGGTCAGTGGATCTCCCCTATACTTATGTATGTTTATAAACTGAATTATTTTCAATTATGTTATTTTCTAAAATCTCCCTATTTATTATATGTATTTTAAAACTTTTTTTAAATTATATGTTATTAAATCATCTTGATTTTGGGGAAATCTACTACTTGAAATTTAAAAAAAGACTAAATATATGAATAGCATTCATGTGGGTAGGATTAGTGAATGATTGAGCTCCAATCATTCACTAATCACTTCGTTAGTTTCGTTTTATTTAGTGTTTCGTAGTCCTTACATGTGTAGGATGCACAAGCACTTAGCTTAGGCTCTCCTAGATCTAATGACTTGGTGTGATTATATTTGTATTGCATTCCCTCTATGTTATCCCAAGGGTTAGTTTCAAACCTTGATTTAAAACCTGCTCAACGTAGTGACACCCTAAGGACAATAATTAAGGATCCATCTAGCGGACTTAGAGAAATCCTAGGAGTTATAGTTTACCTCTGATTGACTTGAAACTTAAACCATATGAACTTAGTGACATCATAAACCCCCTAGAATTTTCTAGAAATTTTTAGGGCCCTTTAAACCCCTTAATTAACAAACCCTAAGTTGCCCCCCTTAATTAGGACCTAGTAACTCGAGAAAATCCTAATAAATTCAAATTAAATCTAAAAATTATAAATAATATATCAAACTCTTTAAGTTTTAGTCCTTAATCTCAGAGAATTAAAACCCCTTTAATTGGACTTCAACATGAACTTTAATTTAATTTTAATTAAAAGTCACCTTTTAATTAAATTAAATAATTAAAAAATTATTAAAACTTCCAAATTTTTCCCAAATACTTGGGAACACTTTCTTAGATCATTCCTGACTTTTTGGGGTGATTCCAAGCAGTCTGGGATTGATTTGGATCAAAACCCCTAAAACAGCCCCTTATTAAATAATTCCAATAATTCATTAATTGACCCAACTTCAAAAATTTATAACTAATTCTAGAATATTCCAAATGGGACAAACTAAAAGGCACTCAGCTCATGTTAAGGGCTAGTATTTATTAAAAATATTAAGATTCCAGAAATCAACTTAAATAAAAAAGTTAACAATTCAGTCAAACTTAAGTCAAAATGAAGTCAAAACTTCGAAAATTCATAACTTAATGTAGGAAAATTCAAATTAGGCATATTTATAGTCTAACTGATTGAGTTAAGGTCTATTATTTTATAAAAATACTAACTATTCATAAATCATCTTTAATTGAAAAGTCAACTTTTGACCCCTTTAACTTATCGAGTGGGTTGACCTTGAACCTGCTAAAATTCATTAACCTAACTCAAATTTCAGATAACATTACTCTAAGCTTCAAGTTAACCTCTTAACTCAATAATAAATCATTTAATACATCTCCTCTCTTAATTTCTAACCAACTAAAGTAACCTAATCAACTCCGATTGATACTGGGTAACCTAGGCCTACGAGGCTATTGACTTAGCCTAAAAGAAGATGAAATAAACTTCATGATCTCGATGTGAAACAAAGGTAGTAATTACATAACCATTAAACATACCTAATTTAATCATTAATACATTAATATTTAAATTCAATTCTAAAACTCTCCCTGGGACCTTCAACAAACTTGAACAGTAGATAACTTCAACTAACTAACCAGCTTAGGATCTATCTCAGCTACACAATCTTTCACACACACATAGAATTATTTGCTAGGGCACCACTTCTAGCTTTAGGATAGGTCGGTGTTTACTTTACTGCCGTGTGTCAAGTTTTTTCGGGTTTTCACTACATGCTGTGATTGAAATATTACTGATGTGTTTGTTTACTTTTATCACACTATGTGGATTAATGTGATGGGCGATAGAATACCCATAGGTTAAGATCAATTTTTGATACTAATAATGTCTTTTATAGGTGACCATGCTTATGTAGCGCTGATAAAAAGGGGGGGGGGGCTAAAATGATAAATAAATATATAAATGCTTACTATAGGTACTTCAGCTGCTTATCCCACCCCCTAGAATAAATGAGGGATAAATAAATCATAAATATAATTGCTACAGATGCTCCACATGCTTAGCCCTTATATGAATTAAAGAGCATGGCCAAGTGTGGCTGGCATGAATATTTTCTTTATGTACATAACTTCTTGGGATGTGACATAACTGCTTAGGATGATTTTATTAGGATAACCATACAAGAGAGTCTAGATTTTCTTGCTTTCATTAATGTAATTCTTTTGTAATATTGTTAAGAGTTGTGAAAGTGCACCTTTGAATGGGGATACACGGATTCAAAGGTTGAATTCCAAAGAGAAAAGGACACCCATTATGAGGATAGTCCTTTTTCATTTGGAAGTCTAAATTTAGATCATTCCACTACCCAAGGTGGAAAGAATAACCTCCCCTTTGGGGGAGAATTTTCTTTTCCACCCCGGGTATCCAGCTACAACAAATCTAAGGAGCTCGAAGAGAAGGAGATCAAGGAGTCTGAGGAAGAGAAGATTAAGAAGTTTAAGACAAAGAGTATCCCACTCAAAGTCACTTGCGTCTTTTCTAGGATTAGAATCCGGGTTGTTATCAGTGGTGCCCTGCCACTTTATTTTTCTGTAGACACTAGTTTGTAATAGAGGGAAGTTGGCCTATGGACATTTATTTAATTGATTTAATTATTTAATATATTGAATTTGATGATTGATTACGATTAGGATATGCATGCCCTTCTTAGTTTCTTGGCGTTTGTGTGCTGTGGTTTTGTTTTAGCCTAGATTCGATCGGAGGCACATGAGGACACGCAAAAATTCTTCTATTCTAATTAAAATATTTTTTTTTAAAATAATATAGAAACTTAACGACCTAGGGAATAGCTGAAATCTTCTGGGGTCGTATGCATATTATTACATTTCTCTCCTCCTTTGCTTAAGACACTTCTCCGCCTGCGGGTAGAGTCCAAATAATTTGACCTATGAGGATGATGTGCTAGATCTGGGGAAGCCTAGTCTATTTCTAAAAAAACTATTTTTTAAGCCTTTTTAAAATTTCATGCATACTTGATTTAGAGACTTTAACCAGCATGCATTGCATTATAAACTAATTAAATTAAAATTTAATTACATTAGCCCTAGGAACATTCACCCTACATATGTATGAGGCCACTTAGGGACCTCTCTAGATGTCGGCCTCAAATTCCAATAACTAAGCCACCCACCCATCTTTCATAAATGACTAGCTCATGATTTTAAATCGAGTAGGTGGTTAGCTGGCTCCCCAATCAAGGCCAGGGTAAGTCCAGGTTTTGCATTGCATTAGCTAGGACACGTGTGTTAGTGTTGTGCGTAGAACACTAAACCTATTAGATATAAGGTTCAAGGCTACTACTATCAGTGTCTCATAGTACGCCTCATCGGTAGGTAAGTCTCCTTTCCTTCAGGGACTATAAATCCTACCTATCTGCATCACATGGATGACGTCACCTCCATCCTTCTCTCTTGTATGCTTTGAGTGTATGATTTTCTTTTCTCTAGTTTCTTCTCATTACCCTAGTCCCTCCGGATGCTGATATGAGCCGTGTGTGTTGACTAAGCCAAAATGAACCATTCTTCCCCCTTTTGAGTAGGACTTTCTAGTCTGTTCCCTATGTGCCAACCCCATTTGAAAGTATAATGTAGGATCCTTAATCGAGAGTGTTCTCAGGCCCCAGCTTGAGATGTAATTAACCACAGGGGCTTGCGCCCCTCGGAAACCAAATTTCACATCAAATAAACCCCACTAGAGCTAATGTATAGGGTGGGGGAAACCCCGTGACTCTGATCAGGTCATGCATATTATCACTCATCGAGGTGCGTAGGCGAGAGCCGCTATCCTCAATGGTTAATTGTATGTATGATCTAATCTGCCCTCTCATTGGCCCACTTGCGAAAAGCGCAGAGGCCTGCGATTGTTTTGTCCTTCGAGATAGTGCAGTCGTACCCTCTGTATTCTGTTCCCCTGCATGGCGGTGTTCCTTTCGGAGGTCCACATGGGCCCAGCCTAAGATTCACACAGGTCCACCCCTTGTTTGACTAATTGAACATTAAATATATGCATATTTTGTATTTCAAATACAAAGATCATATACTGGCATCTGATCAATTTATACTCTGCATTATATTACCCATTTTAGTTAGAATGACATAACAAAATCACTAGATGAAATTTTAATATTAACTAGTTAAACTACTCAATATAACGATATATATTTCATACAAAAAATTACGCTATGGAAAATCATTAGAACGAGAGATATTATATTTTTTTTATCAATTTTATGAGAGAAAAAAATACATAAAATACGAAATCATTGAAAATAGAGCTAGAGTTAGCTAGGGTCTCCTATTACGATCGGAACATTTTTCTCAACCGAAGCGATGGAAAATCTACTAAAGAGATATTATTACTATTAGACCCAGGCCACATCGTTAATTCATTTTTCACAAATCTACTAAAGAGCTCAACGTCATGCTGTTGTCCACCCAACCCTTCGGTGCTCAGCCAACCAAATTCCTGGAAATTAGAGAAAATTAATTTAAGGTTATTACAAGTTGGTTGATGGAAATGGACTATGACAGCTGGGAGGTAATGCTCAAATGACACTAGTTAGGTGATGGTGGCGGTGGTTGGCAATGATTGTCAGTGCCAAACATCATTTAAAGTCTTAGAGTTCTTCAAATCTTTAATGTATGTCTAATCTACAGTCTATGTACCCTTCAGGTAGAGAATGCTCATCTATTTATGATATTTTGGCGTAATTTTCATATTTTAATATAAAATATACATATCAAGATTCAGTAAAAGTTTGACCGATATAATTAATGCATGCAGATGATGACAAACTAAAGAGACCAACGTCTTATAAATTCCTCCTTCTAAACAATAAACAAGAAAAATATGTTCGCATAAAGATAATTAAGCAGAACCAAATATGCCAAAGTCCAGAAAAAACTATTTGAATAAAAAGAATCACTATCGCATTGTCGTTTACAATAAACCTTACAGCTTCGTAGCAGCTGAAAAATAGTCCGATCGTTCATTTCTTGCCAAATTACAAAATATCAATAATGCCCTATGGATACAAATTGCGAACGAAGTCTGTTGATGTTATATTAATCATTTACTTGGCTTGATATTTTTGCTGATGCGTACAGCAGTGGGACAAAAATCATGGTGCGCATGGGCCTGCAAAACATATAATAGTAGTACTAACAAGGTTGTTGGAAGCTGGGTTTTGCTTTGAGTTGTCCAATATGTTGTCGGGGTTGTGATCAAATCGTGCGCGTAAGTTATTATTAAAATTAGGGGTCATTTTGAGATAGTTTTTTTGGCTATTTTTTTTTAGAGTGCAAGTATAATTTTATTTGATTAATAATTTTTTATTCTTATTTGGTTGTTTTTCTAAATATTTTTTATGATTGAAAGCTGTTTTTTACGAGCAGAAATAGAGTTACTAATGTGCGGTAGTTTTAAGAAAGCATTTGTTTGATTTAAAAAAAATTAATACATTTATAATATTCTCATTGTCAAATGAAATTATAGTTGCTATATGGAAAGCAAACATAGAGAAAGCTGTCCCAAATAGACCTTTATGTTTTGTTTGGGAAAGCTTTTTTTATTGCTTTTTAGAATAATTTTCCAACACAAAAAATCTCTTGAAATCAGCCAAAAAGTAGTGGCTAAAAGTTATCCCAAACGAAACTTTAGGCTTCTTTCAGGACAGCTTTCTGCTTTCTAGTTAAAAAATTTCTAATTTAAATAATTTTTATATTAAAATGTTGATTTAGGCTTCATTTGGGACGGCTTTCTTAATTCTTCTTAAAGCAACTTTCTAGTACAAAAATTTGTGATATAAAATTGCTTTAACAAGCAGTAAGAAAGCTGTCCCAAACCAAACCTTAGAAAACAATAAGAAAATTGCCTACAACCTTAGATTTCATTTGAGAAAGTTTTTTGTTATAATCTAAAATAACTTTCTAGTACAAAATTTATTTACATCAATGAAAAAATAGTAGTCAAAAGTTGCCCCAAATGAAATTAGTCTAAAGAACACAAGTAATATTCTTCATTGTGATAACAAGACTGAAAATTTAGCATCCAATTATTTATTATCACAAATAAATAAGTTTCAAGATATTGTAATTGTTAAGTGTTATAAGAAATATTTTATAACTAATTGGTAATAAAGAAAACATTATGAATGCTGACATGCATTATCATATCTAAATAATTATCAAATGGATAGTATTAATTAGGCTTAAAATTTTTGAAATTAAATATATATATTCATTATTTTATCGATATAATGCAACATTGATCATTTTGAAACTGTTAAAAAATGCTTTTAACTAAAATATTTTACTGTTATTTAATGAAAAAGAAATAGGAAAAAAATGATGATAATAAGAAGCCGTTTGATAAATTGCTAGTTACATTGAATAAAAAACACTACAAAAACATCTATAGCAACTTAATCTACATGCCTCAATAGGCAAATAGCATGAGCTAATAGCCCCGAATCTCATCAATTGGCTCATTCCAATAAGAGCTTTCATGAGCTAATAGCATGATCAAATCTCAGTTAAGCAACTAAGAATGTGCAATCATCCTCATCATATTTTTCTTTAGATTCCAGAAGATCATATATTTTGCCTTAATTCTACATTAGTAGTCATCGCTAACCACTAAGGAGATGCCATGTAACTATTTTATATAAGAATCAATGACCACTCCATGGTGATTTCTTGGAATACTACACGATCATTAATTTTTGTTACTCTCAAGAATTATAACACCCCTCATATCAAGACTCCTATATCCCAATAGATCACATTAGATCGAGTGCATGGCTAGGGTTTGTCCAAGATCTATTTAGAAGAAATTTCTTATATTATCCAAAATATACAATTGAGGTGGTTGTTGAATATGATATGCATTCAGATAAATTTTCTCAATGATTTGTAGATGATCAATTTTTTGAGGTGTTGTTTTATTAAATTCATGTGACAGAAATTGATGGCAAATTCCCACAATTAGCTATGTCTCGCTTACGATCTTTGTTTGATCGCATCTCATCGTCCTTGCATTTGTTGGTATATCTCACTTTCAACACAATCACTATCTTAACTCGATCGTGCATCTCACCACGGTCTTATTCCTTGCTCGATCACACGTCTCATCTCGATTATGATATTCTCTTGATTGCAAGTCTTGTTTAGCTCGCAATCTTCACTCGATCTCGTCTTTCACCATGATCACGATCTTCGCTCAATCGCACATCTCGCCGTGAACACAATTTCATTCGATTGCAACTGTCACAGCAATAGTCATCTTTATGCAATCAATTTGAATGATTTCGACCGGCTCAATCAAGTTTCATTCGCACATCTCCCTAGACCTCATGCATCCGTCGTTTCTCCTCAAAAGTCCAAACAACTCCTATAGCAGCCATCTTCTTCGTCGTCTGCCTATATAGTAAAAAGGCCCAACCCACATATGCCTCTGGCCCTCTGCCAAGAAGCCCAACAGTCCTTTTACAAAACTCGCGCTAGCACACTGCAGAGGCCGCAGCCTACATAATTAGCAGGAGCTCGTTCGAGGCTTTCAACATCTCAAACCACGCGCAGGTATATATGTGATTTATTTCCTAGTACTCTGAACTAATAAAAAACTATTATTTGTGCAAACTATAGATTTAGCCAATAGAGAATTACAGAACTAGCTTTAATTAATCAGAACTTAACAAAAAAGTTATCTTAACCGTATGTTTGATTATTTTATATTTAAAAGAATATTTTTTTAAAAATCATTAATAAGATTTTCTTAATATAGTTTATAATCCTTATAACATGCCTTTATATAACTTTTCATGTATTCGAAATTTAAAATTTCTTTTATGATTCACAAAGATATGAGTTTAAATTGATGGATGATAAATTTTCTTTAAATTTAATTTTTTTATGATTCATAAAGATATGAGTAGGGAAAACTTGATAAATAAGTGCATCAGAAGCTTGTTGTATATACATGATTGTTCAATAATGATCAACATGCTCATAAGGATCAGATGATTCATTATAAGGATCAATGGTAGGTAACTTGAACCCTGTTAGAATAGGGTGTTGGATAATTTCGTATGTCAAAGGAAATGATTCTTGGAAGTTGCATTGGGGATGAAATGATTTCTATCCCTTATTGGGAATTCTTCTTAGACATGACATCGCAATTCATCATGTATAACATCACGAGGAGTGTCTACATCAAGTTGAAGATTGCATTTGATGAGCTATAGGTGGAGGATGTGTTGAACTCACAACATCATCTATTTCTAAAATATATTGTGAAAGATGAGCATTAGCTTGATGATGAGCATCTTCAAATTGTTCGACATATTATATTGCTGATGATGTGGGAGAGGAACTTCATCGTTTTGTGATGATATTCTTTGTTTGTCAGCCTCATTCAGTGTTTATAAGATTCACGTTTGTTGTTCTTCCATCTTTTAAATTTGAGTTTCTAAAGAATAAGATTCCCCCCTTGCATGATTACAACATTCACAGCTGCCAGATCAGTTTCAAGTTTGATGAGTTTAGGAATGAGAGTCTATTATTAGTACCACTTTGATCGGCCATTGAAGAAGGAACATTGTCACAAACGACACCAAATTACTGCGGGTTGACAAATTCACGACGATAGAGTGAAAAATTTTACATCTTAGAGATGTATACAAATTCAACACAACAAACAGACGATAAAGTAGGATTTTTATGTGAAAAGCCCTTAAAAGGCAAAAATCATGGGGCCTTACCTAGTTAAAAAGATTTCATTAATATTTGAATAGATTACAAAAGTCAATCTGTCCCTTAACTTCAAGACAATGAGAATTGATATATCATAAAAGTTTTATCTTGATCAATGGGCATGAATCTCTAGGAAAAATTGAGTTGGAAACTTTCAAAATTAAATTTGGGACCATCCGAACTTTGATTCCATCAAATTTATAGTTGAACTAAATGTCTCCAAAAGACGAACCCAACGACACCAAATTCGAGTCAATCCAAGCCCAAATAGGTCCAAATTATAGACCCGAAGTGCATTTGAAAGGTTCAAACTATAAATTGAATGACCAAATGGTTTTCAAACTTGGCATGCTTATAGTCAAATCGAGCGAATCGCCGAGACAAATCCAACAAGCCAAAATCGCCGAATTCTGATATCATTAAGATATTGAAATGCCCAGTAAACGGTCTACAATCAAGGGATCAATATTGGTTGTCCGTTTAAACCACTCCCAACATACCCTTGATCTCCCTCATATTTACTGGTCATACCACACCCAAAAATTATAAATAGACCACTCATTCTTTATTGAGGGGGAGGAAGGAGGGAGGAAAGGGGGAGGAAAGGGAGAAGAAAGGAAGAGAAGGGAGAGAAAGAAACTAGAGTTTACTTGCCACCAGACTCCTCCTCGACCGCTGTTGGACCACCGACCGTCATCCGATTGACCCTGGATTTTTGCCCGGGTATCAATTAACGCCAGACTTCCCTCTGGCCACTGATTATCATTAGACTTCCTCACGACAACTGTCACCTAATAACGATCTTTCTAACCTTCGTTGAATATCGATTATGGTCATTCCTACCTCCATCACCTGACTACAGTCCTTCCAACATTCATCGCCTGCAAACTACGGTCCATCCAACCTCCGTTGCCTGTCGATTATGGTCCATCCAACCTTCTTTGGTAGGCAACGATATGTCTGACCACTGTTGCTCGCTGACTATAGTCTTTCTGACCTCTGTCGCCCATTTACTACGGTCCTTTCGGCCTCCGTCATCCGCTGACTACAGTCCTTCCGACCTCTGTCGCCAGACAACGGTCTTTTTGACTACCATCACCCGCCGACTACGGTCCTTCTAACCTCTGTTTCCCACTGACTACGGTCCTTCCGACCTCCGTCGCCCGCCGACTATGATCCTTCTGACTTTCAACATCATACAACGGTCTTTCTAAATACTGTTGCCCGCCGACTATTATCCTTTTAACCTCCATCGCCAGACAACCGTCTTTCTGATCACTATCGCCCGCCGACTATGATTCTTTCGACCTCCGTCACCAGACAACAGTCTTTCTGCCCATTTTTGATAAATACATTGAAATATATCATCATTTCATTCGTGAGTGTATCAAGCCTCAAACTATAATTATCCATCATGTTTCCACGCATGATCTACGAGCTCACCTGTTTACTAAGCTTCTCTCTTTTACTAAATTTGATTCGTTGAGATCCAACTTGATGCTTCGTGACTGAAACGTCAACTTGCGGGGGACTGATAACGCAAATTAATCTTAAGTTGGCATGATTATACAGCATGGTCCTACTATTCTCTGCTCGGCTCCACTATGCCTTCCACAACAGCTTTTGTCTGTTTCATCTCAGCCATCCTCTGTTCGGCTCCACTATGCCTTGCACAACAGCTTTTCTCTGTTTCATCTCAGCCATCCATGAATAACAAACTATGTTGATCTTCACCGTCTGTGGTAAAAGTTCTAGTATAAAGCTTTTGTTTACTGTAGAGAAAAGAGACACATATATAATATCAAAGGCTTCATTCTTCTATTATTTTGCTTTACCTGCATTCCTAGAGTTCTTTTATATTTTCTCTGAAGAGTATAATTATTGTTGATACTGCTAAAAATATTTGTTAATAATGATTATTTAGTCGTCTTTGTATTAAATTTTGATTAAAGATTTACCTCTATTATTTAATAATCACAGTTCTAAAAACACACGGGAGAAATGCCCACTTGCCACTGCCCAAACCATCATAAATTCGGACACATAACTTTTTGTAACTATTGTCATAACCAAAGTGTAAAATATTTATAACAAAAAACAGAAGTCGCAAATATTTTTTTCGCAACAAGTGCAAACTACTTGATAGGTTATGTTTTCAAGCATTTTTTTTTACTATCACAAAAAAATTTCATTTTAGGCAACTAATAGTTGTTTATGTAATTTCTAAGCATGCAAACATACAAAAAAAATGATTTCATGTAATTAGAGTTTTGAAAAGAATTCACATGATCGAAGAAGAATGCAAATAGCTCGAACAACCCTAATGATACTTATCTATTTCTAATTCAATTTACAAAACAGTACCACTTGCAATATACACAATAGTCATAGCATATTTTTTATTAAAATATAATATAAAAATAACTTCAGTTCATTAAACTAAAACAAGCTAGTCATAATAAATATCACCATTATTATCATAATCTTCTTCATCATATTCCTCATTATCATTATCATCATCAGTGTTGCCTTGAGCTCTATCTATACCGTTTTGTCGTGATATCCTCTTTAGCATGTATCACACAATTTCCTCAACATATTATCATATAACCAATTTCTTAGACACTGGCTCCCTATGTAACTTTGTAAGGTGAATGGTGTTAGCAAGAACTGTTTTACACACTTCTTGTACACGTGGCATCCAGCCACTATATCAACTCTCCTATTCTCTGTCTATATATACATTGTTACTGTAGTCACAAATTGAATAATAAGAAATATTTCTTCTTCCTCGTTCCTCTAGTTTCTGTTTCTGCGTCTCTACAAATGGGTACTAGCTTCATATCCTAGAGTATATATGTCTCCAAAGGTATACATATAGCCTCTAGTCAATCCTATTATTCTTCCATTCATGCATCTTAGACTAGATTATATTGTGGTGCACCCTTCACTCCAAATTATGCATCATTGCCTTCTCTATTTTTTTCGGTATAAATATGAATATGCATAAGAAATTTTAGTATTGTTGCTTCTCTTCTCAAATTAGAAACAACATATGAATGAATGTTAATGTAATCTTTTTGTGTAGCCAATGAAACTTGTATTTGTTTTTCTTAAGGCATCTCTTTGCAAGTCACATTTAAGATTTTGCCAAAACTGCCTAATAACAGTTCTCGTAAGCATCTATTACAAAGGTGGTCTCAAATCGCTCTTGTAACATCTCCGTAATAGCATGGAGTGGGGGTGGGGTTTTACTACCTATTGCAAACGAATTTCGACATGCGTGATCAATCAATTCTGAAAAGTTTCAATGAACTCGTACGCATATATATTATCTATTCTACATATATTATGTGTGTATTTTAAATATTTTGGTGTGCATGTGATCTGTTCTCGAGCGGCTCAAAGGGGTTCTGTCTAGAGGAATTTAAATATGCAATTTTTTTCTTGGGAGCACTACGGTGCTGGGTCGGGGCGCTGCGATGCTAAGCTCTCAAATCCTGATCATTTTATTATAAATAATGCTAGTGTAAAGACACTATTGTTCAAAGGGACGTGGCCCTATGTAAAAATTTTAAATAAATATCAATGTCCATTTAAAATGAAAAATGCTTAAATCATTCCCCTCTCCCCTAAGGGTGCTAGCTAGTGAGAGAGGAGGAGGATTTTTAAAAATAGAAAGTTCAATTTGAGCTACTACGGTCCATTTTCTGTTGTTAGCCTAGCTCGGTAAATTGTCCGGATCAAGATATGTTACATTATGTTTATTTTTATTTGGGATTTTTCGGACTTAAATTTTAAAACGGTAACTAAAAAATAAGAATAACTTGATATCTATCAAATTTTCACCTTATAATTTTATATATGTTATAAATACAAATATTTTGGATATTTAAATATTTTCTTTAAAATTTTTCACTGAATTGGAAAATTTGCTATTTTTACCAATCTGTATTTTGATTTTGACCTCAGAAAATAAAAATATTGTACAATAAAAGTTTCGAAATAGTATTCTAAATAATCTCTGATAATTTGATATAATTCTAAAAATATGAAATTTTTGCTTAGTCTGATAAATATTTTAGCTGCCAAGAAGGTAAATTATGAAAAGTTGCAATTAATTTCATTGTTGTTTAAACGGCCTAAAATGCTGTTATTATTAAGAATATTTGTTTGAATTGTCTTAGATATATGAAACGTTGAAAAGTCTAGAGATTGGCAAAAGTGATTAATTTTGTTCTATTGAGAGCTACGAGTGTCTAAATTTTTGAATTTCTATTGTGCTAAGTATTTGAGAGTTATAAGGGCTTATTTTCTAATATGCAGGCACATGAAGATATAAGGGTTTTAATTATAATATCTATTTTTGTTTGGATATATAAGGGCTTGAGAAAAATGTATTAATTTTTGTTCTGATAAAAGAAGTGCTTTTTATTTATGTTTTAAAAAAAATCTGTTTAATTTCTATTTTCTGTCAGCACTATTTCTTTCAGCAGAATAATTAATTTAACCATTTTTTATTTAGTTTAAATAAATGTTGAGTTATGTAATATCCATTGTCCAAAATTCTAGGTAAATATGGTTAATATTATCTAATAATGATTGAAATGATAATTATAAGTTCTAGAGTGTTCAATGAGTTTTTGAATTGAAGTAGGAAGTTGGTATGGGAAGTGAATTTTAGTTCAGCGAATTTGCACTAGGAGCACCACTACGCAATGATTGATAGCACCGTGACAATCAGCTTTTTGTTTGGGAAGGAAAAAGAGTAAAGGCTGTGGTGCCGGGAGGCTCTGCCAAGGTGTCGAGTTTAAAATGGAGAGATTCTAACAGAATTTGGAGGATTCTAAAGGAGCACAATGGCACTGGAGAATTGAGTGCCATAGTGTTAGGCTAGCATAGTTGTTGCGGGCTAGAATATATGCAGCGATAGAGTTAGAAAATATTTGTCTCAGCGTTGTACGCATATCCAACACACAAATAGAAGAAAAATGCAACACCAGAATTTTTACGTGAAAACCCTAGAAAAGGGGAAAACCACAAAGCCACGCCCAGCTGAAAGGATTCGACTAGTGTTTGCTTTAGTTACAAGTGGCTGACTCGTCCTTGAAATTGAAGGCGATCAGATTACAATAATCAACTCTCAGATTGAAATTCAATTAGAAACAGAGAGCAGAATTAATCCAGTGACGTTGAGTGGTCGGGCAGAACTCTGGCATCAGGTGGTGGTCCTGCGGAACTCCGGTGTCAGGTTGTGGTTCGGCGGAACTCCGGCGTCGGGTGGTAGTCTGGCGGAACTTCGGCTTTAGGTGGTGGTTCGGTGGAACTCTGGTGTTAGGTGGTGATCCGACGGAACTCCGACATCAGGTGGTGATCTGGCGGAACTCCGGCATCAGGTGGAGATCCGGCTGAACTTTGGCATCAGATGGTGATCCGACGGAACTCCGGCTTCAGGTTGTGATCCGGCGGAACTCCGGCGTCAGGTGGTGATCCAGCGGAACTCCGGCATCGCTCGACTGCCAAGTGGAAGTCTGGCGGTGGTCGAGGAAGAGTCTTGGGGCAAGAGAGCTCTCTTCCTTCTTCTCTTCCTTGGCTCCTTCTCTTCTCTTCTTGCTTGGGTCGGTCCTCCCTTAAGAAAAGATGAGTCTATTTATAGTTTTCTTAGAGTGGCATGGGTGGTAAATAGGAGGAAGATTGGGGGTAAATTGGTAGCGGTATGAATGGACGGCTGGTGTTGAATCCCTTGATCGTGGACCATTTATCAGGCATTTGAAGGCCCTAATGATATCAGAATTCGACGATCTTGGGCTCGTTGGATTTGTCTCGTCAAGCCGCTAGATTCGACTATAAGCATGTCACGTTTGGAAACCGTTTGGTAATCCAAATTATAATTTGAACCCTCTAAATGCATTTCGGGTCTTTGATTTGGACTTATTTGGGCTCAGATTGAGTTGAATTTTGTGTCGTTGAGTTCGTATTTTCAAAACGTTCAGTTTAATTGTAAGTTTATTGAAATCGGAGTTCAGATGACTTCTGATTTAATTTTTGAAACTTCCAACCTGATTTTTGCCTCGAGATTCGTGGCTGATCAAGATAATTTTTTGATGATATATCAATAGTGGTTTTTAAATATTAAAATATTTAAATCTATTTGGCTAATACCATTCAATTTTCAGGCTTCCTTGAGAAGAAGAAAGAAAGGGGGAGGAGCTGAGGAGAGAGAAAAGAGAGGAATTGTGGAGGATGAAATTTGGAAATCGTTTGTTCAGCTAATTGAGGAGATTGTCGAGCTAGAGGTAGGCAACTCATACTCTGTTTCTTATTTCAATTCCAAAATGTTTATAAAAAATAAGCTTATAAGTTTGTTTTTCTTGAGTTTGGAAAAAGTTTCACCGCATAAATTTTTGTATATTATTACACACTCTGTTCTGGATAATTTGACTATTGGAATACAAAATTTCACCGATTAGTTTCTTATGTATGAATTTCTGTGTAATTACGCCACTTCTCAACCTTAGTATAGTTGGTAAAATATGTTAAATTGGTATTCTATTCTATTATGCACAGATGTGCAATTGCAATAATCTCTGATGATAATTCTTAGATTTTTGGTGTTGTGGCCTTCATCGCATAACATCTTGATGTAGCTTATCTTTTTGGCATCATAGATTAGACCAGGACTCAAAGCTACAAGTGGATTTATACCACCAGCTCCATAAGCAATTCTACCTTTTCATTCTTAGTGAAGCTCATTACATAGATTGCAACGATTTAAAGTTTATTTCTTAAGATAGAATGAAGGAAAACTTTTAGTTGCAAGTATGGATGACTGCAAAAAATATAGTTAATATTATCAACGCAAATGAGAACATACTTTATGGCAGTTGGAGAGCAAGTTACATTAAGGTTTCGTTTGGGCAGCTTTCTCGTTGTTTTCTAAAGCAGTATTTTTAGATTAGACCAAGACTCAAAGTTGCATCAGAAAATAGTAAAAAAGTTGTCCCAAATGAAGTCTAAATGATTTAATATCGACGACATCCCCTGTTGTATGACGGCAATTCATAGATGTGCTTGATATATTATTATATGGTACTCTAATATAAAAAGTGGAGACCATGTTGCTAAAATGTTCACCTATTTTCAATATACATATAAGAGAACTTATTAAATCCTTCAATGCTATCTAGCTTACTCATCGAATTGCTCTGTCCAAACCTATTTGTCAACACTCCCCACCATCTTGAAAAGTCTCATAGCCATCAAATTAATTATAAAATATTTATTTATTATTAGATAGACTAATTATAGATCACACTATATCATTATTCGTAACAAAATAAAGCTAAAATAAAGGATTAAATAATTCGTAAAAAAATTTAATCCAACATATTTTAAAATTTTAAGGGTAAAAGTAAATAAGATAATGCGATTCTCCTTTTTTTTTGTATTTCTCATCTAACTCTTGAGAAAATAATGAGAATTGAAAAGATTAATGATGTTTATAATGCATAAAATTAATTTTCATCATATTTAATTAATTCTAACCAATACATAATTAAATTATTACCTTAAAAGTTTTATTTAATCCATAAGTAATTTTCTTAATTAAGCTTTTTTAGAAGAAGAGTAAACCAACCTATAATTAGTTGTTCCTTTGATGTGTCAAATATTCTCTTCATAGTTATGAAATGTGTTATTATTGGATCTTCCATGTCGATCGAGACTAACGATTCCAACAACATAACATAATATCTAGCCTTTTATAAATTAATAAGTAGCATAAGCTTCCAACAAGAATTTTGTAATGAGTTGGATCAAGTTTTTCACCTTCATCAATTTTGGACAACATAAATATTCCAATAGGAATTAGAGTCATCTATCTTGAATTCCTTGAGGACTTCTTTTGCATATCCTTCGTGAGCAATGAGAATGCTTTTATTTTCTTGCTTTCACTATAAAGCCAAGCTACTTGACATGAGCACTAGGATATTCACAGCAATTTTTATCATATGTTTTAGAATAAATGGAAATAAAATATGTAAAACTATGATAGAAGTTATGGAATTGAAAAAAAAAAAAAAACACTAAGAGAATGATTAAGAAGACAAATTTTCTGGCATAGAATGCCTTAATTGGTAGGAACATAGACATAATTACTAAGAAAAGCGAATACATTGTGTTTAAAAAGTATATAATCATTAATGGAAGTTACTCATAGAGGATGAGAACTGCTTTTTTAGCGGGTATAAACAACAATCGGACTTCTGACATTATAAGTGCCATCGCTCCAGATCAAAACAGTTGAGATAGTGGTCTTTGGAGCATCTCCTTCAATTTTGATTGAAAATGATTTCTTCTCTAAAAGAGCTTCAAAAGACAAGATATTCGGTTCAACATTAATCTTGAGACTAGAAGGAGCATTCACGATTGCCTTGTAAGTGGAATTTGAGACTCCCACATTGGTGACTGTTCTTTGGAAGGAAGTTGAAAAAGACTTTCCTTGTTGGGCTCGCAAAGCGAAGGTGGGATAGTTGAGATCAAAAACCGTTCCATTATTAGTAGAAGTGCAGCTGCTCTGATCTCCAGTGACAAGTCTTAGATTTTTAGTGCTATAGCCTTCACCACATAGCATTTTAATGTAGTCTACCTCTTGGGCATCATAGATAAGACCAGGCCTCAAAGCTGCAAGTGGGTTTATGTGACCAGCTCCATAAGCAAATTCTGCCTCTGCATTCTTAGTTGAGCTCATCACATAGACTACAAAAATAAAAATAAAAATTTAATTTAATTAATTAAGATTAAAAAAAGAAAAACTATAAGTTGAATTTGCATTTCTTAGGCATGTACCAATGATTACTTAAATAAAACAGTATTACCAGTGGTAATAAGAGCAGACTTTATGGCAGCTGAAGACCAAGTTGGATTAAATGATTTGACATAAGCGGCGGCACCTGTTGTATGAGGGCAAGCCATGGATGTGCCTGATATAATGTTATATGGTACCTTAGGGGTACTAAGTGGAGACCATGCTGCTAATATATCAACCCCTGGTGCCGTTAGGTCCGGCTACATTATACGTGCAACACATTATTGTAATATTTACACAAAATAAAATTTGATCAAAATTTGAATTTAATTAATTAATTAATTACCTTTAGTATATTGGGGGTAATAGGATTTGGCCCACGTGATGAGAATGAAACAACATATGGGGCAGTTGCGTCGAACACGCCCTGACTCTTAAAAATACTTGCAGTAGGATTGCTATCAGATAGATAATTAGAAAAATATAATCAATAGTGCTACATATGCATTCATTATGAAAGATAATTAAGAAATTAATAAACATCATAATAAAGTGCTTTATATATTAATTAACTGAGCATAGTAACCTAGTTTTGTTTGCATAATGTTGAACTTGTTCGCTACTGTTTGATTGCAGCACAGAGACAGGAAGCGAGAACTCGAAAGAGACGTCATTGGCACCATGTGTTTGCATAATTGCTCCAACGGCTCCTGCAAGTAGCGGACCCGAGCCATCGCTTAAGCCGCTACATAAAACAACTTTTCCCTTCACCAATTTCTCGTCTAGCATCCCTTCACCGCAAAAACTGCACGCATGACGTAAATGGAGCATGTACTTAATGAAGCCGATGTTGATAATTTTGACTTTAAAATTCAAAAAATGCCAAAAAAAATTAAATGCTAGTTCACCTTGAGACGGATGCGTTAGCACCTGCAGAAATGTTGGGAACATTTCCGCCAAATATCAAAGGATACATCTCACCATCCAAGCCATTGGTATTAACTGCCATGCCCTTATACCCAATAATATTAAATGCATAAGAATTGCTTAATTAGGATCCTCCACTTAAATGATTATTGTACATATACATTGATAATTAATTAATTACCTGAAATTCTTCTCCGTTACCAAGTTTAGCTCGGGCAACGATCTTGCGATCAATGGTGCTTGCTGCCACTGTGAGTAGCCATGGCGCATAGTTCTCAATGCTAAAACTATCAGGACCGGAGTTCCCCGCCGAGCTCGATGTAAGAATGTTTTTCTTCATTGCATGGAAAGATCCTATAGCTATGGCGTCATCAAAGTAGTTGATGGCGCCACTACCACCAATGGAAAGAGAGATGATGTCAACACCATCTGCAATGGCATCTTCGAAGGCAGCAAGTAGATCGACATCAGAGCAGCCATCACTCCAGCAAACTTTGTATACTGCGATTCTCGCAGAAGGAACGCCTCCGCGGGCAGTTCCATCTGCAATACCTGCAAGGCTTGCATTTATGACAAGTCGGCCGGCGGCAGTAGATGATGTGTGAGTTCCGTGTCCTTCATTATCACGAGGTGAGGGTATGTCCTTTTCACTTATGTTGCTTTGAAGATGATAGTATCGAGCTCCAATAATTTTACTGTTCGTTGGCAATTAATTATTAAAGTATTAGGATTGTCATATAACTATAGTATAACTAGTTTTTATAAGTATAAGATGATAAGGAGCTTCAATTACTTATTGCATGTGAAGTTGTGATTTGCCTGACATATGCCCTTCCACTTGCTTGGCAGCGGGCCAAAGCCGGCATCGTCGAAGCTCTTTGACTCAGGCCAAATCCCTGTGTCGATCATGCCGATGATAACATCCGACTCAAATGGCCCACGTGGAGCGGTCGATGGGAATCCCATGAAGTTCCATGATCTTGTGGTGTGAAGTTGCCTTTGCTTGCTTGGGAACACAGAAACCAATTCTTCCATGCCTGAGTTCATAGAGCACATAATATTTTAAAAATTCATATATCACAAGCCAAGTATTATGCATTAATAGCATTGCATTTATGACTGTTATTCTAGCAAGTTTTCACAGTTGATTTATATACTTATTTATATTACCAGATAACTTCCTTGCTTCTTTATCAGACAGCATAGCGGCAAAGCCGTGAAAACTCTTGGTGTAACTATATATATGTCGGCTCGACGCTTCCTGGTTGCTGCATTCAGTATTATTTTTTAATGAAAAATAAATATTTATATATAAGCAAAAAAAAAAGAAGAAGAAGATATTTGACACAAATAAAAAACAATCAAATCGATGTCAATTTGAAAATCTTGCTATTTAAATCGGAACCAGAAAATCAAGGAAAAGATAAAATTGGGGACTTTTTTGGGCAGATCACCTTAATCCAATTGCTTTCTGGAGCAGTTCTGAATGAGCTAATAGTGGCAGGCCAACGAATTCTCTTGGCTTTTCTCCCATATACACAATGTAAGGCTGTTGATTGTTCACATTAATAAATTGCATGCAATTGTGGTAAATGAAAGAAATATATATTATGAAATAAATATTGCAATCATACTCTTTGGTTGGGCTCTGTGGTCTCCGCATGGCCTCTGAGAGCCTTCATTGCTAGCATTAGGAGAAGAAATGAAGACAGCAAAGAGAACAAGTGCCGATCCATAATCGCGATTAATTTTGAGTTTAAGGAGGCAAAACCCAATTTGTTACTGCCATTCTATGGAAGGATGATAGGTTTATATAGGTGTTTTTTGTGCAAGGAATTATTTTTATTAACTAAGAGTTTCCGGTGAGGTGAAACCACTTACGCTTTGAATTCTTCCTTGGCTGTAAATTCTGTATGGAATTCCCTATAAAAAAATCTATATAATATTCATAAATAAATGATGCCAAAATACTTAACCCATCTACGTATTTTTTGTTTTGTTTTGTTCTTTTTTTTTGTTAATTATGAATGGAATACGCATTGAAATTTATTATCAGATAATTAACTATAAGCACTTATGTCTCTATTTAAATTTTAGTATGTACAAATAATGCTTTTATTTTTATTTTCTTACGAAAATAGTTTTTTATATTGCAATTACCTAAATTCATTATAAAAACTTTTTGATAATACTTATTTGAATTTTATCAGAATGAATTTTATAATATTTAAATTTATTCCTAAAGGCATCTCCAATCAAAAAATTTATTTTTCACTTCAAAATATAATAACTATTATATTAAACGGTAATTTATCTATTTACACTCACCGGAGCTGCAAATACACAAATATCCCTCAGTTGAAAATGTCCTAAATGAATAAATATTAAAACTGATCAATATTATTCATTTATATTTTAAAATGTCAAAAATGGTGATTTGCCGTACGTTATTTAAATGTTTAGATGAACCGAGAACAAGACGAACACAAAAGCAATAGCCAACTTGCAACCACAGAATTTGTTTGTTTTTTTTTCAGATTTTGACTTTGGCATTGAAATTTGAGCGTGTCCTCTAAAATTATTTCTAATAATTTATGAAAATACGGTATCCGTGAGGTATAAGCTATCGAATAAGTTAACTAAATATTAAAAATTAGATCTTAGGCTACAAGAAGGCATAGCTTTTATGTAGGATTTAGAAGAAGGAACATAGATGGGTTAAGTATTTTAAAAATATTACGTAAACAATAAGCAAAAAAATATTACGTAAAAATGTTTTAAAAATAAGTTAAATTGATTGATTATATTTAATAATGAATTTTATTTTATTTAAATAAAGAAATATTTTTAAAATAAAGAATTAGTCAAATTTTCTTAAAAAATGGGGAAACAGATGATATTTTAATTCCTTTTTGTTTTGACTTTTTTTGTTTATTCAAATTATTAATTTATATTTAAATATAATTCAAAGTTAATTATTCTTTTTCTCTGAAAAATTTTTCTTAAAAACAAAATTTTAAAATATTTTTAAAATTATTTCTTAAAAATTTTTTTCTAAAATTTTTTTCTTAAAACACATTCTCTGCAGTTTTAATTTTTGGGGAAAAAATCGTTTTTAAGCAGAAAATGCAAAGAAATTTAGTGGAAAACGAATTCCTAGATCACGTTGCATATTAAAAACACAATTAACCTTTACGTTTTTTCTTGAAAACTAAGTTCTGATTCGCATTTTGTGCAAAACGCACTAACATTTTGCATTTTTGGTCCTTTTTAAACTTTATTTAGACTACGTATGTTCCTTCTAAATCCTACATAAAAGCTGGTCCTTTTAAAAATTTCGCCCATAGGCTACTGGGTTTGAATTGTAAGATCAAAAGTGTGCACGTTGCTTGACTTGATCAATGCCTGATTAAATGTTAACTCAATAAACTAAGAGTTTCCTACAAATTCTGCCCAATATGAGAAAGCTTTTCTTATTTTGCTAGAATAAAATCTAATAGGGCCTCTTCTTTCTTGAAGGAGAAAAAAAATCTCCTCTTATCTGCCCATATTGCCCTAACATTTAGGAGAGGCTTACAATAACTACTAAGATTCAAAAGAAAAAAATTGCATCGAGCCATTTGGAATGGATGGAAGGAACCAACATCGCCCAAAATTGTTGAGTTAAATCTTGGCCCTACTAGTTATTATAGTAAAGTAATGGTAAGCGTTATGCCTAGCATATCCATCAGAACTAACGAGAGGCCACGAAATTACAGTAGTAGAAAATTATAGATTAGTTCTATAATAACTTAATCATCTCCATATTTATTGGGCTGATTGTCATATTTTATTCCGATTGAATTCCAAACTCACAAGCAAATCTGTTGGATCTTTGCTTTTGGATACAATCATATCATATTGGTTCAACATTAACACAATATGTTCAAAACCATAAAGAAAAGCCTCTAACTTTTCTCTTGAATTCATTCTATTAGGCCAATTCATGAATCCTACTTGATCAAATCCAAAAAAGAGCCTATAATGCCCTAAGACCTAAAGAAGAAATTTGAACATACCTTCATACTTCTAAATTTACCATCATCAATAAATTCATTCTTTTAATAAAGATGGGACCGGTTGTGGGGGTATTGTTAGAAATAATGCTGGTGATATGGTTTTTGCCTTTTCTGCTCATGTTTCTAGTGACAATATTCTTTTTGCTCTCAATTTACTACTCTGTTACTTGGGCTTAAGTTTTGTTCTCAGTTTACTATCCATAATATTTGGATTGAATCATATTCTTTAATTTTGGTTAATCTAGTTAAGAACAATTTTTGCAATAACTCTATTTTGTTCAACATCTTTAGACATTTTGCTAATTATTTAAGGAAAGTGGAGTTTACTATTTCTCATATCCCTAGATGTGGTAATTCATGTGCTGATTGGTTGGCTAGGAAGGGTGTTTATATTCAGAATATTGAACTCTATACTGATCTAGCTAATTTTAACGTGTTGAAAGGGATGATTAGATTGGACAAGCTTGGTTTTCCTTCTTTGAAACACAAATGAGTATTGGTGCAGCTATATGTTATATCTGCTTTAGTTCTCCTTTTCTATTGCTGTGTCTTATTCAGGTGGGTGTATTTTCCTTATGTGATGTTGTTGACATCTGAGCAAAGAAACAAAAAAAAGGAAAATCCCACATACGTACCTCTGCCAAATCACCCCGAAATCATGCCGAAATCGCGTCAAATACTGTTCATTCGGCGCCGCTAGTGTCACCTCCCACGAATCCTGCGACGGCCTCGATTTCGCTCCTCTCAGCGTCAATAAAAGGAGGCTGAAGAGGCTTCGGCTGGACTACTTCGATTCCCTCTGCTCTATCCCGTCGCCAACCTCCAAGCCGAAGCCAGAAGCTCCTCTTCGCTTCCCCACACGCAAATCTGTCCCTCCAGACTGCGACTCCCTGCTCCTATTCGCAAATCAAAGCCGCAGCCATCTCCGATCCCGACTCCTCTTCCCGCAAACCTCCTGCTCCATCTCGCGACGTTGCCTCCTTTCCCCGCTAGATCCGAACCCAAACACCCTCTGCCCGATACCTCCATCTCCTCTCCGACCCAGCTCCCATAGCCGAGAGCTTCACCTCGCCGCTACTACCGACGCCTCCAACCTCCCGATCCTTCCAATCCACAGAGAAACATAGAGAGAGAGAGAGAGAGAGAGAGAGAGAGAGAGAGAGAGAGAGAGAGAGAGAGAGAGAGAGAGAGAGAGAGAGAGGGAAGGAGCATTCCACCTACCTGACTCTTGCCCTAGCCTCCTGCGACCGAACTCCTCCAGGCTTGCGCGTGAAATCCTCCGATCCCAGCTCCCTTGCCGACTGCCTGTCTCCACCAAATCCTCTAGCCAAGCTGCCCTAGCCTGACGCCTTCGACTTCGCCCCTTCTCCGACGATTCTTCCTATAGGATCGGAAGTTACGGCATTTTGAACGGAAGCAACGACTAGGAGCTGCTCTAACTTACTCCCATTCGGTGCTTCTTCGGCCAAATCCCGTGGAGCCACTGAACCAGAGAGAGGAAAACAGGGGATTTAATTCTCTGTGAGATCTAATTCCCTCCTAGGTCCTGTTATTAAGATTTAATGTTAATCCTGCTTAAATCCTTTCATAATTAGGGCTAATTATAATTAAGTATAACTAATTATAATTAAATATTATTAAAATGGTTAATTGTGATTAATTACCATTAATCACAATTAATGTCATTAATAATAATTAATTATTATTGATTATATTTAATCATAATTATTAATTTATTATTATTAACTATGATTAATTATTATTAATTATTAAAAGTTATAACTGAATATAATTGATTGATATTAATTATAATTAATTAGTATATTATAATTAATTATAATTAACAGTAATTAATTATTAATTAGTTATAATTAATTTTAATTGATTATAATTAATTACGGTTAATTATAATTAATAAAAAAAGAGAAATGCAAGAAGCTTCTCTTCCCTTGCCTCGGTCCACGTGCCAACCTCGACGCTTGCAAAGGTATTATTTTCTAACTCAGATTCTCGCTCTCGAAGTTCGCGGCGGACCGGAAAACTGCCTATACACGCTTTCATAAGCGTGGTGGGATGGGACCCCGGTGCGGCGCCTACAACGAGGCGGGTAGTCACCTCAAAATCCTATCCTCGGCGTTCGTGTCGAGCCGGCAAACCGCCTATACACGCTTTCATAAGCGTGGTGGGAAGGGAACCCGATGCGACACCTACGGCGAGGCGGGTAGGCCCTATACACGCTTTTCTTAGCGTGGTGGGGACAATTTTAAGTACCCGTATGCGGCTCTGTACCTGCGGGGAAACAAATGCTTTGCTTTTTCAGGTTCGTCGAAGACCCCTACACGCTTTCTTAAGCGTGGTGGGGGATTGAAGATTTTATACGGCCGCGGTGTCCTCGAAAGAGGGCATCTACCATACACGCTTTCTTAAGCGTGGTGGGAAAGGCCCAGTTTTCCGTTATTTCCCCTAAACGGGGGAGATGCCGGAATGCTGCCGAAATTTCGGGTGAATCTGAGACCGTACTTGGACTTGTTTGAATTCAAGAAGAATACGTGAGAACTTGGACAAGAACTTATACTCAAACAAAAACAGATGACTTGTGAATATGAATCTGAACTGAACTCAAATGAACATAAAATCAAGCCTAACCCAGTGAGATTGAAAAGAGACAAAACTTGAACTATAATTTGAAGCTTGAAATGAGAGCTTGGACGTTTGAACTCAAGTCAAAATTTGATTTGGATCAAAAGAGGCTTGGACTTGACATGAACATCAAATGAATAGAAGTTGAAGAGAACTCGAACTCAAATTTGAACCAAGTGCAGAGGAATTTGAGTTTATTTGAATCAATTCTAAACAACAAGGAGCTTGAACTTTACATTGGAAAAATGAAATCAAGTCGGACTAGAACTTGGGCACCAGGTAAATCATCAAGAAACATGAACCATTCAAGTGAATGTCAGCAATCAAACATAACTCACAATGTTGAACATGCCTCATCCCCAAATGACAATCAACAGGAATTGTCATTTCAATTGGGATAAAAATGCTAATAAAGGAGGATATCAAGTTCATTGCAAAATGCAAAGAACTCGCAAGTTGGTATGTTGAACTCTTGCAAATTCAATCATAAAAATGAGAATAGGATCCAGTGCAATTTGGCAACTCAAGATGATTGCAAACACCAAGTATTTAAATAAAAATCAAATGAAAGACCCGTGATGGACCAAACATCAATACAACCTGCTTGTAAGCCACAACATCGAATCTTTCATGAAATGATGATCAAGTCAACTTGCAAGTAATGTAATGAATATGATGATTTGCTACCCATCATGCATGATGAATGTAGTAGGTCTACAAGCAAAGCGAGAGGAATGTGAAAGCAACCACTGAATTGCTATGAATACAAAAGATCATAAGCAAAACATAGAGAACATGGTGACAAATGAAAGCATCCACAAACTATGTAGCAAAGGGGAAGTGAGCATCGTAGGATCCTACGGTCAATACTTGTCAAGATATAGATTAATGTATCAGTCTTCTATGATACGAGCCAATGCATATCAAGTGTAACATTATTTTATGACTTTCTTCAAAGTATAAGTGGATACATCCCCAAAAGCAGCAAAGTCAAAATTGATGATATTCTTTGTGACAGCCATGCAAGAAGATACAACAGTCCATATTGCATTCATATGAGAATATTGGTGAAAGGGTTATAGATGCCCAAAACACTACAGCCTGCCCACAAATGAGTGTAGAAAGATTATCAAGCATCAATGATCAAATACACTGGTCCCCATGAAGATAGAGATAGCATGTCCACAGTACCATTAGAGGTATCTGCCAATTATTATGGCAAAGACAAGATAATACCTCCACGACCAACAATTGTCCAACACCAGTCAAGTACACCGATTCCCAGCAAGCAAAGGCAGGTGGAATACAACAAATGCAAATTTCTACGAACTCATGTAGAAAAACTCGCTACATACTTAACATGTTGTCTACAAAAAAGGATGCAAAGGAACTATATAGTAGATAGCAACATCTACGATCCAAGCAGGAGATTCGTTAGTGCACTACGATCCCCCATGCAGTAAGCAACTAGTGCACGACAGTCTACCTGTACAATGCAGCAAACAGTTCAATCCCCAAGCTGCAACAATACGCCACCGGATCCGCAACCTTCATGCAAGCGGACAGAAGGCGTGTACAAATATTCCAAGAATACCCCTGCACGTGTGCACTTTAATTTGTATACACATAGGTACACTAAAAGGGGAAAATATAATCATAACCCGCATGGGCCCCGGCGAGCGTGTTATTGGTATACACGTGACGTCTAGGGATGCTGCGCGGGTCAATAGATTTGAACCCGATCCTCCTATGCAAGTAAATAGGAGTAGACAAGGTTCAATAAATAATTATAAAATGCCCCCCAAACACCCGCACGGGCCCCGGCGAGCGTGTTATTGGTACACACGTGACGTCTAGGGATGCTGCGCGGGTCAATAAGTGAATTCCAGTTCGAGTCCAATCCTTCCATACGGGTAGATAGGAGTCGACACGACTCGAACCATTAAATAAATATACGGTCGCGAGATCGACCGAGATATTTGTTTTATACGTTCATATTAGGCCTTCAAGGCCTATAATCAAGTGAATTCACTTGCAAAGGGCACAAAGCCTACGAAACCCGATCCTCTGTCAATTACTAGATAGAGTAGATAAGGTTCAAAATAAAGAAATATGAATGCCCCCATACCCCGATGATGGCCGCGTTGATTGCAGATTTCAACCGGAGGGGTTAATTTCAAATATTTCAAAATGCCCTCAAACCTCAAATATTTTTAAGTGACCTCAAAGTCACCCCGATGATGGCCGCGTTGATTGCAGATTTCAACCGGAGGGGTTAATTTCAAATATTTCAAAATGCCCTCAAACCTCAAATATTTTTAAGTGACCTCAAAGTCACCCCGATGATGGCCGTGTTGAATGTAAATCTCAACCAGAGGGGTCCATTTCAAATGTCTCAAAATACCACCCAAACTTTCATAAAATCCAAAACTCCACAAAACTTCCAAAATCCTAAATTCCCTACAAAACCCAATCTTCTGAAAAATCCCAAAATCCAAAAAAAAATCTTTCCAACTCCAGATATTTAAAAATTGAAATCCAACTATCAAACCACTTAAAGCGAAATTCATCCTTCCTCCGCAACGGTTTGCCGAGGTGGACAAATCAAAATTTACTTCAGCTCACATAGAGCTAATGCCTAGTCGAAAATATCACTAGGATCCATTCTCAAACAATCTCCTGCCAGAAAGGACGTGGTACGAGTCCTCTAACCGGCAGTTTCGCCGCCAAATGGCACTGCAGGATAAACGGTTATGACTCGGGGCCCTCTGAACCAGGTGGTCGCCGCCAAATGGCACCATTATATTATGGTTATGGCCAGAGCCCGTATGCTCCCCAATGGCATCAAATCCTTGAGATATGAATCAATAGGATATGATCGATAGGGCACAAAGCCCTCTGTTAGCTAAGGTGGATTCAAATTTGTCCCCTTAGGCAAATATTCCCCCCCCCAGGTCTACAAGGTACCCTTGAACGAAGCAACCCATGGCTGCCGACAAGGATCCTTCTGTCAGGTTGGGTCGACTACCTCCTCTGACTAAGTAGACCAGGGACCACGATGGCCCGGGATGACGGAACCATGAGATCTTGATCGGGCCTATCATCCATTCCCCCACCATCCGCTTTAAGTGCGAAGTGGTGAAAATTTCTATTTTAAATGTCAAATCCCTCAATTTTCCAGTACCCTAAACCCATGCTGCTACTATATGCCAGACTCACGTATTTCTACGTATCTGATTGACGACTAGCCTTAATCGAAAGTTCTCTCTCGTTACCGGGAGGGGTAATTAACTATAGGGGCTTGCGCCTATAGGAAACCAGAACTCAGATCATAAAGTCCTCGCTAAATGAGGGCGAAATCTCTGGGTAGTGTCTTATATACTATCTCATCTACCTTCCAAAATTTACCTCGGAACTTAGTTCGTTAAAACTCCCCCCCGAAAAGAAAGCACAAAAAAAGAGCGGGCGGAGGCCGGGGCTGAATTTTCGGAGCCCACAGATTTCTGGCGACTCCACTGGGGAATGGTTTCTCTTTCCATCTTTGGCTAGTCATCTCAGTGCTACAGTAGCAGCTATTCTCAGCTCAGAATTCAAAGTTTTGAATCTTTCAAGAGCGATCTTTTAAAGGATCAAAATTTTTGAATATCCTAAGAATGATCATTCAAACAAATTTATTAAGATAACGTATTTAGCAGTATTTTAAATTTGTATCGTTTGAATTTGCTCGCTAATGTTATCTATTTTTGTTTTCTATTCTGTGCAAGTCTCTGCATTTTTGAAAGTGTGGGATGATGTATCAAATTTTGATCACTAACCCTTACCTTTCATTTATGCAGATGGATCTACAGAACGCACCAATGACTGTCCAGTTGGGACAAGGAGCCAGGATCCAACTGGCGAACGCTATCATTGAGACAGGGAATGCTGGGGCTACCATCCAGTTTGGTAGCATTGACTTCCCTGCTGTCGTTGAAAGGGCCACCGCCATTCCTACGAATGGCAGAAATACTGAAGGGCCTGCTAGGAGGCCACACTCTGCTGGAACTACCACTCGTCGTGTGTACCTGCCGGCACAACGACTTGCTACTGCTGAAAATCCTCGTGGAAGGATCTCTGTGTTTGAACGGCTGTCGCAGCCAGAAGTCCCGGCCACCAAGAGGGTTGTAGCCGGAGGAAGGGTCTCCGTGGTGACGACGAACACCACACATCTACCAACCGGGTTACTTGCACCCGTGAAGAACACTTCTGAGGCTTCCTCATCTGGAGGAAGGCCCACCAGGAGGCAGAGAAGGAAGATGAATGCTGAACTCCGAGCTCAGCAGCTATTAGTGCCTGTGCATCCCTCGAACCTGCCTGCTCCAGAGCATATATCCAACGTTCCTACCCGGAACAAGTTTACTGACCTGAGGTGGGTAAAGAGAAACAGCTCAACTGGAGAGCTGAAAAAGTCGTTCTGGGACTGATAGCCTGAAGTCCCACCTCCTCAAAAGAAGAAGGAGCCTGAAACTCTCTCAGCTCGAGTCTACAGAGTCCTGAAGACCGTGAGGGAGAGAGGACTGAAAAAGAGAAGGTACCAGCGGCCACTGATGGTCGAAACAAGAAGAACTCCACCAAGAGAGCGTCTGTCTCCTGCTGTAGAGAGAAAGGGAAGAAAACAAGTCCCGCACGGTGAACATCGGGGTGTGACACCTGAACCACACATTCAGGGATCCACCGCCGAAAGGTCCCGGTGGAAGGGAAAACAAATCTGGAGGCCAAGGCCTCGCAGGAAAGAAAAGAACGAAAGAAAGACTGATCTGGGCGTGACATCCGGTACTGCTTCCCGGAGATCCGCCCCCAATTACAAACAACGTCAAAAGTGGGTCCAAAAGAAGACCCATGATGACACTCCTCCTGACGGTAGACACCTCGGAGAATCCTCCAAGGGATCCCGTCGCTCACCAACTCCTTCAAAGGAAGAGACGACCAACTTCGACCGTAGCCCACGGGTTGAAGAGATCTTCCTGTCTAACCAAGAACCGGAGATCCACTGGCGCCGCCGCTCAGAGATCCGAGTACTAGAAGAAAGAAAAGAAGATATGGGAGAAGAAAATATGGAAGAAAATCTGGAAGAAAATCTAGAAGAAAATCTGGAAGGAAATCTAGAAGAAAATATGGAAGAATACATAGAAGAAGACTTGCAAGAGGTAAATAACACCTTGGACATGGAAGTGGTCTACATGGTGAGACACATCAATGTCGAAGAGGAGGCCTACTACGACGATGATGAAGATGACGATCGTTGGCAACCACCGCCTAGACAAGTATATCGGCGCCGCCATGAAGCCGGGTCCACCACTGGCAGAGGTGTCCATTCCCAAGAAGAGCGAGAAGAGGCTGAGGATAATCCCTTTGCTGACGAGAACGTCACGCTCGCAGAAATGCAGAGACAAATGAAACGTCAAATGAGGGCCAAGGATAGGGAAATCTCTCAGTTACATGAGAAAATGACAGAGATGATGACCCAAATGACGGCAATGATGCAGGTCATGCAGAGAAATGCTGCAGTTGGTTCTATGCCCAATCCTCCCCCTGATCCTCCAAACTTCCAAGTACCGCAAGTCTCAGGAGTACGGGACACTCCCGAGGGTGGTCATGAGGCTCAGAATACCACTCGCCAACCCACTCCGCAGAATATTGCAAGTACCTCCGAGCCTGTGACTGCTACACAGCTTGAAGGGATCATTACAGAGAGGATCAGGGCTATTATAGCCATTGATCAGGCAGAAAAATTAGTGGGTAAAGGTCGCCCGTACCCGGCAGAGTATGATCAGGTGCCATACCCGAAGGGATATTCTGTGCCAAAATTCAATACATTTGATGGCAACAAAAATCCCAGACAGCACCTGGCGCAGTTCAAAGCCACCTGCGGGAATACTGGAGGGAATGATGCTCTACTCTTCCGACAATTCGTTAGCAGTTTGACAGCAGCTGCTTTCGAATGGTACGCCGAACTACCAAATGACTCTGTAAAGACATTTGCAGAGTTAGAGAATATGTTCATGAAGAGATTTGCCAGTGCGACCGAGAAGATAACGATCGCTGACCTTGCTCTGAATAAGAGAAAGAAGGAAGAATCAGTGACTAAATACATCACTCGCTGGCGCAATTTAAGCATGAAATGTGAGCAACAACTTGAAGAAGAACATGCCGTACAGTTGTTAATGGGGAACATTGATGATAAAATGCAACCCTTCCTGTGCATGGCTACTATCACCACATTTCAGGATCTGCTGGATAGAGTGGCCAAGTTTGAGAAATTGAACTTGTCAAAATCAGAAAATTATTCTGATAAACCCAAGAAAGCTAAAGCCTCAGGTGCTAGAAGAGGTGAGGCTGACTCCATATTTTTCTCCAGAGCGGATAAGGAGAAACAGATGACGTATAACGTAGACAAAGGCAAGCAGCCGATGCTATATCAAGAAAAGCCTAAGCAAGTCTACAACCCCAACCCCCAGCCGAAGCTGATACTCGGGGGTAATGATAAACCGCAAACTTATCAGGGCGGTGGAGAACGTCCGAGGCAAACAACAGGAACTGGTGATCGAACGTTCCCCTCCCTCAAAGACAAAATGAATAAGGAATATTCATTCAAGAGGGAAAGTGTCGCCAAGTTGTTTCGACAGGCATTGAAAGCGGATTTAGAACTGCCATAGTGCAAGAGACCCGAGGAGTCAAAACATAGCGGCGACCCAAACTACTGCCCATATCATCGGGTGATGAGTCATCCAATCGAAGATTGCTATGTCTTTAAAGATTGGCTTGAAAGAAAATATCGAAGAGGAGAGCTCACATTGTCCGATAATGTGCTGACTCACCCCAGAAAAGAGTCAACTCGGGTAGTTACGACTTCTTCCGTACCCCCGATTGAAGAAAGGAGAAAAGGGAAGAAGCCGATTCCAGAAGAACAGTGGGAGACTGTGGTCTCTAAGAAAACTGTGAAAATGTTGAAACAGCTTGAAGAAGTTCCATGTGTAAAATGGAAATCCCCCACTGAGCCGGTGATAGACCCCAAGGCATTACCTGTGGCACAAGCTCCTACTTCTAAACAATTTTCCAATCAAGCTGGCCCTTCAAAGTCTGGAAAGAAAAAGTCCTCCAAGAAGAAGACAAAACTGAAGAAGCCCAATGAGAAGAAAACAACAACCCAAAGGGTTATAGATAGTCTGGATGAATATTACCAGACCGCGAGGCGTCCTATTAAGCTTGCTGACTTTATGTCAGAGCTCAAGATTGACGAAGCAGAAGAGGCTGATGAGGATCCTCTTCCCACAGAAGTCTGTCGGGTCATTTCAGCAACGCCAATAACTCTGACAAAAGAAAAATATGTCAGAGAGATGATCGTTGAAACCTGTCTGGCAACATCGTCAATGGACTACAGCTCAGAGGAGGATCTGCATTTTCCAAAGACAGATGAATCTGATCCCGATATAGCGTCGCAGATAGGACATGTAAATCTGGGAGGTGATTCTGAGTCAACGAATGAATCCCTAGACGCGACGATGGCAGACTCTGAAGAAAATGCACCGTCAAATGAGTCTGATCCAGAAGAGATCGCTCAAGTGCAGTTGAGAAGTGGCAAGATACTACCACCTCCGCCAAAGAAAGGAATATCCAATAAGGATAAGGGAAAAGAGATAGTTGTCAACGAAGACATTATCTCCGAGGATCCCAAGAAGAAACATACTCCAGTTAAGGGAATAGATTATAATATCTTATCCCATCTGAGGAAGATCCCTGCCCAGCTCAGCATATACGACGCTCTGGTGATGTCCAAGGATCTTCGGGAGACTTTGATTCAGGCTCTCAAAGACCCCAAAAGATATGAGGCGTACTTCGCTGAGCGCAACCTGACTGAGGTCATGCAAGCTCGAAATGAACCGTTCATCACTTTTACTGAGGACGACATGATGCTTGGGACGGCAGACCACAATCGACCTCTGTATGTTACTGCAGAGAGTGACGATTTGGTAATCAGTCGAATTCTGATCGACCCTGGGTCCTCCATCAACCTCATGAGCTTAAAAGCGCTAAGTTCGTTGTGCCTCAATGTAGAGCACCTCGGGCCAGATAAGCTTATGGTACATGGCTTTAACAAAAAAGGGCAGAAAACCCTTGGATCGTTTATGCTCCCTCTTGTATTTGGAGAATTCCATACATAAGCTAAATTATATGTGATTGATGCGGACACTTCATTCAAGGCGCTCCTGGGTCGCCCCTGGTTACATGAGTATGGCATCGTCCCATCAACACTACACCAGTGTATGAAGTACCTTAGGGATGGGGAAGAATTCAGGATCTCTGGTGATATTCAGCCCTTTGCAGTCCATGAAGCGACAGTCTATGAAGATGCGCAGTACTTCATGCCAAAGAAGCAAAAGTTATCAAGCTCTCTAAAGGCTTAAGCATCTAACCCAAAGAGTGCAAAGCAACCTGAACAGAAAGGTGAGAGGAAGCAGGTGGGGAGAAAGAAGGCAACGCCGACTCTTCCCAAAGAAGCTACCACTGCCACTTCTAAAGAAAGGAAACGTGTACCTCACCTTGGGAGCGACACAGATGAAGAGGATGTCACCTCTACAAAATCCCAGAAGGTATGCCATTCGATGGACGAATGGAGTAGGGAGGTCACATATTCAAATGATGATTATGACTACGACTCTATCTACATGAACACGGTGCAAGAGGTATTCTCTAGAAGAATAGGTAGCCTGTCAATCTCAGATAGCGTGCTCGTAGTCACTCGTATTCCCCTACAGTATTTTAAAGAAATAATTCAACGAGATGTGCATAAAGTTGAAGAACTTGTAACCCTTTATCTGCCTCCAATCAGAAAGGGGATCGAGTCAAGAAATATATTCTACTCCGCAGGAAAGGATGAAGAAGTGAATCGTGATTGGGATCATGTCTTCATTGATTCTGAAGAATTACTACCTACGAGACTACCTAGGTTTAATACCAAAGGCATTCAAAGAATGTTGCGAAAGTGGATCAATGTTCCCACCCCCAAACGACAACTTCGTATGTGCCTAAGTCTCTGGTATGGAAGGAATCCGCGTCCAATGCGGCGGAAGGAAATGAATGCATATAAAGGTATCGGATTCGTCAGGCGAAAATGCATCCGGAAGGAGACTTGCCGAGCCATCACTTGCAGGGAAGTTGAACCCAATGACGAGTCTGATGAAGAGGTCTATGAAGTTGATGATTACGATGATCAGCCTCTAGAGGCCAAGCCTGCACCAGAAGAGCTTGAAGATGGTGGACAGGCAACCACTATGGACGAACTAAAAGAAGTCAACTTGGGAACCGAGGAGGACCCTCGCCCAACCTTCATTAGTTCCCTTCTACCAGAAGACCAAGTGGAAGAAATAAAGGAACTCCTTTGTGAATTCAGGGACTGCTTTGCCTGGACATATGCTGAAATGCCTGGCTTATCCCCTGATGTAGCAGTTCACAGACTGGCGATCAAACCAGATGCAGCACCCATCAAACAAGCTCCAAGAAGAATGAGATTGGAGATTGAAGAGCAGGTAATTGCAGAAACAAAAAAGCTCATAGAAGCGGGCTTCATTCGAGAAGAAAAATATGCCGACTAGATCGCCAATATCGTCCCCGTAAAGAAGAAGAATGGACAGATCCGTATCTGTATTGACTTTCGGGACCTTAACAAGGCGTGTCCAAAAGACGATTTTCCACTCCCCGTATCAGAACTTCTGGTTGACACCACATCACACTATGACATGTTCTCTTTTATGGATGGATCGTCAGGATACAATCAGATCAAGATGGCGCCCGAAGATGAAAAGCATACATCATTCAGAACGCCTATCGGTATTTTCTGCTATACAGTCATACCCTTCGACCTGAAGAATGCTGGTGCCACCTACCAACGGGCGATGACCCATATTTTTGATGAGCTGATACACCAGAAGGTAGAGTGCTATGTGGATGACCTTGTTGTCAAGAGCATAGATCGAAGGGATCACTTAAATGACCTGAGGGTTGTATTTGAAAGAATCAGAAAGTTTGATCTGAAGATGAATCCTCTCAAATGTGCTTTCGGAGTCTCCTCAGGCAAATTTCTCGGATATGTCGTTCGCCATCGAGGCATAGAAGTTGATCCCAATAAAATCAAGGCGATCATTGAGATGCCACCGCCAAGAAGCCTCTGTCAACTCCGTTCCTTGCAAGGGCAACTGGCTTTCATTCGACGATTCATATTGAATCTGTCGGGAAGGTGCCAGCCATTTTCGAAATTGATGAAGAAGGACGTTCGCTTCAAGTGGGATGAAGAATGTCAGGAAGCATTTGACAGTATCAAGAGATACTTGTTGAATCCACCCATTCTCGCAGCGCCAATTCCGGGGAAGCCTCTTATACTGTATACGGCAGCACTAGAAGAGTCCCTCGGAGCATTATTGGCCCAACACAATGAGGAAGGAAAAGAAAATGCACTCTACTATATCAGTCGGAGATTAATCGGAGCAGAAGCACGATATTCTCCAATTGAGAAACATTGTCTGGCGTTGATCTTTGCAGTCCAGAAGCTTCGCCACTACATGTTATCTCATAAAATCACCTTGATATCAAGGATCGATCCGCTGAAGTTCCTGATGACAAGACCAGCGTTGACAGGTCGTTTGGCAAGGTGGGCAGTGCTATTACTGCAATTTGATATAGTGTACATGCCACAGAAAGCAGTAAAGGGACAAGCTTTGGCAGATTTCCTCGCCGCACATCCAATCTCAGCTGACTCTCCGCTCAATGATGATTTGCCAGATGAACAAATTATGCAGGTTGATAAAGAAGAAAAGCTACCATTTTGGGAGATGTACTTTGATGGGGCATCGTCTATCAAGTCTCCCAGACCTCCAAATCTTGCAAAGGCCCAAGCTGGCATCGGTCTCATTTTCATAGAACCCGAGGGAGGCATAATGAGATTCTCGTTCAGTCTAACTGAACCTCGGACCAATAATGAAGCTGAATATGAAGCTTTGATAGTAGGATTGGAAATTACGATTGGTGTCCAAATTACAAATCTTCAAATTTTTGGTGATTCTCAAATTGTAATAAATCAAGTTCTGGACATTTATAAGATTTGTAAACTTGAGTTAGCCCACTATCACCGACGAGCTCTCGAGCTCCTTAAGCAAGTGCCAAACGTTAAGATAGCTCGAATCCCTCGAGGGCAGAATACAAAAGCAGATTGTTTGGCCAAATTGGCCAAGGAGTTGGCAAATGAAGATAAGAAGATACCCATATTTATCGCGGTTGAAAATCGCCGGGTCTTGGAGCCAACAATCTTACAATTCCCACGGGCAGAGGGAGTACTAGATTCAGGCCAACATGACATAACCTCGGTTGATCCCCGACATCCTCAACCAGTCGATCTTGAATATCGACATGAAGAAAATCAAGCTCCTAAGAGAAGGCGTAAGGCTAGTCTAGCTTCAGAATCATGGTTGTATTGCTTAGATGTTGAAGTCGAAGATGATTGGAGGCAACCATTCATTGACTACTTCAAAGAAAGCAAACTCCCAATAGATAAATCTCTGGCTGCACAAATTAGAAAAAGAGCATTACGATACGCGTTTGTCAATGACACGTTGTATCGACGAGCTTTTGACCAAATGTGGCTACGATGCCTAGGGACCAGGGAAGCTGATAAAGTGGTAGCAGAAGTTCATGAAGGACTCTGCGGAGCACATCAGTCAGGTCCCAAGATGGCTGCTAAAATCAAAAGAATGGGTTATTATTGGCCAACAATGGTGACAGATTACATTGACCACGCTAAGAAGTGTCACGAGTGTCAAATCCACGGTGATGTTATACATCAACCACCAAATCCACTGCACCCAACAGTAGCATCCTAGCCATTTGAATGCTGGGGTACAGACATAATCGGACCAATAGATCCACCATCGTCGGCCGGACATCGCTTTATATTGGCGGCTACAGATTACTTCTCCAAGTGGGCAGAAGCAGGTCCATTCAAAGAAGTCACATCTGAGCATGTGATCAACTTCTTCACCTACAATGTCGTCTACAGATTCGGTGTACCACGCCGAGTGATCTCAGACAATGGCACGGCGTTCAAAAGCACGAAAATCTACAAGTTTGTGGATCGTCACAAGATTGACTGGCGGTACTCGTCTATATATAACCCAAGAGCCAATGGTCTGGCTGAGGCCTTCAACAAGACGCTGGTAAAGTTATTGAAGAAGATCCTCACCAAGAATAAAAGAGAATGGCATACAAAGATGGCAGAAGCATTGTGGGCGTATCGTACGACCTACAAAACACCGACCAAAGCTACTCCCTATTCACTAGTGTTCAGGGCTGAAGCCGTCTTACCACTAGAAGTTGAACTACCATCTCTTCGGGTCGCTATCCAGAACGAGCTTACTCAAGAGCAGAATGCTCGCCTAAGAATGGAGGAGCTCGATGCACTCGATGAAGTTAGATTGCAAGCCCAGCAAAACCTAGAAATTTACCGAGGAAGAATGGCAAAGTCATTTGATCGGATGGTGCGCCCTCGGTCCTTTCAAGAAGGGGAATTGGTCCTGGTGCTGAGAAGGCCAATCATCCCTCACCGAAAAATTGGTGGCAAATTCGTATCCAATTAGGAGGGTCCCTTCGTCATTGAAAAGGTGTATCAAGGAGGAGCCTACCAACTTATCGATCTGCACGGTCAGAGGCCTATGCCGCCGATCAATGGTCGACATCTAAAGAAGTACCATGCATAAGATTGCCCGAAGAATGTGTTATATTTGATGTATTGTGTATCTCATGCATATTTACATACACTTTACATTTTATTTTATTTTTGAAATTCTCTTGTGTTGCAAGAATGCATTTCAAAATGTCCCTGCAGGACAGGGGGCATTTTAAATATTTATTTGGATTGACATCGTGCTACGTGCCGAGATCCCTAAATAAATATTTAAAATCACAAAATTTCAAATTTACTCCATTATGAAATGTCCCTGCGAGACAGGGGGCATTTTAAATATTTATTCGGGTCGACATCGCGCTGCATGCCGAGATCTCCGAATAAATATTTAAAATCACCAACGCAAATATTCCTTTATATTGAAGAATACAATGAATTCTTTTCAAAGTATATGCAGGTGAGCTTCAAAAGATTAAGCCACCACCTTCTCCAACGTACCAAGATTTCAAAGATTATAAAGAGATTTTTGCAACTACACACTCTAACAAATTGAGCCAGAACAACCTGAAGTCTTTCAGCAGCCTGAAGCTTAAGGTTCGAGTGGGAGTAAGAGGTCGGATCCAACACGCCCAAATATGGCCGGACCGCTGGCAGCTCCGTCTACTCAACACGCCATAAGAAAGGCCGTAGTAGCGGAACCCCCACTTCGTCAACCCGCCAGTAGGGACTGTAGGAAGTACGAAGGCAAATTTGACTCGATAAGTTCAAGTGATCGTAGTCTACAAAATTCTCCTAATTGACCGGAGAATCAAGGTTCCAGTGGGAAGGAGAAATCTCGAGCAATTACCAAATTCGCGTAGGCTCTAAATCTTCAACCACAAAGGAAGACTCAAAATCTATCAACTTCAGCAAAATCAGCATTAGGAAGCACATTTCCCCTAGCTCAAGTCTGAAGCCTGAATGGGTGTAAGAGGTCGGATCCAACAAGCCCAAATATGGCCGGATCGCTGGCAGCTCCATCTACTCAACACGCCATAAGAAAGGCCGCAGTAGAGGAACCCCCATCTCAGCAACCAGAGGACGAAGAGCTGTCAAATCCCAGCTCGCCCGATCTGATGAACTCAAGTGACTTAGATTAAAGTCTCCTCAAGTGGTTAGGGATCAAGATACTACTCATTATTGGTACTATCAACTGAATCAAAAACCTGTAAATCCTTCAACAAATCCATAGAGCACAAAGCTAGGATCGAAGGAAGTTTTCTTCAACAAGTCCACTAAAGCACAAAGCAAAGGACCGAAGAAATCATCCCAAAGTTTGCATAAAGCCTGACGCTGAACTATGAGGATTCCGTCATCAACAAGTCCGCTATGCACAAAGCTCTGGACCGATGACTTCTCGCCAACGACCTAATACGTCTAGGTCACCGGCATCTACCCCTTCATCAAGCCCGCCAAAGCTATAAGCAAAGGGCCGAAGGTACAAACCACCTGACAAGCCAGTAAAGACAAATCAGATAATCCTCATCAATGTCCACAGCACAAAGCACAGGACAGAAGGAACCAAAACCTTAAGACTCAAGCTAAAGCTATGAAAAGAAGTATCCCGAATGATATCTACAAGTGTCCCTAAGGACTGGGGGCATTTTAAATATTTATTTGGGTCAACATCGCGCCGCATGCCGAGATTCCCAAATAAATATTTAAAACTTCTTGCCAAAATACAGTTAAAGGAAGAAAGAATGAAAGATCCTCCATAAACTGGATGTGTCATCAGCAAGAAGTATAATTTGGGCAAGATATAATCAGTACAAGAGACTGCAAAGTCCCACCAAATGATGAATTTAGAAATGTTGAGCAATTACTAAATTGCTAGAAACTAATGTGACAAGTGGTGGCAGGAGAAGAATAGAAAGTGGAGATGCTATTTATCTATAAAGTAATAACCCAGGAATGTGAATTTGAAGTGTTATGTCACTATCCTACGGATCTCTACTTAACAAGAGCCAACATGTCGATCGTATTGATGATTACAAGTACATCTAAAGATCCACGAAGACACAGAGATAAACTCTTGAAGATCTACAAAATGATAATCTTAGTGTGACATCCAAGTAAACTTTTGGAGATCCACTAAATGAAAATCTTAGTGTGACATCCAAGAAAACTTTTGGAGATCCACTAAATGAAAATCTTAGTGTGACATTCAAGCAAATCTTTGGAGATCCACTAAACGAAAACCCTTTGTGTGACATCCAGAGAAAATATCTAGAAATCCATAGGGTCAATCAACATACAACAAACGTGATTCACTCCAGACGTGAACCACATTTGTTGGGGGGCATTTGTTGACATCTGAGCAAAGAAACAAAAAAAAAAGGAAAATCCCACATACGTACCTCTGCCAAATCACCCCGAAATCATGCCGAAATCGCGTCAAATACTGTTCATTCGGCGCCGCTAGTGTCACCTCCCACGAATCCTGCGACGGCCTCGATTTCGCTCCTCTCAGCGTCAATAAAAGGAGGCTGAAGAGGCTTCGGCTGGACTACTTCGATTCCCTCTGCTCTATCCCGTCGCCAACCTCCAAGCCGAAGCCAGAAGCTCCTCTTCGCTTCCCCACACGCAAATCTGTCCCTCCAGACTTCGACTCCCTGCTCCTATTCGCAAATCAAAGCCGCAGCCATCTCCGATCCCGACTCCTCTTCCCGTAAACCTCCTGCTCCATCTCGCGACGTTGCCTCCTTTCCCCGCTAGATCCGAACCCAAACCCCCTCTGCCCGATACCTCCATCTCCTCTCCGACCCAGCTCCCATAGCCGAGAGCTTCACCTCGCCGCTACTACCGACGCCTCCAACCTCCCGATCCTTCCAATCCACAGAGAAACATAGAGAGAGAGAGAGAGAGAGAGAGAGAGAGAGAGAGAGAGAGAGAGAGAGAGAGAGAGAGAGAAGGAGCATTCCACCTACCTGACTCTTGCCCTAGCCTCCTGCGACCGAACTCCTCCAGGCTTGCGCGTGAAATCCTCCGATCCCAGCTCCCTTGCCGACTGCCTGTCTCCACCAAATCCTCTAGCCAAGCTGCCCTAGCCCGACGCCTTCGACTTCGCCCCTTCTCCGACGATTCTTCCTATAGGATCGAAAGTTACGGCATTTTGAACGGAAGCAACGACTAGGAGCTGCTCTAACTTACTCCCATTCGGTGCTTCTTCGGCCAAATCCCGTGGAGCCACTGAACCAGAGAGAGGAAAACAGGGGATTTAATTCTCTGTGAGATCTAATTCCCTCCTAGGTCCTGTTATTAAGATTTAATGTTAATCCTGCTTAAATCCTTTCATAATTAGGGCTAATTATAATTAAGTATAACTAATTATAATTACATATTATTAAAATGGTTAATTGTGATTAATTACCATTAATCACAATTAATGTCATTAATAATAATTAATTATTATTGATTATATTTAATCATAATTATTAATTTATTATTATTAACTATGATTAATTATTATTAATTATTAAAAGTTATAACTGAATATAATTGATTGATATTAATTATAATTAATTAGTATATTATAATTAATTATAATTAACATCAATTAATTAATAATTTGTTATAATTAATTTTAATTGATTATAATTAATTACAGTTAATTATAATTAATAAAAAAAGAGAAATGCAAGAAGCTTCTCTTCCCTTGCCTCGGTCCATGTGCCAACCTCGACGCTTGCAAAGGTATAAATTTCTAACTCAGATTCTCGCTCTCGAAGTTCGCGGCGGACCGGAAAACCGCCTATACACGCTTTCATAAGCGTGGTGGGATGGGACCCCGGTGCGGCGCCTACAACGAGGCGGGTAGTCACCTCAAAATCCTATCCTCGGCGTTCGTGTCGAGCCGGCAAACCGCCTATACACGCTTTCATAAGCGTGGTGGGAAGGGAACCCGATGCGACACCTACGGCGAGGCGGGTAGGCCCTATACACGCTTTTCTTAGCGTGGTGGGGACAATTTTAAGTACCCGTATGCGGCTCTGTACCTGCGGGGAAACAAATGCTTTGCTTTTTCAGGTTCGTCGAAGACCCATACACGCTTTCTTAAGCGTGGTGGGGGATTGAAGATTTTATACGGCCGCGGTGTCCTCGAAAGAGGGCATCTACCATACACGCTTTCTTAAGCGTGGTGGGAAAGGCCCAGTTTTCCGTTATTTCCCCTAAACGGGGGAGATGCCGGAATGCTGCCGAAATTTCAGGTGAATCTGAGACCGTACTTGGACTTGTTTGAATTCAAGAAGAATACGTGAGAACTTGGACAAGAACTTATACTCAAACAAAAACAGATGACTTGTGAATATGAATCTGAACTGAACTCAAATGAACATAAAATCAAGCCTAACCCAGTGAGATTGAAAAGAGACAAAACTTGAACTATAATTTGAAGCTTGAAATGAGAGCTTGGACGTTTGAACTCAAGTCAAAATTTGATTTGGATCAAAAGAGGCTTGGACTTGACATGAACATCAAATGAATAGAAGTTGAAGAGAACTCGAACTCAAATTTGAACCAAGTGCAGAGGAATTTGAGTTTATTTGAATCAATTCTAAACAACAAGGAGCTTGAACTTTACATTGGAAAAATGAAATCAAGTCGGACTAGAACTTGGGCACCAGGTAAATCATCAAGAAACATGAACCATTCAAGTGAATGTCAGCAATCAAACATAACTCACAATGTTGAACATGCCTCATCCCCAAATGACAATCAACAGGAATTGTCATTTCAATTGGGATAAAAATGCTAATAAAGGAGGATATCAAGTTCATTGCAAAATGCAAAGAACTCGCAAGTTGGTATGTTGAACTCTTGCAAATTCAATCATAAAAATGAGAATAGGATCCAGTGCAATTTGGCAACTCAAGATGATTGCAAACACCAAGTATTTAAATAAAAATCAAATGAAAGACCCGTGATGGACCAAACATCAATACAACCTGCTTGTAAGCCACAACATCGAATCTTTCATGAAATGATGATCAAGTCAACTTGCAAGTAATGTAATGAATATGATGATTTGCTACCCATCATGCATGATGAATGTAGTAGGTCTACAAGCAAAGCGAGAGGAATGTGAAAGCAACCACTGAATTGCTATGAATACAAAAGATCATAAGCAAAACATAGAGAACATGGTGACAAATGAAAGCATCCACAAACTATGTAGCAAAGGGGAAGTGAGCATCGTAGGATCCTACGGTCAATACTTGTCAAGATATAGATTAATGTATCAGTCTTCTATGATACGAGCCAATGCATATCAAGTGTAACATTATTTTATGACTTTCTTCAAAGTATAAGTGGATACATCCCCAAAAGCAGCAAAGTCAAAATTGATGATATTCTTTGTGACAGCCATGCAAGAAGATACAACAGTCCCTATTGCATTCATATGAGAATATTGGTGAAAGGGTTATAGATGCCCAAAACACTACAGCCTGCCCACAAATGAGTGTAGAAAGATTATCAAGCATCAATGATCAAATACACTGGTCCCCATGAAGATAGAGATAGCATGTCCACAGTACCATTAGAGGTATCTGCCAATTATTATGGCAAAGACAAGATAATACCTCCACGACCAACAATTGTCCAACACCAGTCAAGTACACCGATTCCCAACAAGCAAAGGCAGGTGGAATACAACAAATGCAAATTTCTACGAACTCATGTAGAAAAACTCGCTACATACTTAACATGTTGTCTACAAAAAAGGATGCAAAGGAACTATATAGTAGATAGCAACATCTACGATCCAAGCAGGAGATTCGTTAGTGCACTACGATCCCCCCTGCAGTAAGCAACTAGTGCACGACAGTCTACCTGTACAATGCAGCAAACAGTTCAATCCCCAAGCTGCAACAATACGCCACCGGATCCGCAACCTTCATGCAAGCGGACAGAAGGCGTGTACAAATATTCCAAGAATACCCCTGCACGTGTGCACTTTAATTTGTATACACATAGGTACACTAAAAGGGGAAAATATAATCATAACCCGCGTGGGCCCCGGCGAGCGTGTTATTGGTATACACGTGACGTCTAGGGATGCTGCGCGGGTCAATAGATTTGAACCCGATCCTCCTATGCAAGTAAATAGGAGTAGACAAGGTTCAATAAATAATTATAAAATGCCCCCCAAACACCCGCACGGGCCCCGGCGAGCGTGTTATTGGTACACACGTGACGTCTAGGGATGCTGCGCGGGTCAATAAGTGAATTCCAGTTCGAGTCCGATCCTCCCATACGGGTAGATAGGAGTCGACACGACTCGAACCATTAAATAAATATACGGTCGCGAGATCGACCGAGATATTTGTTTTATACGTTCATATTAGGCCTTCAAGGCCTATAATCAAGTGAATTCACTTGCAAAGGGTACAAAGCCTACGAAACCCGATCCTCTGTCAATTACTAGATAGAGTCGATAAGGTTCAAAATAAAGAAATATGAATGCCCCCATACCCCGATGATGGCCGCGTTGATTGCAGATTTCAACCGGAGGGGTTAATTTCAAATATTTCAAAATGCCCTCAAACCTCAAATATTTTTAAGTGACCTCAAAGTCACCCCGATGATGGCCGCGTTGATTACAGATTTCAACCGGAGGGGTTAATTTCAAATATTTCAAAATGCCCTCAAACCTCAAATATTTTTAAGTGACCTCAAAGTCACCCCGATGATGGCCGTGTTGAATGTAAATCTCAACCAGAGGGGTCCATTTCAAATGTCTCAAAATACCACCCAAACTTTCATAAAATCCAAAACTCCATAAAACTCCCAAAATCCTAAATTCCCTACAAAACCCAATCTTCTGAAAAATCCCAAAATCCAAAAAAAAAATCTTTCCAACTCCAGATATTTAAAAATTAAAATCCAACTATCAAACCACTTAAAGCGAAATTCATCCTTCCTTCGCAACGGTTTGCCGAGGTGGACAAATCAAAATTTACTTCAGCTCACATAGAGCTAATGCCTAGTCGAAAATATCACTAGGATCCATTCTCAAACAATCTCCTGCCAGAAAGGACGTGGTACAAGTCCTCTAACCGGCAGTTTCGCCGCCAAATGGCACTGCAGGATAAACGGTTATGACTCGGGGCCCTCTGAACCAGGTGGTCGCCGCCAAATGGCACCATTATATTATGGTTATGGCCAGAGCCCGTATGCTCCCCAATGGCATCAAATCCTTGAGATATGAATCAATAGGATATGATCGATAGGGCACAAAGCCCTCTGTTAGCTAAGGTGGATTCAAATTTGTCCCCTTAGGCAAATATTCCCCCCCAGGTCTACAAGGTACCCTTGAACGAAGCAACCCATGGCTGCCGACAAGGATCCTTCTGTCAGGTTGGGTCGACTACCTCCTCTGACTAAGTAGACCAGGGACCACGATGGCCCGGGATGACGGAACCATGGGATCTTGATCGGGCCTATCATCCATTCCCCCACCATCCGCTTTAAGTGCGAAGTGGTGAAAATTTCTATTTTAAATGTCAAATCCCTCAATTTTCCAGTACCCTAAACCCATGCTGCTACTATATGCCAGACTCACGTATTTCTACGTATCTGATTGACGACTAGCCTTAATCGAAAGTTCTCTCTCGTTACCGGGAGGGGTAATTAACTATAGGGGCTTGCGCCTATAGGAAACCAGAACTCAGATCATAAAGTCCTCGCTAAATGAGGGCGAAATCTCTGGGTAGTGTCTTATCTACTATCTCATCTGCCTTCCAAAATTTACCTCGGAACTTAGTTCGTTAAAACTCCCCCCCGAAAAGAAAGCACAAAAAAAGAGCGGGCGGAGGCCGGGGCCGAATTTTCGGAGCCCACAGATGTTGCTATGGTGGTTTCGGTCTATCTATTGCTTTTCCTTATAAAGAATTCCTACTGGGTTGTGTTTTTTGGTCTTGCTGATCAGTTTGTCTTTATGGCCCTATTCCGCCTGTTCTTTATCCTCTGTTCATCCTTATGGTTATCAATCGTTCTCTGTGTTATGTTTTGTTGCTTAATCTTGGGCATTTGGAGGTGTTGATATTCCTCTGTTCGAGGCCTCTTGCCTTTCCTCGGTTTCTTGCAAGTCGTTTGGATCCTTTGTGGGATTGAATGCTGCTTTGTTGATTAGTCTTTTCGAGGCCTTTTGCTTTTCCTCAGTTTCTTGTCGGTTGTTTTGCTCCTTTGTGGTATCGGTTGTTGCTTTGTTGATCATTTCGTCTGTGCAGACATATGTTGTGCTCTCTTGTTCTGGATTGGTACCTCGGTTGAATGTGCTGCTGTATTAATTCAGTGTTCCTGCTGGTGGCTTGGTATTTTATCTTCTGTGCTGAACTCCTATTTCAGCTTGGGGCTGCTTTTGGTTTTGGCTTCTTGCCGGCCTCCAATTTTCCACTTAGTTTTTATCATTTATTTTGTAATAGATAGTGTTCTTTGGCTCTTAGGTCTTGTTTTAATTTTTAGATTGTAGCTCCTTGAGCGCTAGTGAGCTATTGGACCCTCTAGGACTGGTAATCCTTTTTTTTAATCAACGTATAGGCCCTATATGGATTTTCTCAAAAAAAAAAAAAAATAATATATATACACACCAAAGCCATCTAAGCATAAAAAATCTATAAAATGAATATTCTGAGTATTCAAACCACATATTCACTTCCTGAAATAATCATTTACAAAAGTCCATATTTTAATACTTTCAACAAAAATATAAATATAATCTGGGCTACTAAATCATAAATATCTGCTAAACCTAGCCTTTTGCTTCCTATCGAACTAGTCCTACTCAATAGAACCCTTACATTTGCCTGACATGATATAACGAAGTGAGAATATAACTCAGTAGGCCAATCCCATTTCCCATAACAGAATTCAATGCATACTATTGAAAGAGATTGAAATAAAATCATAAGAATATTGTGTAGCTTAAAGTTTTAGGTATACGATTGCAATTATGAATACATAATGCATATTAATACTTAAATCATTCAATTATTTGAGATAATATCCTAACTTGAATTTATAAGTTATACCTTTATGAATTTAAATTTTAAAATTGAAGATAAAAATTAGTATTAAAAATTAGATATGAATAAATTAAAATAAAAAATCATAAGCTAGTCTGAAGTTAGAATTAGTAATCTCAATCCAAATATTAAAATTATTAAGATTGTATGGAGGTTGAAAGCAGAAGCTGATATTCAAAATCATTAACTATGTACTCCAGAAAAAAAGAATGATATAATAGTTCTAAAAAAGAAAAGAAATAAAAAAAAAATATCAAAAGAAAAAAATGAGTGCAATAAAAAATTAGTATCAGTAAAAGCTTAAGATTTAAAATATAATTTTATACAAAAATTATAAAGGATAAGATAGAGAGCTAATACAAGTGATGGTGTACTAATGAAAGTACAATTTTAGCTAAAAAAATATCTAATTATTAAAATTGTATTATTTACTTCAACATTCAAAATTTTAATGATTAAATCTATAACTTATAATTTCAAATTAGGTAAATAAAAGTATGATTGATTAAGTTTAACTATTATGATTTTTTCAAACTAGAAGCAGAGTCTTGATTCATTTTTACTAATTCTAGACAGTGATGTATTATTTTATATTTTAGTAATTTTAGATTATCACTTTTTATTTTAGTTAATCAATTAATTAGAATTATAGCTTTTTATTTACTTGAGGACAAGCAAGAGTTTAAGCGGAGGAGAATTTGATAAGTATAAATAATGTTATATTTTATTTGTTAATTTGTCACTGAAAATATATTATTTTAGTTGTATTTGTACAAAAAAATATAGAAAATGGAAAATTTATTAAGTACTGGTACATGCGGCGTCGGACAAAATTTTCAAGTACTGGTACAACACTAAAATGTAGAAATGGCGGCGCCCAGTCTTTGTCTGGACAACACTAGAGCACTTGAGGAGTTATCGCATCAAAGATCAGTCTCGTCTGGACAGCGGTGCAGCGCCGAGGAATCATCGTCGTAGAACCTAATCTCTATATGTACAATGCCGCGACGTCAAAAGTCAGCATCGCCAAGCCAAGAAAGTGCCATGTGGACACCGCATCACTCAATCGTCAGCAACACTGTAGTGATCTAGTTGTAACTATTTAGGACATGTTCTGCAAGCGAAGTGACGCGTCGATTCTTTAAACAACGGGTCCATATCAGTAAACGCCACAGTAGAGGAAACCCTTCAGCACTATGACACTAGTTCATTTTATGGGCGTCGTTGTGCAAGTGTCTCAAGCACCACGACGTCAGAATCCATTTTTAGTGTTTTTCTATGAATAACACATTTTTAATGTTTATAAGAGAAGTTGTTCACTGAGTAAAAATCAAACTTCATAGTGTCTCTTTGAAATTTCCTTAGGACTGACAACTAAGGCAATTTAGGGAACACTATATCCACTTCATTAGAGTGTTTGGTCGGTGTTTATAGAAATAATTTTATAAGTTCAAGGAAGAGTGTAGAGGAGATTGTTGAACCATTTAGTGATATCTTTTTTTTCTATACTTACTTTCTTTTATGCAATTATTGGAAATGAGTTTGCTTCATTTATTATTCATATCAGGCTAAATTCTCTAGTCTTGAATTGATGATGTAAATTAAATATGGAGTACTAATGATTTCTCTTAATCTTTAAAGTGATGATATTTTATTTTTAATATATTAGGTCTTCATTTAATGCACGTAGTAGCTATATGTATAGTTAATATTAGGTGTAATGTGGAGCCTAGCACTAGGAAAGCAGACACAATCAGATATGTTGAATTGATATGATGCAAGCATATGCACTGTGCTTGTTATCTATGAAATTTATAGAGATGAATTGTCATGATGGGGTAATGAATAGCCATTGCTATACTTATTTTTCTAAGATTTTTATAGGATGGCAGACGATGAGAGTTTAGAGTGGTATTGAGAGTGGAATGAGTTAGGCCCTTCCTTTGTCTCTTCACGCTTGACTTAGCGGTCGATGATGCATATGCTTTAAATAAGATTACATTAAAAAGAGAATCATTAGGAAACATATTAATTTACATTTTATCAACCCAAAATATTTTATTCATATAAGTGTATCCAGTATTTTGATATTGATTTTTACAAAAGTGATTGAATCTCCACCAACCCTTACTCTTATTAAGTAGGATAATTGTTATAATTGTAGTAGACAGTACTGGTGTTTGCAAGTAAGCATTCTTCCTCGTGGGATCGATACTCTAATCTATCACTATATTACTTGATTCAGCATATATACTTATGTGTATTAAGTGGGGTTTTATAAAATTTTATATCAAAGAAAACCTAAGCATTGTTTAGGAATTGATAAACCTTAAATTCTTTTCAAAATTCTTCAGGTTACTCCACCACCCTTGATCACTAACATTAAAAAAAAAAAACCCTATAAAGTAACAAATCCCTTCCAAATTACAAGAATGAAACAAAAAAGATAAAAGATGCTCAAAGAGCCAGAGGCTAGAGCTCAATCAGGTGCCACTCGCAAAACCTGCAAAAACCCAAGAAAAATCTTACAAGGAAGACCAGAGGCTAGAGCTCAAATATTCTTAAAGGTCAATCAGGTGCCACTCGCAAAACCTGCAAAAACAAAAGAAAGAAAAAAAAAGTGAGCTAGAAACCATGGAGGTCATCACACATAAATAGCAATTAAATACCTCATTGTGAGCAAAAATGCACCTCATGCAACAACCAAACTACAAATGAAAGCTCAAAAAAGCACTCCTAGATAGTGACGGAGAGAAGGGGGGGCCTAGGGGGGCACGTGCCCCCCCCTCCAAAATTTTGAAACACCCGCGTCGGGCTTCCCGCGAGCATTAAAAAAAAAATTATTTCTCTACCGTGTCGGGCTTGACAGTGATGCAAGAGATGATAGTAATGCTGTTGCTGCTCCTCCTCTTCATTTACGTTGCCGCTAGAATCCGAAAGCTCGTTCTCCACAAGCAGCCTATGAAAAATAGAATTCGCGAACGCCGCCGCCACCACCAACATGACCCCTGCCGTAACAAGTGGCCCTAACACCATCCCCCCAACAATCTGCCCCTGTAACCCAGCAAGAGAAATCGATATTCTGACGCCAGCAGCCGCCATCGCCGGCGGCAAAAAAGTCGCCGAAATGGATATGATCTCAACCGTAGCTTCGGCGGCGAGCAGAACCTGCAGACCTTGGTGGTTCTTTTCTCCACGGCTTCCTCGTTGCTCACTTCAGTAGAGAATGGTGCATCGAGCTTCATAATCTCGTTGCCATTGAAGATCATGAACAGGTTATATGGATTTTTTTATTTTATGAACAGGTTATATGGATTATAAAGAGATTTTATGCAAGAATAGTGTTTGGAGAAGAGAAAAAGGCGGTGAAAGTGGGGTGGGTTGAGGTCAGAATATGGGAGAAGATTTGGAATGGTTAGCCTACTGCTTTCCCGCTCCGTTAATTTCTCCGTTTTCTTGCCTTCATTTAGTAACAGTCATGATATTTGTTTTCTAGATTTTTTTTATTTGTTTCGTGTTGTTCAACGATTACGAATATTGGGGCAACATATAGGCAGTTTGAGTCGCAGGGGTTGTGTGTTGAGGCTTGAGTTTCTACCTTTGAAAGCAATTAGTTGGCGAAAACTACTGCCATCATTTTGAAAGCAATCAACAGGCTTGAGTTTTTACCTTCTCATTTTGCCTCGCAATTAAGAAATTCATGTGTATCACATCAACTAAGTATACTGCTAGCCTCTAAAGTTGATTATATTGTTTGTTCTTTTATTTGTTTTTTTAGTCATTTAGAAGAATTTTAAAAATAAAAAAATAAGGCCCCCCTACGAAATATTTCTGACTCCGCCACTACCTAGAGTCCCAGAAACAACAGAATAAGCCCCCAGACTCAGAAAAGTTGAAGCCACAAGTGCCTACCAATTACCCTTAGATAAGCAAAAAGCCTCATAAATAATCACCTCAGCACACCCATTAACAAACCTACAGCACAGGAGCACACTAAACATCCAGAGAAATTCAAAATGTGCCGGCAATAAAAAACTTAAACAAAACAACCGGCCCTCAACAACACAAACTAAAAAGCAGAAAACCAAAAATTAGAGGTTAAAAAACCAACGATGGACAAGTCAAGCCAAAGCAGAGAAGCCAGAAATTATCCTCTGCCCGGCCTGACGAAAAATAACTGAGACCCAAATGGAAAGAGAATGCCACTCCCATCTGCTAAAACCCCAGCACACTCATAAAATACACCAAGATAAGGGAGTTGGCAAGAAAACGAATAGGTATAGAAAATGACTAACCTAACAAAGACAAGCTAACAACCCAAGAAATACCACCCAGCCGCATCCAGTTAATAGAATTTGTTGGATACAAGACAGGAATACAGACCAGCACGTAAAGTAGATCACAGAATAAACCATAAGTTAAAAAAAAAAAACGAAGAACACCATTACTAAGCCACCAACACTACAGAGATCCATCGGCCCCATCAAAGAAACAATGAAACAATGAAGCAAATCAGCTCAAGCGAAGCAAGGAGCAGATAAACCAGATAGGAGAGAATCTACCAACACCAACAGAAGATGAATACCCAGCACTATCAAAAATTAGTCAACAGTAACCAGAAACCAACAAGAACAAGCTTATTTTCTGATATAAGGAACCCCCAAGCATCAAGTCCGAGCATACCATTTAAGACATTCTGAATAAATGTTTCTTTAACATCCTAAGATTCCCGTAAACTTTTATGAAATATATATATAACTGAGAAATGTTGTTGGACAAGCATAATGGGTCTCATTGATGCAATAAATTAATTGAATAAAAATTAAACTTATATACTTTTAAAAATTCAAAAAATATATATCATCAAACAATACAGGACTAGTAAACGAGTAATTTTTTTTGTTACTCTTATTTCTATAGTATGTTATAAGGATCTACTTCGGATTTTTAAATTGTAAATAATGAATCCTCTTTGATATTGTAGGTTATGGTATAACTGAGAGGAGGGAGAGGGCTGGACTATGATATTTTATATATATTTTAAACTAGTTTTTTCTTCAAGTAAATATGAATAATGTTTTCATTAATATAAATATTGACCATTTCCTTCTTAGCAAGCTACTAATGGCATAATATAATTAAGCTTTCTCTTTTTTTTTTTCGCCACAAAATAATAATATTTTGTAAGTAATAATTCTTCAATCATTGCTTTTGTAACAAGAGATTAATAATTTTAAATAAAAATAAATCTTGCTTTTTTACAGTTAAATAATAATAATTTGCAATGTAGATTTCTTAGTCAAGAAATTAAAAATATAAATTAAATTAAGTCGAGATTAAAAATATAAATTAGATTAAATCTGGCTCTTTTTGTTATGATGATAATACTTGCAACTAAAATGTAATAAAAAAAAAAACAATATGAAGATGAAAGTAATGATTAAGGCTCTTATGTTTACATAATAAGTCATCGATAAATTAAAAAGCTCTGCTAGGGTTTCTCTGCATGCATCGTGCCCTCTTCGATCGTTATTCACCATCTGCCGAGGGGAGTTTCTTCACCTTTCTTTTTTTTTTTTCCTAAATTTATGGTTATTTAATAAGGTTTAAGTTTCTTCACATTTCTTCACATTTCTTCTTCTTGTTTTCTGTTTTTCTATGTTTTGGCCTTCGGTCTCGCTTTATATGTTGTTATTTTTTTGATCGCTCGTGCTTTTCTCTAGGTTTTGATGAGCCCTCGGATCCATCATCATCCAGAATGGCTACTATTCCTCTCAAGAGGATGGATCTTGGTTTTTTTAGCATTTAAGAACCTGCCCATGTCCTTTAAGGAGGCCTTGGCTAGTTCCCAAAATTCTACAGCTTTTTTAGATCTTAAGCATACTACCCACTGTGGTTTGCCTGCTCTTGGAATTTCTGAAGAAGAAATCCAAGCGCTGGTAGCACCTTTTGAATTTGCTCTTGTAGAAAAGTTTCCTCTTTGATGCCTTATTTTGGACTTCATTCACAAATTTTTCTTCTCTGTTAAGCTGTTAGGTGACTTTTCTGTTACTCTTTTAGGTCTCAGACGTGTTCTAATCAAACTTTCCAACGATCTTCACTATAGTATAATTTTTGCCTGTTGTGCCTATTATATGAACGTTTGATACATGATGTTGCTTAAATAGTCCCCGATGTTTGATATCTCTACTAAATCTTCTATCGTTCCTTTTTGGATTTCATTCCCTGACTTACGTCCGAATTTATTTTCTCACCAGATTTTGCATGGGCTAGAATCTTTATTTGGTAGAACTATCCAAACTGATACTGCTACCACCTCTGGCACTCGACCCTCTGTTGCCCACATCTTCATTAAACTAGATGTCACAAAAACCTATCATGACTTTGTATGGGTTGGTCCGGAGAAATTCAGGTATATCCAGAAAGTTATTTTGATATATTTCCCTTAATTTTGTGACCACTGTAAATCTTTGGGACATATGAAAAGCTCATGTTATCACTTGCATCCTCATTTGAGGAATCAAAACCTGGCCAAAACGAAACAGATGAATAATGTTATTGTGAATTCCAATAAATAATGTTCCTAATGCTGAATGTCCCAACTCAGAAAATACTATTCCCACTATTTTTGCAAAAGTTAATGTTCCTATAGTTGCTCATACTAGTACTGGAAAATTTGAGGGATTAGATCTTATTGTTGTTATTCCGCTTATCTCTGAAACTTATTCTGGTGATAATATCATAGAAAAGGAGAATCCTAATGTGGCGTTAAATGAGATTCCTGCTCCTTCTCATAGTTTCCCTTTATCTTTCCCTTCTACTAGTTTGGGTTTGGAGGAAGACCATATTGTTTCTAAGGCCAATCCATCTTCCAAGGTCTCTATGAATGTTGGTCCATTTTCTTCTGAGGAGGAATGCCCTTCTAATAGATATAATTCAAATTGGGAAGAACACTACAGGAAAACTGTCTGTTACCGTCAAAATTTCCGGCGGATGGTATCCGCTGGAAACTAGCGACGCAATTACCGGCGGATTTGTCGCCGGTAATTGTGCGACGGAATTTCCGGCAGATTATCCGTCGCTTATTTACCGGCGGATAATACGCCGCAATTGCGCCGGAAAAGTTTCGTTTGCCGATGCAATATCCGCCGGAAATTACCGGCGGTCTTACCGGCGTATTGTTCGCCGGCTTACTTAAACTCGACGAACTATAACCGGTGGATGTTGCGCCGGTAATCTTTCTGACGGAGTATCCGCTGGAAAATCCGCCGGTAAAGGCCCTATTTCGAGCCATCCCGCGCCTGGTTCCTCATTCTTGTCTCGTTCGGCTTTTCTGTGTTCGATTCCGCTCCGACGACGCATTCCGCTCCGACGATGAATTCCTTTACTTAAACTCGACGAATTCCTTTCCTACGGAAACCATATATTTCCGGCGGATTTTCATTGTTACCGACGGATTTCGTCCGCCGGTAATAATGAGTATTCCTGTAGTCGAAGGTGAAATACAATCTGATGTTGAGTTAATTTCTATGCTTAACAATCATCCAAAGTTCAATTCTATTTGTGGTTCTTTGGAGGATTTCAAAGTGGATTCTAATAATAAAAAGAAAAAAAAATTCTAAAAAGAAAAAAAAAAGATTTACTAGCTTCGGATTCTAGGTTTACTAGATCTAGATATGCTAATAAATCTATTTTTTATTATTAAGTCTCTCATTTGAAGTGTTAGGGTTTTGGGAAACCTTACCTCCAGATCTCATATTCGAAATATATGTGGAATTCATAAAGTTACTTTTTTAGCTGTTATTGAACCATTGGTTAACTCATCTAAGCTTTTTCTTCGTCAACATCAATTGGGGTTTCAATTTTCTTATGCTAATACTAGTGGTAAAATCCGATTATTTTGGAAGGATGATATTAACCTTTTTATTATTGCTAATTTTGACCAAGTCGTTAATTGTAATTTTTTTGTTAATAATATTTTGGTTATATGATCCATTTGTTATGTTAAATGCACTAAAGTTGGTAGGATCTTTTTATGACATCAATTAAAAGACTTTGTTTTTCCCTTTTAAGGGCCCTTGGTTTATTCGTGGGTATTTCAATATTATTGCTAATGCATCTGAAAAGATTGGTGGCTCCCTTCCTAATTTTTTCGCTATTGATGACTTTAATAACATGATTTTGGACTGTGGCCTTATTGATATTGGTTTGACTTGTTCTAAGTTTACTTGGTCCAATTATAGAATTTGGGAGAGATTGGATAGAATTCTTTTTAATTTTAAATGGATTTCTCTATTTCAAAATACTACTGTGGATCGAGCATCTTATTAGAACGATCTTGGATCACGCTCCTCTTCTTCTTAATATCAGCCATTCTTCTTTTTACGTTTCTAGAACATTTCATTTTCAAAATATGTGGCTTCATTCTAATGATTTCTTTAAAATTGTGTAAGATAACTAGGACACCCTTATCTGTTACTACGAAGGTTTTAATTATATGGTTATTTTTGCTCTTAAACTCAAATTGCTCAAGCAAGTGTTAAGATGGTGGAATAAACATGTCTTTGGTAATATTTTCGAAAATATTATCAAAGTTGAAAGGAGGTTATTCTTTTGGAGAACAGTTTTATTTCTAATACCACTGATGAGTACAAGAATCTTTTACTTAAAATCAAAAATCTTCTTTCTGATCTGCAACTTAAAGAAGAAGACTATTGGTGTCAAAAATCTTGTTATAATTTCATAGCTGATGGTAATAGGAACAATAAATATTTTAAGGCTTGTGCTAACAGTAGGAAAACCAAATCCCTTATTCATAAAATTAAATTGGACTATGGCACTTGGGTTGAGAATGATGACTCTGCAAATAATTATGCTATCTCTCACTTTGAAAATTTACTTGGTAAATCTAATTATGTGGAGAATATTTCTAATCCATATTTTATCCCTTCCATTATCAAGAACAATGCTAACATTCATTTTACCAAATGTCTTGAGGAATAAATTCATAACACCCTTATGTCTATGAATAAGGATTCGGTGGCTGGTACTGATGGATTTACAACCATCTTTTTTTAAGAATGTTGGCTTATTATTAAAAAAAGAATTTTATAAAGCTGTTTGATGCTTCTTCAATGGTATGTCTATCCCTAAATTCTTCAGAAGTACTTCTATTATCCTTATTCCTAAACATGACAATGCTGAGTGTTGGAATGAATTTCAACCCATTAGTCTTTTCCCTACTTTTAATAAACTTTTATCTAAAATTCTTGCTTCTCGTATGGCTTCCCTTCTCTCTCTTTTTTTTTTTGGGAAACCCACTGTCGGGCCTTCGTGTTAATACCAAAAAAGCAGTTACAATGTCCTTAAAAAGACCACCAGCTCACTACTGCTCCGAAGAGGTACAAAGAAGTAACAAAAAAGAAAACCTAAGAGCCGGCGGTCCTTGCCACTAAAAAGTACACGATCCCCTAATAACATTCTATGATAACCAAAAACCCAGAAAGAGAAGATAGTAATAATACCAATCAGCGTCGTCTTCTCGAGCAACAATTGGCCCTGCATAAAACGGGAGAGAATCTCCAAAAACTTGCATATGAGGCCTGCAAGGGCAATTGTAGTAGACAGGAAAGGAAAAAAAGGAAGAAACAACATGAATATAATAAGTAAAGAAAAGAGCATAAGCTCTTCTAACAGTAATATAGTTACTTAAAGAAACCTCATAATTACTAAAGGTGGTGAACCAAAAATGCTTATAGAAAGTTAAGGTATCCTCAAGAATGTAACAGATGCGCCCACGGAGATACTGAAGATGGATACCAGCAAAACAGAAGTTGCCTTTCCCATTTGCTCACATAGAGATAAGCAATCATATCAGAGCTATGCCAGTAAATTAGAAGAAACACAACAGTCATAACAGTAGGGATGAAATCAACATAATCCATAAAAAAATAGCTCCAGGAGAAAAGGATACGAAAAACAGGGCTGAAACAAAATCCATCTTGCTTAAAAAGAATCCAGCTAAGAAAAACAACGTTAGAAATAGGTTTGATAAACAATAAATCAACCAGAAAAAACACACTAAAAGAAAACCTCAAAACGGTTAAAGTAGAGGGCAAGAGACAACGAACAACCATAAGAACCAAACCAGAACACAACACAAAACGAGAAACATCAAAGCAACACTAGTGGTTCCTAATATAAGGAATCCCCATACGGTCCAGCCTTACTAACCCCACAAGCTTGCCATTAATAGAACTGCTCGCAAATTCCACAAAATCGTTAAAATTGCAGCCCATATTAGCCAGATAATCAGCAGCAGAATTACCCTCTCTAAAGATATGAGAGATGGTGAAGTTGATAAGAGAAAGGCATTGTCTAATTTCCCTGATGATGTAAAAATAAGAGGGATTGACCTTAGTAGTATTATTGATATAGTGGATCACAAGGTTAGCATCAACCTCGATCCAGAGATTCAAAATCCCCAAAGAAATACACATCTGAATCCCATAATGCAAAGCATGTAGCTCTGCCATAATAGCATTATTAAGTGGTGAGGGACCAGCAAAAGCAACAAGTACATTTCCCTCATTATCACGGATCAGGCCACCACATCCAGCATTAACCAATTTAAAAGACCCGTCAATGTTCAGTTTGTGAACCCCAACCGGAGGTTTCAACCATTTGACAATCATATCCTTACCAAAAGAACTCAAAGAGGCAAGCTTGATATCAAAGTACTCAGCAATATACAAGTAACCCTTAAAATTACTCCTAGTAATCATACCAGCCATGAAAAGTTGCTTAATTTTATCCTTGACCTTAATAATAATGTTTAAAGCATTCATGCCAATGTTTTCATGTTTAGATTCATTTATACTCTTCCAAAGATACCAACAGATGATAACAGGAAGTATATTACGAGTGTTACCTTTAGAAGAGACAAACCAATCATGCAGAATATTCTTGATGTTATAATACTCCTTGCAAACTTGATCTTTAAAAAACTTGTCAAAAAAGAGCCACACTTTCATAGCAATGGGGCCATTAGCAAACACATGATTTAAATTTTCTAAGTGAAAACAACATTGACATTTAGAAACAATAATTAAACCTCTCTTGATCAGATTACTATCAACAGGAATATAATTGTGCATTATTCTCCCAGAAAGGATAGAATAAGTAAGAGGAATACCTTTGTTCCAAATAGCAGAAAAAGATTGAGACTTATTGAATAATTCCCTAATGGAATGCCAAACCTTTTTTAGCTTAAAACCACCGTCATTAGATTTATTGAACAAAATACAATCCTTCTGGTCAAGTTATAGAGGAATCTTAACAATAAGATTAATGATAAAATCAGGAACCATTTGAGTGAGGTAATCCATATTCCACTTACCATCCCGATAAAATTGAGAAACTTTGCAAGCACTGATAGTATGAGTATTAAGTAAATTATCAATAGAAAAGGGACCTAACCAATTATCTTGCCAAAAATAAATATCCCCCCTCCCTAAACCCGATTGAATAAAGTTCTCAGCATCCCACTTAATGGAAGACAACCTCTTCCAAACAAAAGAATCCCCTTTTTTAAAGAGGTTAAGAGGGGATGATGACCACCACAATATTTAGCAATCATAAATTTAGCCCAAAGACTACTACTCGATCTCAAATTAAACCAAAGTTTAAAAGAAAAACCAAGGGCCATATCACGTAAAATTTTGAAACCAAGTTTACCTTCTTCTTGGATGCCAGAGCATTTTCCCCAAGAAGACCAACAGATAGCAGATTTACCATCTTTGACGCCCCAAAAAAACTTATTGAAAATCCTCTCAAGCCTATTACAAATGCTCATAGTGGGGTTTAAAGTATGAAATAAATAGAGAGGGATAGAGCACAAAATGCTCTTGATCAACACTAATCTGCCTCCAAAAGAAAGATAATTAAAAGCCCAAGAGGAGAGTTTAGATTGAATAGTAGCAAAAATATCACCAAATAAATGAGATCTTTTCCTCCCTTTGAAAAGTGGAGTACCAAGATACTTAAGAGATAAATGTTTATGACTAAAACCAAAATTGCTCTGAATAGCGGTGATCCTTTGAGCAGAAATAGACTTAGTAGTAATAAAATAACTTTTAAGAGGATTAAATAAGAGACCACTAGCCTTTTGAAAAAGATCAAGGAACTTAAAAAGAATAGTAAGCCTTTTTTTAGATCCGTTAGTGAAAATAATAAAATCGTCACCAAACTGAGATGTGTAATCGGAAGGCCACCCAAATTCCTAAAATAAAGATTAGAAAAATTTTTGAAAAGATTATTAAGCCCTCTAGAAAGACATTCCACAGCCAAAATGAACAAACCCGGAGATAAAGGGTCTCCTTGCCTAAGACCATGAGAGGACTTAAAAAAACCATGACTCTTACCATTAATAATAATAGAGAAAAAATAATCCTCAATACTATTCTTAATGATATTGATAAAGCCATTATTGAAACTGAAAATATTAAGCATGAAGTAGAGAAAATTCCAATTAAGGTTGTCATAAGCTTTAGAAATATCAATTTTAAAGATGGCATTACCACCACAAATCTTAGCTTCCAAATCATGAACTAACTCTTGGGCCAAAAGGACATTATCAAAAATAGAGCGATCTTTGACAAATCCAGTTTGTTCAAGAGAGATCAGATTAGGAAGAATTTTAGCTAATCTATTCATAATCAGTTTGGCATTTAGTTTGTTGAAAAAAGAACAAAGACTAATGGGCCTAAAATTACTCCAATAATTAGTGTTGTTACTTTTGGGGATAAGCACAATAGAGGTGGAAGTAAAAAATTTAGGGTAGGGATTACCCTTGAAAAAATTAATAGCAGCGTTAACCAAATCATCTTTAATAATATGCCAAGTTTTTTGAAAACATTTGGTCGTAAAACCATCGGGACTAGCAATAGAATTAGTGTTCATGTCCTTGATAGTTATCCAAATTTCATCAATAGAAGGAATTTTAGTGAGCATGATATTATCTTCCTCAGAAACGATAGAAGGAATGCAAGAAAAATCCACATTGGAAACCGGGTTAAAAACCTTATTAAACGCATTCTTAAAATAGTGGATGCCAGAATCATAAATTAACTCAGGTGATTCGATGTGAGAGCCATCAGGGATAATAATTTTGTGAATAAAGCTAGCAGACTTCTTATGATTAGCAATATTGTGAAAAAACTTCGTATTCCTATCACCCTCAACAATAAATTTAGAAGTAGCTTTTTGGCGCCAAAAAACTTCTTGCATTTGGAGCTTGTACAAAACCTCTTTTTCCCTATTCAATACAGCAAGGTTATCCAAAGAAGGTTCCATCATATAATTATTGTCAGCCAAGGTAACTTGGTTTTCAGCTTGAATAATATTAGAAAAAAGGTTTTTGAACACAGATTTATTCCACCACCTCAAAGTCTGTTTAAGCCTTTTGAGCTTAAGCCAGAACCTTTTCATGCCAACAATATTATCAGAAGGAAATAATTGTGCCCGCCAATTGCATTCAACGTTGTTAAGAAAAGAATCATGAAGCAGCCACATGTTTTGAAATCTAAAAGTGGAAGGGGTATTATTTTACTGCATAGAAATATTTAAAAGCAAAGGTGAGTGGTCAGAAAGAGTTCTAGATAAATGCTCAATGTGGGTAGAGGGATAGTTAGCAATCCAGTTATTGTTAAAGAGAATACGATCCAACCGTTGCCACATCGTAGCTTGATTCAAGTAAAAGCAAAGCCAGTAAAACCAATATCATGCAAATTGGAATTTAAAATCATTTCATTGAAATCCTCCATAGCTTGATAATTAGGATGATTGCCACCCACTCTCTCGGAGGAACTGGTGATAGAATTAAAATCACCACCAATCATCCAAGAACCCAAAATAGTGTTACCAAAATCAGTGATTTGAGACCAAAGAATCCTCCTAGTTAGCATGGAACAAGAGGCATAAACGAAAGACGCATAACAAGAAAATTGGAGATACTTAATACTAGTATGAATAAGTTGAGGGTAATCATGCAAAATGTTTAAGTCAACCCAATGTCTCCAAAATATCCAAATCTTGTTAGAACAATTGCTAAAAGAACAATCAAAACCCAATTTAATACGAGTAAAATCCAATTTCGAAGCAGAAATTAAAGGTTCCAATAAGACCAAAACATTAATGTTATGAATCCTGCATAAATTTTTAGCCCTCTCCAAAGACGGGAGATTCCTCACTCCCCTAATATTCCAAATAATAGCTTTAACCATTGACAATGGAGGAATTGGAAGTTCGAGTAGTAGCCCTAGAAGAGGACCCGTCCACAGTTTTAGTATTTTTATTTTTCTTCCTCCCAACTTTAGTAAAACCACTCTCATTAGTGTTGTTGGTATGGGTAATGCTAGGTGACCCTAACGTAACATCATTACCACGTTCGGAAACCACATTCGAAGAAAAAAACTTAGAAATAGTAATTTCACCTTCTTCTAAATGTTCTTCCTCGTTAACCTTCATTTTTAATTTGGATTGCATTTTAAACCGTTGATCCTCCATACCATCTTCATCAATGATTAATCATAAAAATAATATCATGCAAAAACAGACAGCCTACAGCAACATGTTCAACATCTTCTGTTGCTTGACAAACTCTCGGGCAAGAGCTTACATCCAACAATCTTCTATATAAAGGCCATGCATTAGTAGGCAACACATTAATCTGTAATCGCCACCAAAATAATTTCTCTTTAGGTGTTAGATGAGCATATTTAATCCAATTGAACTGATCTTCATTGTTATCAATATAAGCCATTGATTTTTCAAACACCAATGCTGTACGTAATTGTTTTCCCAGATATTTGACTAACAAGCTGCGGTTGATCTATATCAGAATTTCTGTCAATAGGAATTTGAATAATATGTTTAACCAATTGCTCACCAAAATATTTCTAAAATAGATAAAGATTCCAATTTCCATCGTAATTCAGAAAAAAAGACACATTAAGATCTTATAAATTTTGAAAATCAACATAAAGGAAAACATCTCTCCTAGTGAAGTAGTGATAAAATACGTGCGAAGAATTCAAAGCATTAGCTGTTACAATAAAATACTTCTTTTAATAAATCAGTAATTTTAATTGCGCAAAATGGCGACAACAAAGTCAAAATCTAACGTTTCAAGAACATACGGAAAATTGTGAAAATTTATAGCATCATGAATAATATCGAACAACATTGTAATACAATAATAAATTTGGTATCATTCAGATTTTTTTTGGACGATTTTTTTTTCTTAAAGCAATTTTTTGATTAAAAATTTTTCATTTTTCAAATAAAAAATAATAAAAAAATCATCCCAAACAAAACTGTATGTTACATAATTTTTTTTTTATTTCTTCATAGGGAATTCCTCATAGGATTTTTGTCCGACAATTAACACTTGCGATGAATTCGAAGCATAAATTGTTCTCATCAGCGGAAACTCTTAGATATAATTCCTTGAACAAAAACACCTATATAAACCTATCATCCTTCCATAGAATGGCAGTAACAAATTGCGTTTTGCCTCCTTAAACTCAAAATTAATCGCGATTATGGATCGGCACTTGTTCTCTTTGCTGTCTTCATTTCTTCTCCTAATGCTTGCAATGAAGGCTGTCAGAGGCCATGCGGAGACCACAGAGCCCAACCAAAGAGTATGATTGCAATATTCATTTCACAGTATATATATATTTCTTTTATTTACCACAATTGCATGCAATTTATTAATGTGAACAATCAACAGCCTTACATCGTGTATATGGGAGAAAAGCCAAGAGAAATTGTTGGCCTGCCACTATTAGCTCACTCAGAACTGCTCCAGAAAGCAATTGGATTAAGGTGATCTGCCCAAACAAGTCCCCAATTTTATCTTTTTCTTGATTGTCTGGTTCCGATTAAAATAGCAAGATTTCCAAATTGACATCGATTTGATTGTTTATTTTGTTATCAAATATCTAATTAATATATTTTGCTTATATATAAATATATATTTTTCATTCAAAAATAATGCTGAATGCAGCAACCAGGAAGCGACCAACCGACTGATATATAGTTACACCAAGAGTTTTTATGGCTTTGCCGTTATGCTGTCTGATGAAGAAGCAAGGAAGTTGTCTGGTAATATAAATACATATTTAAATAGACAAAAACTTGTGAGAATAGCAGTCATAAATGCAATGCTATTAATGCATAATATTTGGCTTGTGAAATATTAATTTTTAAAATTTGATGTGCTTTATGAACTCAGGCATGGAAGAATTGGTTTCTGTGTTCCCAAGCAAGCAAAGACAACTTCACACCACAAGATCATGGAACTTCATGGGTTTTCCATTGAGCGCTCCACGTGCGCCCTTTGAGTCGGATGTCATTGTCGGCATGATCGACACAGGGATCTGGCCTGAGTCAAAGAGCTTCGATGATGCCGGTTTTGGCCCGCCACCAAGAAGGTGGAAGGGCATATGTCAATCAAATAACAACTTCACTTGCAATAAGTAATTGATGCTCCTCATCATCTTATACTTATAAAAAGTAGTTATACTATAGCTATACGAAATTACTAATACTATAATAATTAATTACCAACACACAGTAAGATCATTGGAGCTCGGTACTACCACCTTCAAGGTAACATAAGTGAAATGGACATACCCTCCCCTCGAGATAGTGAAGGACATGGAACTCACACATCGTCCACAGTCGTCGGCCACCTTGTCACAAATGTGAGCCTCGTAGGCATTGCAAATGGAACTGCCCATGGAGGCGTTCCCTCTGCGAGAATCGCAATATACAAAGTTTGTTGGAGTGATGGCTGCTCTGACATCGATCTACTCGCAGCCTTCGAAGATGCCATCCAAGATGGTGTCAACATCATCTCTATTTCCATTGGTGGTTATGCGAATAACTACTTCAAGGACCCAATAGCTATAGGATCTTTCCATGCAATGAAGAAAAACATTCTGACATCTAGCTCGGCAGGGAACGATGGTCCTTATAATTTTACCGTTGAGAATTACGCACCATGGCTACTCACGGTGGCAGCGAGCACCATTGATCGCAAGATTGTTGCCCGAACTAAGCTTGGTAATGGAGAAGAATTTCAGGTGATTAATTAATTATTAATCTATATATACCTTAATCATTTCAAAAGTTGAGTTTCCTAATTAATTAATTCTTATGCAATTAAAATTATTGGTTATAGGGGAAGGCAGTGAACATCGATGGCTTGGATGGAGAGATGCATCCTTTGATATTTGGCGAAAATGCACCCAACATTTCAGCAGGTGATAATGCAAAATACTCAAGGTGAACTAGTTTAGCTATTTTTGAATTATTAAGTTAAAATTACTATCATCAACTTCATTTAATTTATGCTATATTTTTGTTATGCTTGCAGATATTGCTATGAAGGGACGTTGGATGGTGAATTAGTGAAGGGAAAAGTTGTTTTATGTGATGGGTTAACTGACGGGTCTGGGCCGCTACTTGCAGGTGCCGTTGGAGCAATTATGGACATAGATTGGGCCAATGATGACTCTTTCGAGTTCTTGCTTCCTGTCTCAGTGCTGGAATCAAGCAATATCATACAAGTTCGAAATTATGCAAACAACACAAGGTTAGTACTCTCAAATAATATATATATATATATATATATATATATATATATATATATATATATATATATATATATATATATATATCATAAGGAAAGTGCATGTAGTACTTTTGATTATCTATGCTTAATTATCAATCTGACAGCAGTCCTACGGCAAGCATTTACAAGAGTGAAGATGTATTCGATGCTGCAGCACCTTATGTGGCTTCATTCTCATCACGCGGTCCAAATCCAGTTACCCCGAATATACTAAAGGTAATTAATTGTAAACGTAAATTAAATCTTTGTTTTGAATTTCTTTTGTGTAAATATTATAGTAATGTGTTGCATGTATAATATAGCCGGATATAGCTGCACCAGGGGTTGATATTTTAGCAGCATGGTCACCACTTAGTAATCCTAAAGTACCATATAACATTATATCAGGCACATCAATGGCTTGCCCTCATACAACAGGTGTTGCCGCCTATGTCAAATCATTTAATCCATCTTGGTCTCCAGCAGCCATAAAGTCTGCTCTCATCACCACTGGTAATACTAATTTGACTTTTGCAATCATTAGTACATTGATAACAAATGTAATTTCAATTTATAGTTTTCTTTCATTTGATTTTAATGAATTAACATTAAAATTTAATTATTAATTCTTCCAGCCTATGTGATGAGCTCAACTAAGAATGTCGAGGCAGAACTTGCTTATGGGGCTGGTCACATAAACCCACTCGCAGCTTTGAGTCCTGGTCTTATATATGATGCTCAAGAGATAGACTACATCAAAATGCTATGTGGTGAAGGCTACATCACTACAATTCTAAGACTTGTCACTGGAGATCAGAGCAGTTGTGCCTCTACAAATAATGGAACAATTTTAGATCTCAATTATCCTACCTTTGCTTTGCAAACTCAACATGGAAAGTCTTTTTCAACTTCTTTTCGAAGAACAGTCACTAACGTGGGAGTGCCAAATTCCACTTACTATGCTATAGTTAATGCTCCTTCTAGCCTAAAGATCAATGTTGAGCCGAATGTTTTGTCTTTTCAAGCTCTTATGGAGAAGAAATCATTTTCAGTCAAACTTGAAGGAGATGCTTACGAGACCATTATCTCGGGTGTTTTGATCTGGAGTGATGGTACTCATAATGTTAGAAGTCCAATTGTTGTGTATACTAGCCAAAATTAAGGTTCTCATTCTCTGTGAGAATTTATCATATATTCTATTGATGATTATATGCTTTTTCAAAGTCAATTAATGTTTTTGCTTTCTTAGTGATTATGTCTACATTCCTACTGATGATGTAATGCATTATATGTTGCGAAATGTTTTTTCTTAATCATTTTCTCATGTCATATTTTCAGTTCTCTTAGTTTATATTATAATTTTACAAATTTTATTTCCATTTATTCAATAATATATGATAAAAATTGTCGAATAACTACCTCAGGCTCAGATATAGTAACTCATCATTAAAGTAAAACAATAAAATAAAGGTGCCTTCATTACTCAAGAAGGCTATGCTAAAGAAGTCATCTAGAAATTTATATATAGATGACTCTATTCGCATTGGAATATTGATAGAATGCGAATTGAAGTTTTCTAAGAATGATAGAGGTAAGAAGTTGGATCCAACTCTCTACAAAAGTCATGTCGGAAACTATTGCTACTTAACTTACACAAGATTGGATATTATGTATATTGTTGGAATGGCTAGTCCCTATATGAAAGCTCTAACCATAGCTCATTCAAGACTTTTGTTAAAAAAGAATCAAATCTTGGATATTTCAATTGTTTAATTTGCATTTGATTAAGTTTACTATTCTTATTTTTATTGCTTTAAAAATTTATTTCTTGTATAACTTTGTGTGTAGCCATCTTCTTGTTTTATTTTTTAATTTTATATTTGTTGCGGGCCAGAATATTCGCGACAGTAAAGTTCAAAAAACTTCACGTCTTACTGTTGCATGAGTATCTAGCACACAAACAGAGAAAAAAGAAACACCAAAATTTTTTACATAGAAAACCCTAAAGGGAAAAACCATGGGGTCACGCCCAGATAAAATGATTCCACTAGTGTTTCAATAGATTACAAATGACACTACAAAAAAAAAAATGTGGATTTCCGACGGATTTTTCGACGGAAATAAATCCGTCAAAATTTTCAACAGATTTCCCGACAAATTTCCGGCGGATTTCCGAAGGATTTTTTGGAGGTATTTCCGGCAGATTTTTTGCCGGCTTTTCCGGCGGAGTTCCGACGGAATTTTAAATTTTATGGAAAATAAAAATTAGAAGTATTTGAAATTATTCATTTTGTTAAATTAAATTAAATATTGCTAAAATAAATTAAATTAAAAAGTATAATAATTTATTGTTAAATTAAATATAATAATTTTTTTGATCTTAAAAAAAACTCAACTTTTAAATATAGTAGATATTTTAAATAAAATATAAATTAAATTAAACCATTTCAGCTTTTAATAATTAATTTAATTATTTTAATTTTTATTAAGTTTATATTTAAAATATAATATAAAATTAGCTTTTAAATATTTTAAATAAATTATATCAAATAAATTAATTATTTTGATCTTCAAATATATTAATTATTTTAAATAACATATTCTGTCTTTTATAATATAGATAGAAAATAACTAATCATTTTATACATTTTTGTAATAGTGGCATGGTGGTCTGGCGGGCAGTGAGAGGGCTTAAGGGTTGGGGTTCGAATCCCACCAAATGCAGGGTTGGTAGGCGAGTCACATGGGGCGGGCCGTGGGTCATAGTTCAGCCAAGCGGGTAGGCGGTGTCACAACCCAACCCGACCCGGATAGGTCCTATCACGTTGAGTTGTGACAGGCAATTCCTAAAATCTAGTTTTAGAATTATTTCAAATTTTTTGCTAATATTCATTGAAATAAATGACAAACTATTGAGATACTAAAATATTCAAATACTGAAATTAAATTCATCCATTAAATTTCTTTCATTTCATCAAAATAAATATCTATACTACAGTACATGACTACAGGAAAGAGCTACATAATTGAAAATTTAACTAGTCATGACTGTACAAAAATCAAAATAGCAAAATATATATGACCTCAGATCTGATCTTGAACTGTTAGTCCACAACCTCTTTCCCCTTCCTAGATCCTAAAAATCAGAAGCAAAATCACAATGAGCTATAATAGCTTAGCAAACCACATAAACTAATCTAAAATTTTAAATATTTTTTTATCAAATATTTTGTTGAATATTTAAAAGCAATTAAATGAAAATTAAATAAATCACTAAATTGAGAATCACTAAACTGAAAAATATAATAAATATATAACAGTTATTCTCTGATTTAAATAACAGTACGAAATAAATAAATAAATTGAAATTTATATCACAGAGTAATTTAGATCACATTTTTTAAACCTAGACAGAATCTCAAAAGATTCTGGCCCCCTTATGACTCTCTTTTTATTTGTGTTTATAGCACCAGAACATATCAAATATTTCTGTCTCAGACAGAATCTCAAAGGATTTTGACCCCTTATAACTCCCAGCAATTTTCTGACACAGACAGAATCTCAAAAGATTCTGGCCCCTTATGGCTCCCAACAGATATAATTTAATCACATATACATATATATAATCATATTATAACAATTAAAGAGTAATTAAACATATATCAAAATTTCAGTGCTGTGTAACGGTAGACAGTAGAAAATTCAACTAGACAAAAATGCACATTTTTAAAAAATTACTAAATTATCAGGAATTGTATAAAATGATGTTTTAAGATTTTTATTGTACTACATCAATATTTTTAAACATCCAGATAATTTTTTATTCAATAAAAATTTCACAAATTTCAAAACCCCTAGTGTAAAATTTTCAAAAAATATTCAAAATATGCATAATCGTAATCTCTGCAACATACAAAAAAGTTATGCAGTGAAAGTTTTACCTACGCAAAGTTATCCCTGCTTTTCACTAACGAATACAATGTTTTAATCGAAATATTTCCTAAAACTTGCACAATTTTGAAAATTGAGATGGGCATTGCCTTACCTCTAAACGAACAACTTTCCCAACTAGGCTGACGAACGAAAACAGCCCGTAGTCACCCAAAATCGGACTTTGGATTTCTCTCTTATTTCTTTCTTTCCTAATCTCCTAAGCTTCCTCTCTATTTGGTGAAAAATGAAATAAGCAAAAAATAATGGCTAATAAAGTCATAATGGTTATAGATATTTTCATTTTTTAATTAAATAATATATATTAATATTATTATAATAGATTTTTAATAGAAAATTCATAAAAATTCTTTAGGGATTTTAAAAATTATACAAAAATATTCATAAATTAACTCATTTTATTTAGAAAATTATGATGAAATCAGTTTGCAAAACGGACACTTGACGGTCCTAAAATCTCATTTGTACCGATATGTGCTGATTTCTTAAGAATATTCAACAGTGTCCAAAAATTAGGAAAAAATACGGAAGCTAAAATACAACACTATAAATGTTCTAACAAAGATGGTTAGTGATTTGGATTTATAATGACTCCAGAAATAAATATTGACTGTTTTAGGTTAAAATTTCTTATAAGAAAATTTTGGGGTTTCACAATCTACCCACCTTAAGAAAAATATCGTCTTCAATATTCCCAAAGTAGAATGAGTTAGAATAAACCTGGATACAACTTCCTCATGTCAGATTCCTTCTCCCAAATAGTCTCTCTGGCCGTCCTATGCTTCTACTGCACCTTTACCATAGGAATCCATTTGCTTCTCAATTTTCTCACATCATATGCCAAAATCCTTTTTCCCTATATTATAAATTCGTACGAACCTCAACATCCTCAGTAAATAATCTCTTCCTAAAATCAGACACCCACTTTCTTAAAGATGATACATGAAACACATTATGTATATCAAATATATGATCAGGTAACAATAACATGTAAGCAGAACTACCAATCCTCTCAATGATCTTAAAATTTCCAATATACATTGGACTGAGCTTACTAATTCTCCCAAATCTAATAACACCTTTCATAGGGTTGACTTTAACATAAACCTGGTCGCCAATTTGAAACTCAACCAACCTATATTTCTAATTGTAATATTTCTTCTGCCTATCCTGTGCAGATTTTAACCTTTCTTTAATCAAATTGATCTTTACAATAGTATCATCCACAAAGGCTGAACCTTTCACCTATTTATTTGCCACCTCTGTCAAAGTCAAAGGAGTCCTATATTTCTTATCGTACAGAGCTTCGTAAGGAGCCATGCATATGCTAGACTAATAACTATTATTATATGCAAACTCTATTAATGGATATGATGCTCCCAACTACCTCCAAAATCGAAAACACATTATCTCAGAAGATCCTCCAATACCTAAATAGTCCTTTTGGACTATCCGTCTGTCTGCGAATAAAAAGCCGTACTGAAGAGCATTTTCTTACCCAGTCCCTGTTGAATACCTCTCCATAATTTGGAGATAAACTTGCCATCCCGATTAGATATAATCAACCTTCAACACACCATACAACCTGATAATATCTTTAACATAGATCTGTGCTAACTTATCCATCAGATCTATCTGTCGAATTGGAATGAAATGGGTAGATTTTGTCAGTCGATTGACAACAACTCAAATAGCATCATGCCCCTGCCTCAATCTGGGAAAATCCATAGCAAAATCCATTGTTACCTATTCCCATTTCCACTCTGGAATAGATAACGACTACAGAAGACCTCCTGATCGCTGATGCTCTGCCTTCACTAGCTGATAGGCCTCACACTTCGATACAAACTCTGATATGTCATTCTTAAATCCAGGCCACCAAAACATAGCTTTCAGATATCTATACCTTGTTACTTTCTAAATGAATAGTATAGTCTAAGTAATAAGCTTCATATAGAATCTCCTCACTCATATCTCCAAAAATAGGAACCCAAAATCTATCATTATAGAAAATGACATCAGAATTAAAATCTCGTAGTTCAAATTTCTTACTAGATCTAATCTGATCAATCAACTTTAGATATTCTGCATCTAATTTTTGAGCTTCATGAATCTTTTCTTCTAAAAAAGGCTGAACAATCATCTGAGTCACCATACCAGAATCCCAATGAGTAGAAGAAATCACCTCCAACTATAATCTCTCCATATCTCATATCAAATACTCATCAAAAGTGAGCTATAAATATGATAATTCATAAGACTTCCTGCTCAGAGCGTTTGCCATCATATTAGCCTTACCAGGCTGATATCGAATAGTCATATCATAGTCCTTAATCAACTCAAGCCACCTTCTTTGCCTCAAATTCAGATCATTCTGAGTGAATATGTACTTCAGACTCTGATGATCCGTAAAAATCTCACACCTAATACCGTATAAATAATGACACATAATCTTTAAAGTAAATACAACAACAGCCAACTCTAGATCATGTGTCGGATAGTTCCTTTCATGTGGCTTCAACTGCCTTGAAGCATAAGCTATCACTCGACCATGCTGCATCAAAACACACCCCAAATCTCTCAGTAAAGTATCACTAAATACCTAAAATTTTTTTGTACTAGAGGGAAGAGTAAAAATTAGAGCAGAAGTCAAACAATCCTTCAATCTTAAAACTAGCCTCACACTCTGGTGTCCAGACAAAAGTTATTGACTTATGAGTCAATCTCATCAGAGGTGCTAAAATCTACGAAAATCCCTTCATAAACTTCTTGTAATATCCAGCCATACCCAAGAAAATGCATATCTCAAACACAATATTAGGCCTCGGCCAATTAGTGACTACCTAAACTTACTGGGGATCAATAGAGATACCATTACTACTCACCACGTGTCCCAAAAAAGAAATACTCCTAAGCCAGAACTTACATTTAGAGAATTTTATATATAACTGATGCTACCTCAAAGTCTCCAAAATAATCCTCAGATGTCTGGTGTAATCTTCCTCAGAAGCAGAATATATCAAAATATTATCTATAAAAATAATCACAAACTGATCCAGATAATATTTGAATACTCTATTCATCAGATCCATAAAGACAGCTAGTGTATTAGTCACCCCAAATGGCATGAGCAAAAACTCATAGCGTCCATACCAAGTACTGAAAGCTGTCTTCATCACATCAGCCGCTTTCACCTTCCCCTGATAGTAACCTGATCGTAGATCAATCTTTGAGAATATAGAAGTTCCAGCAAGCTGATCGAATAGATCAACAATCCATGGCAGTGGATACTTATTCTTAATAGTAACTTTGTTCAACTCTTTGTAGTCAATACACATACGCATTGTACTATCCTTTTCTTTACAAATAGAATAAGTGCTCCCCAGGGAGAAATGTTAGGATGAATAAATCCCCTGTCAACTAACTTCTGAAGCTAAACCTTTAACTTCTGAAGCTCCTTTGGTGCCATCCTATACAGAGCTTTAGATATCGGGGTCGTACCCAAAAATATGTCAATATATAACTCTACGTCTCTATCCAGAGGTAAACTGACTAACTCCTCAGGAAATACATTTGAAAAATCTCATATTACTGGGATATTAGAAAGAGATTTAACATCTATACTCCTATCCCAGACTGATGCTAGAAATACTATATAACCCTTCTTTCACAATCTATCTACTTTCACCGTAGAGATCAAACATGATAAAATACCTCTAACTCCTTAGAATACATAACTCTCACTACCCATAAATAATATAACTCGCTTATTATAACAATCAATCTGAGCCCCATACTGACTTAACCAATTCATACCTAAAATAACATCATATGAGGAAATGGATAATAAAATCAAACTGAATTTCTACTTCTTATTAGAATTCTTAATATCACACAAAAAAAATCTATTGGCTATTATACTATCTCCAATTAGCAAAATAACATAAAAAGAAATATGCAGTGCAACTGAAGTAAAGTGTAGTGAATCTAAGAAACACTCAAAAATAAAGGAATGACTAGCTTTAGAAATGAATAAAATATGACATGGATGTTCAGAAATATAAATTATACCTGTCATAACATCTAGAGCATCCTAAGCCTCCTGCTGAGTCAAATTGTATACACGTGCTGAACTAGAGTTGGAGCAATAAAACTACTAGGCTCTCTCTGACCACTACCAGATGGTCTCCTTGCCACTAAAACTGAACCACTAGCTCTGCCAGATAATCCATCAGAAAAAGTATGGAAAGGAACTACCCCTGGTCCTCCTGTCGATCTAATAAAGTTCTTTGATTTGGACTCAATACGTCCGTCAAATCCTGCCTATAGACACTCTGCTACCCGATGCCCTATTTGACCGTATCTAAAGCACTGTCCAGTCATCCTGTAGCACTGACCAAAATGATGTTGACCATAACTTTGACACACAGGTGCCCCACTAATAGAACTAGAACTGGCTACATTGCCACTACCATAGACTGCTGTAAATACTGATTGTCCACCTCTCCTAAAATCTTCAGGTGTAAATATGCTCTTCTTCCTAGAAAAGCCACTACTAGAAATCTCACCACTGAACCTCTTTCTACTAGTAATCTACCGTTGCTGAGTAGACATCAGGTCGTTCTCTATCAGACGAGCTCTCTCCATAAGCTTTGAGAAATCAGAAATGTGAAATGGCCCAAGAGGCTGTCTCAGACTATCCTGAAGTCCTCTAAGGAACCTGTAATACTTCTCCGTGGGAGTGCTAATCAACTATGGAGCATATCTAGCAAAAGCAGTGAACTCTACCTCATACTACATAACTATCCTGCTCCCCTGAACAAGCATTAAAAAAGTCTCATACATTTGCTGTCATGTAGAAGGGGGTATAAATCAGGCTCTAAATACATCAGAGAACTCCTCCCAAGTAATTAGAGAGTTCGATCTCCCTTGAAATTTCTCCTCCTATTGGCCCATCCACCAACGCTCTGCCTCACCATCTAATAGAAAGACTGGTAATGATACATTCCTCTCAAGTGGACACTACATATCATCAAATATCTTTTCTAGCCTCCTCAACAAGTCCTCTACTCCTCTGGGCTTAACAGTACCCTCAAATCTCATAGGCTTCAATCTCAAAACATCTGTAGATATCTGTTTGCCTCTTCAGATCTAACAACAGGAACCCTGCTCTGTGCCTCACCCATCATCTAGGCTATCAAAGTAGCAAACTATGAAATTATATCTGAACCAACTGTTGGAGCAGTACTATATATAGGAGCTACCTGACTAGCACTCTGTCCATCTGTCATATCTGGGTTTGGTGGATCCATGATCATATAGAATATGCAACTAAACACACATGCATATAAAACAAAAAATAATGAACACTTAGATAGACTTAAAACTACCCCACTAGACTTACAAATCAATTCATATATCTCTATTTTATAATCAAATTCTAAAACTATTTCTCTGATACCACAAAAGCTTGTCACAACTCAACCTGACCAGGATAGGTCTTATCATATTGAGTTGTGACACGCAATTCCCAAGATCTAATTTTAGACTTGATACGTCATCGAAAAATTATCTTGATCGGGCACAAATCTCGAGGAAAAACTCAAGTTGGAAACTTCAAAAATTATTTCGGAGACCATTTAAACTCCGATTTCAGCAAGCTTATAGTCGAACTGAGCGTCTCGGAAATACGAATCCAACGACACCAAATTCGACTCAATCCGAGCCCAAGTGAGTTCAAATCAAGCACCCGAAGCGCTATTGGAAGCATCAAACAGCAATTTGAGTTACCAAACAGCCTCCGATTTTGACGAGCTTATAGTCGAATCGAGCGTCTCGACGAGACGAATCCAGCGAGCCCAAGATCGTAGAATTATGATATCATTAAGACCTTCAAATGCTTGATAAACGGTTCACGATCAAGGGATTCAATATCGGCCGTTCATCCGGATCACTCCCTATTCGCCCCTGATCCCTCACATATTTACGGGCTATGCCACTCCAGAAAAACTATAAATAGCCCCTCATTTCTCTTAAGAGGGGACCCAAGCCAAGAAGCCAAGAACAGAAGAAGAAGAGAAGAGAAGTCTAGGAGGGAACAACTCCTCCTCGACCATCGCCGGAACACCGCCGGAACTCCGCCGGAACTCCGCCGGAACACCACCGGAGCACCACCTGGTGCCCGAGGGACGCCAGAGCTCTGCCCGACGCCGGAGCAACATCGGAATTCTGCCCGACGCTAGAATTCTACCCGACGCCCGAGTGACGCCGGACTTCTTTCCATGTGACGCCAGAATTCTGTCTGACGCCCGAGTGACGTCGGAACTCTGCTTGGCCATGTAATTGATACTCATTGTAATCTGATCGTCCTGAATTTAAAGGACGAGTCAGCCTCGTGTATTTCAAACAACACTAGTGGAACTCTTTCAACTGGGAGTGGCCCCGTGGTTTTTTCCCTTTCCAGGGTTTTCCACGTAAAAAATCTGGTGTTACTATTTCAACTCTGTTTGTGTGTTGGATATACGTACAACGCTGAGACGGAAAATTAAAATCTATCGCTGTGTATATTTGAGTCCGCAACAGTTTGGCACCGTCTGTGGGAATCTTATCCCACAACTTCAAGTATTGCTACGATGGTCAACAGGCGTAGCAGTCGCCTCATAAGAGCCTCCCGCTCTCACTCTTATCAATCCAGGAATTAGTCTATGAATCATAGACGCCCGATATCTGCCTCTTTATACCCCGGGGGGCAAAACACACCTGGAGAAGGGACCTCGGGACCCTCCCTAGAAGAGAGAATTCAAAAGATGGAAGAATCTCAAAACGAGATCCTACAACTCTTGCGAGAGACTCGACAACCGACCCTAGCACCTCAGGAGGAGGTTCTTCTCCCTCGATATCCACCACGAGTTGAAGCTGTTCAAATCGAACATCTTCAAGACGAGATTCCTCTTCCTCCACTCAGGAGGCGTTCGCAGTCGCATCAAGATAATGAACTGGCTGATACAACAAGTTCTACCCATCCTTCGCACACAGGTCGGCAACCTCGTATTCCTTTGGACCTCCCCGAAGAGTTAGCCCGACCACACATTTCTGAGCTCCCTCACAATGCCCTTCGCCACGAACTGCGACGATTGGTCTGAGAAGAGTTCCCTACAGGAGGCATAAGGCAACCCCTTCGTCAGTGGGACTTGCAGGAGTCATCACCCTTGACAGAAGCTATTCTTTAACACGCTATTCCGACAGGATTTAAACTACCAAGCATCGATTCCTACGACGAGACATCCGACCCGTACGAGCATATCGATCATTACAGAACTATCACGCATATCTAGTGAGCATCAGACGCACTCCTTTGCCAGGTTTTCCCTGCCACTCTTAAAGGACAAGCTCGAACATGGTTCTATTCACTTCCAGCCGGAACGATCCCCACATTTGTCAAATTGGCCAAAGTATTTGTCGAACAGTTCGTAGCCAACCGAAGAATTACTAAGGATTCTTCTCATCTCTCTGGGATCCGTCAGAACGAGGGAGAAACATTAAAAGAATATTTTCAACGGTTTTCCACCGAGGCTCGACAGATTCCGGGAGTGGACCCAGAACTGCTCCGAGGGGTCTTCCTTGGAGGCCTTCGTCCTGGTCCTTTCTATTCGGCCCTCATGCGGGACACGGTTCATTCATATGCTGACCTGATCCATCGTGTAGAAGCTTAGATTTCTGCTGATGAAGCCATTAATGCTCATAGAAAGCAATTTGAGCAAACAACTGGAAAGCGTAAGAACGCCCCTACAATAGAGGAATCATTTTCACAATGAAAGAAAAATTCATCTCCTAGACCCCCAGTACCACAACCCGAGTTCCGACATGAAAAAGAGTATACGCCTCTCAATGCAACTCGAACCAACATACTAATGGCCATTCGAGATAAAGAAAATATCAAGTGGCCTAATTCTTTGAAGCCAAATGTTGGAAACCAGGAACAATATTGCTATTTCCACCGTAGTCGTGGACACACTACTGAAGCCCGTAAGCAACTCAAGGATGAGATTGAGAGGTTGATTCGACAAGGATATATTCGACAGTTCATCCAAAACCCACCTGCTCGAGATGAAACTGGTCCAACTGGGGGGCAAAATCAACAATAACAAAGACAACAGTTGAATAATATTCAAATGATTGGCGAGATTGAATGACCATACACTTTGTGTAGTTGTATTAGTAATACTACTTGTTATGTGTCATCGTGTATCTCTTCTATGATAAGTAGGATGTCACTCTAATGTCCTTAGTATTTCTACCAAGTCAAATGATATGGTTGTCCCTATATGTATCTCTTATATTGTACAAGGGAACTATTGTATTGTCTTACAGTAATATAATGTGTTGTTCGTCCAGTTCTGATATTGTTTCTTTCTTTAAAAAGAATACGAATGACAATGAAAAACTACTGACAAATATAGTCTCTTTATCCTTGATTCGAGAAATATATAATCTTTATTGTGTCTCAATCATTGGATGATCAATCCCAGGGGGATTCGATCTGACCTCTTCTACACAGGTTAACATCGTCGAGCAAAGGCTCCGACATACAACCTCGGATAGGTCTCACATCCTTGATGGATTCTCTTGACCTCTTCCATACAGGTTAACGTCATCGAGCAGGGCTCTGACATACAACCTCGGATAGGTATCACATCCTTGGTGCATTGTCCCGACCTCCTCCATACAGGTTAACGTCGTCGAGCAAAGGCTCCGACATACAACCTCGGATAGGTCATATATTCTTGATGGATTCTCTGGACATCTTCCACAGAGATTCTTGGCGGGCAAAAAATCTTCGGAAGAGCATGTTACACAATATATCAACTCATGTTTCAAAGATGCAAAAGCAAGTTTTCAACTTCATATAAATATTATTGGAGTTATATTGTGAAAGATTGTACATCTAGTTCACCTTCGCAAGAATTTGAAAGTAATAGGTACACTGATGACATTTATACAAGCTAGTATCATCAAGCAACAAGCAACTTTAACACAGTCAAATATCCTTGGTGGATTTAAGTGACTTCTCCCTTACTGTACGTAAGCATCTCCTACAACTGCTCCTTTAAAGAAAGGACATAACTGGATCATCATCAGACCTCCACTCAGTTGATAGTGTTAGTGTATTGCCAGAATGTTGGCATGTCACACTACTTCGGCCCCTTGATTCAGTAATATCTGATGTTAGCACACTTCAGTATGGATGAATATTGCCTTAACACAATGCCACTGGACACCCGCCATCGTCGGCCCTTTGTCGGATATCTGTCGGCGGTCCTCTACTTCATCTCAACCATCATCGGATTCTTGGTTGATCGTGAACCATCATCAGCTTCTCGTTCAACCACTGATAGCAACACCCTTGAACTCTCTCCTTCTGCTCCCCACTTGGTCGTTAACTGCTAACAGACTTCCACCCGATCGTTCATCATCGAAAAACTTCCGTTAAAATAGCATCGAAATTCTATTCGATGCTGAGCTTCCTCCCGTTGCTGAAGTTCTGCCCGTTTTAGGACTTCCGTCGGACTTTTACTCGACGCCGAGCTTCCTTCCGTTGCTGGACTTCTTCCCGGGACTTTCATCTGACTTCTGCCCGAAGTTGAGCTTCCTCCCATTATTGGATTTTTGCCCATCGTGGAACTTCTGCCCACTGACGAATTTTCATCGGAGTTCTACCCGACGCCGTACTTCTTCCCGACGTCGGACTTCTGCCCGTCGTCGGATGTTTGTCGGGCTTCTACCCGACACCAAAATTCCACCCGTCGTGGGACTTCGTCGGATGTTTGTCAGGCTTTTACCCGACACCAAAATTTTACCAGTCGTGGGACTTCATCGGATGTTTGTCGGGCTTCTACCTGACACCGAATCTCTACCCGATGTTGTACTTATGCCCGTCGAGGGACTTTCGTCGGACTTCTGCCCGACGACGAGCTTCTTCCCGTTGCTGGTTCTTTGCCCGTCGCCGGACCTTCGTTGGAATTTTGCCCGGGATTTTCATCAGACTTCTGCCCGACACCGTACTTCAACCCGACACCGGACTTCTACTCATCGTCGGACCCTCGTCGGACTTCTACCTGAAATCGTACTTCTTCCCGACGTCTGACTTCCGACCATCTTCAGACTCCCTCCAACTAACATCTCACCTCCACATAATCTCTTAAAGGAGAGAAATTCTAACTCCCATTTTGCTTCCTTCCTAAAAAGGGGAAGCGGCTAACTTGTGCGCAAAGAGAGGGGCACCGAGTCGAGTGGGGAAAGTCACCTACTAAAAAATGGCGGAAAGCCTCAAAATGCCAGAAGCTAGAGGGGAGAAGAGAGAAATTTCTAACTCCTGTACAAGAGGAGGGGCGTTGTCTCAAGTAGGGAAAGTCACCTATTGAATAACAACGGAATGCCTCAACTGTCAGAAAGCCAGAATGAGAGAAAAAAGAGAAGAAATCGCTAACTTCTGCGCAAAAGGAGGGGCGCCGAATCAAGTAGGGAAAGTCACCTACTTAAAAACGGCGGAAAGCCTTAGAATGCCAAAAGCTAGAAGGCCAGGAGAGGAGGAAGAAAGGAGCATTTTGTCCCCTACCCCAAGGGGTGTATTTATAGGATGAAAAAGGGAGAGAAAGAGAGGGAAAAATTGAAAAAAGAGGGGAAAAATATTTGAAAATTGGAGGGAGGAGGCTTCTAGAAGGAAGTTCGAATTTTTCTGAATTTTTCAGAATTTTTTCAAAATTTTTTAGAATTTTTTCGGATTTTTTCGAATTTTTTAATCCCATGTGGGCCCCACATTTAAAAAATTTTTTTTTTTTAAAAAAAACAGTAACTGCGCGGTTCCGCACGCGGACACGCCGGTTGGCGCGGGCGCCGCCACAGACGGCGGCGGCAGGCGGCGGCCGGCCGGTTCAGCCGCCTACGCGTTCCCGGGCTCCGATTTCGGGCCCGGACGGTCCAAATTCGACGTTTTTGGGGTCCCCGGACACGTTTTTCGACGTTCCGGACTCAATTTTGACACTTTCAGAGCTCAACGGGGACTCTATGGTTGGGTTCGAGCAAACATTTAATTTTTGGAACGCAAATTTTTACGATTTTACCAAAGTGAAAAACCGACACATATATTTTTGGACTCCTGGAGCTTTGACGTCCAAAAATAGAGGGGCAACTGATACGTCATCAAAAAATTATCTTGATCGGGCACGAATCTCGAGGAAAAACTCAAGTTGGAAACTTCAAAAATTATTTCGGAGGCCATTTAAACTCCGATTTCAGCAAGCTTATAGTCGAACTGAGCGTCTCGGAAATATGAATCCAACGACACCAAATTCGACTCAATCCGAGCCCAAGTGAGTTCAAATCAAGCACCCGAAGCACTGTTGGAAGCATCAAACAGCAATTTGAGTTACCAAACAGCCTCCGATTTTGACGAGCTTATAGTCGAATCGAGCGTCTCGACGAGACGAATCCAGCGAGCCCAAGATCGTAGAATTCTGATATCATTAAGACGTTCAAATTCTTGATAAACGGTTCATGATCAAGGGATTCAATATCGGCCGTTCATCCGGATCACTCGCTATTCGCCCCTGATCCCTCACATATTTACGGGCTATGCCACTCCAGAAAAACTATAAATAGCCCCTCATTTCTCTTAAGAGGGGACTCAAGCCAAGAAGCCAAGAAGAGAAGAAGAAGAGAAGAGAAGTCTAGGAGGGAACAGCTCCTCCTCGACCACCGCCGGAACTCCGCCGGAACACCACCGGAGCACCACCTGGTGCCCGAGGGACGCCGGAGCAACATCGGAATTCTGCCGACGCTAGAATTCTACCCGACGCCCGAGTGACGCCGGACTTCTTTCCAAGTGACACCGGAATTCTGTCTAACGCCCGAGTGACGTCGAAACTCTGCTTGGCCTTGTAATTGATACTCATTGTAATCTGATCGTCCTAAATTTAAAGGACGAGTCAGCCTCGTGTATTTCAAACAACACTAGTGGAACTCTTTCAAGTGGGCGTGGCCCCGTGGTTTTTTCCCTTTCCAGGGTTTTCCACGTAAAAAATCTGGTGTTACTATTTCAACTCTGTTTGTGTGCTGGATATACGTACAACGCTGAGACGGAAAATTAAAATCTATCGCCGCATATATTTGAGTCCGCAACAAGACTTATTTCAAATTTTTTGCTAATATTCATTAAAATAAATGATAAACTATAGATCTACTAAAATATCCAAATACTAAAATTAAATTCATCCATAAAATTTTTTTCATTTCATCAAAATAAATATCTACACTATAGTACATGGCTACAAACAAGAGCTACAGAACTAGAAATTTAACTAGCCAAGATTGTACAAAAATTAAATAGCAAAATACCTATAATCTCAAATATGATCCTGAACTACTAGTCCAAAATCTCTTTCCCCTTCTTAGATCCTGAAAACCGAAAGCAAAGCCATAATGAGCTACAATAACTCAACAAACCATACAAATCAATCTAAATTTTTGAATATTCTTTTATCAAATATTTTATTGAATATTTAAAAGCAGTTAAATAAAAAAGAAATAAATCACTAAATTGAGAATCACTAAACTGAAAACTGTAATAATTGCATAATAATTATTCTCTGATTTAAATAACAGTATGAAATAAATAAATAAATTGAAATTCATATTACAGAGTAATTCAGATAACATTTCCTGAACCTAGATAGAATCTCAAAGGATTCTGTTTTTGACTCCCTTTTTATTCATGCTTATATCACCAGAACATATCACATATCCCTATCTTATATAGAATCTCAAAGGATTCTACCCCCTTATAACTCATAACAATTCCCTAACATAGATAGAATCTCAAAATATTCTCGCCCCTTATGGCTCCCATATAATTTAATCACATATGCCCATATATAATCATATTATAATAATTAAAGAGTAATTGAGCATATATCAAAATTTCAGTGTTGTATAATGGTAGACAATAGAAAATTTAACTAGGCAAAAATGCACATTTTCAAAAAATTACCAAATACTAGAAATTATGTAAAAATGATGTTTTAAGACTTTTATTATATTATAGCACTATTTTTTAACATCTAGATTATTTTCTGTTCAAATCTCACAAAATTCAAAACCCCCGATGTAAAATTTTTACAAAATATGCATAATCGTAATCTCTAAAACATATAAAAAGTTACGCGTTGAAAGTTTTACCTGCACAAAGTTATCCCTGTTTTTCTCTAATGAATACAAAATTTTAATCGAAATATTCACTAAAACTAGCACATTTTTTAAAATTGAGTTGGAAATAATATGCCTTACCTTGAGACGAATAAGTTTCCCAATTGGGCCAACGGACGAAAATGACCCGAAGTCACCCAAAACTGAACTTTGGTTTTATCTCTCCTATCTTTCTTCCCTAATCTCCTAAGCTTCCCCTCTGTTTGGTGAAAAATGAAATAAGCAAAGGATAATGGCTAATAAAGTCATAATGGTTATAGATATTTTCATTTTTAATAGAAAATTCATAGAAATTCTTTTAGGGATTCCAAAAATTACACAAAATATTTATAAATTAACTCATTTTGTTTAAAAAATTATGATGAAATCAGTTTGCAAAATAAACACATGAATGTCCTAAAAATCTCATTTGTACCGACAGGTGCCGATTTCTTAAGAAAATTCAACAATGTTCAAAAAATTATGAAAAAAATAGGGAACCTAAAACACAACACTATAAATGTTCTGGCGAAGACATTTGTGATTTGAGTTATAATGACTCCAGAAATAAATATTGACTGTTCTAGGTCAAAAATTCTTATAAAAAATTTTGGGGTTTCATAGGTGGGCTACGAGTCTTGGGGTTGCAAGGCGGGTCAGCGGGCTGCAGGTGGGCAGCCAGGTGGGTCGGCAGGCTGCGGGTCATATTTATGAGGTAGCCAGGTCGGGACGTGAGTCATGGGTGAGCTCATGGCTGGTGAACCAGCTGGGCTTCAGCGGGCTGATGGTTTGTTTTCATTTTTTTATTTATTTGATGGAGTTTATGTCAATCGGATTATTTTTGACGAATTTTTTCCTGGAATTCACCAGAAATCTTTTTGGCGAACTTTTTTATGCTGGAAGCGCTTTTCCAATGCATGTTTTACCAGCATAAATATTTTTGCCGAAAATGCTAATTTCTAGCAGATTTTGGCCATTTTCCGACAAAAAGTGCTGCCGAAAAATGACATTTTTCCTATAGTGTGACTGGTTTGTTCTTAAAATTGAGGATGATCAAATTACAACACTTAACCATCGAGTTGAAATATAGTGATGAATGGAGATCGAGTGGAAATCCGATAATGTTTGGTGGTGGAACAGAAATCCGATGTCAGTTGCGGGCCGGTCGGTTGCCCGGCGAGAGATGGTTATTGGACGAATGTTCGGTGACAGTTGGTGGCTGGGCAGAAGTCTGACGACAGCCGGTGGTAGGGCGAAAGTCTAGCGACAATTAGTGGTCGGATGGAAGTCTGGTGTCATTCGGTGGTCAGGCAGAAGTTCGACGTTAGTTGGTGGCTGGTGGCAAGAGAACTCTAGTTTCTCTCTCTTCCTTCTCTTTCTTGATTGGGTTCGCTTCAATGAAGAATGAGGGGTCTATTTATAATTTTTTTGGAGTGACATGACAAGTAAATATGAAGAAGATCAAGCGTATGTTGGAAGTGGTTTGAATGGACGGCTGATATTGATCCCTTTAATTGTGGACCATTTAATAGGCATTTAAATGTCTTAATGATATCAAAATTCAGTGATCTTAGGCTCGTTGGATTTGTCTTGTCGAGCCACTTGATTCAACTATAAGCATGTCACATTTAAAGATCATTTGATTTTCCAATTTATGGTTTGAACCTTCCAAAGATGTTTTGATTCTTCGATTTGCATCCATTTGGGCTCAGATTGAGTCAAATTTTGTGTCGTTGGGTTCATCTTTTAAAGACGTTCAGTTTGACTATAAGTTTGCTGAAACCAGAGTTCAGATGGTCCCAGATTTAATTTCAAAAATTTTCAACTTGATTTTACCTCGACATTCGTGCCCGATCATGATTAATTTTCAAGGATACAAAATTATTTCAATTGGGAGTGAAGGTTAAGAGCGAGGAAGAAACAAAAGTAGGCAAAGTCGGTCCTATGTGAATCTGAGAGGATTGAGAGCTTTATCTTTTTCACTTCTCTTATGATGTTCGAAAAGATCAGGGTCAAGTACATGTAATCAAGCTTGAAGAGAGAGAGGGGTAAGGAACTTGAGCCACCCCATCATGGTTGAAGCTTCTGGCATGCAAAGTCAATAGAGTTATCAAAGCTAGGGCATCGGCTGGGTCAGCTATTTTACAAGAAATTAAAAGGAAGATTGGTAGAAGAGCAATAGAAAGTGGAAATTAAGATCAAAGAATCATAACATTTGTTTGATTAATCTAATATTATTGTATTAATTCTAATCAAATGTTAATCAAATACTAACTCTGTGGATGTAGGCAAGTTTATAGATTATGGCATTTTTTTTGATTAATCTAGACATTATTGAAGGCTTTAACAAGAAGTTTTCTTGCATAAAATTGAGTTAGTAATCAGGCGGCTATGTAAGACTATTGTAAGATTAATAAAGCCAACTATGGAGGGGTTCAAGCACCTTATTACGAGACTGTTGGAGATGTTCTAATTTTATTTATGTAACTCAGGATTAATGATGCTAAGGAAGGACAAAAATAAATATAATAAGTGCTGGTCATGGAGGCATCCGGTAGTCTTCCAATTGCACTTTTTTTCTTTTTGCTCCATTATAAAAAGATAAAATAAACCTGACTTAGTAGTAAAAAGTGTCTTGTTTCTTTTATCGAGGCTTTGTTATTCTATGAATTTACTACAATTTTTTTATGAATTTTTTTTTTATTTGGGAACATTATAATAAAATTGTTATGTATACAATAATAAATTTAATTATTCTGTAAAAGAAATAGAGAAATAAATATTGTAAAAAGTGATATTTTTAATAAGTTAACACTTAGAATATAATTCAATTATCTCGTTAAAAATTAGAAGCCTTTTAATTATTAGTCTTTGGCTCTTCATGATTTTGTTATTTTTATCTTTAACATTTTACTTTAACGCACATATTTTTATTTATATATTATTTTATTTAAAGAATATATGTTGGACATGTTTTATAAACATTCGATACTTTAATGTTGTAAAATAATGATATATCATAGTTTATCAAGTGTTTATTTCATATTGTTATGTACAATAAAATTTACATCGATAGAGTAGAAATTTATGTCCAAATTTTGAACAAAAATCCAGCACGTGTAGAAAATTCTTGTAAGAGACTATAACATTTTACATGGAAACCACAAAAAGTGAAAAAACTATGGGGGCCTCGCAAAGTTTAGGGATCCACTATAAACAATAGATGAAAGATTCTTCCTTTTCTTAAAATTAAAGAAAATTAAAGAAGATGGCATAAAGTTTTCTTGTAGGAAATATATAAATCAAGTTTGATAGATAGTTGATACCTAGTAACAGGGCTTGATTTCTCTAATAAAGATTACAAAAGTCTGATGTTTATAGAAGAACAACTAATATCCAACAACAAAATTAAATTTGAGAGAAGTCTAGAGATGATGGTGGTGATTGCTAGTGGTGGTCATGGAGGGCTATAGGTGTTGGTGATTGTATGCGGTGATAGCAGATAAGTGTAAATAATATTTTATTTTATGTGTTAATTTGTTAGTGAAAACGTGTTATTTTACCTGTATGTATTCAAGAAAATACAGGAAATGAGCAAAATTTTAAAGAATGACATAGCGCTATGGTGTCGAACATAATACCGCCGTGGTGTCATCATTTGCACCGTCGAAATGCCCAAATATAGCCATGCGGTGCCCAGTCTCTGTTTGACAACCCCGTAGTATTGGAGGAGTTAGTGTCCAAAGCTCAGTCACTGTCTGCATAGCGCCACAACCCCAAATTCCAGTACCACTAAGTCGAGGGAGTGTCTCGTGGACGTCGCAACACTCAAACCGTTAGCAGCACTACATCATTACAGTTGTAATTGTTCAGAACATAATCTGCCAGTGAAGCGATGCGTCGATTTGTTCAATAACGGGTCCTTGTCAGCAAGCGCCGCAGTAGAGGAAACCTTCTGTAAGTTTGAGGAGTATAGAGGAGATCATTGAACCATCCAGTGATATCTTTTCTTCTGTACTTTCTTTCTTTTGTGCAAATTAATGAAAATAAATATGCTTCACTTGTTTCTCATGTCTAACTAAATTATCTAGTTTTGGATTGATGGTGTAAATAAAATATAAAGTACTAATGAGTTCTCTTCATCAATAATTTTATGATATTTTCAATATACAAGATCTTCATTTAATACACATGTGGTCATATACGTAGTTAATATCAAGTGTAATGTGAAGCCTAGGAATAAAAAAGTAGGTACAACCACGTATGTTGGATCGGTATGATGCAAGTATAGATATAGTGTTTGTCATGTATCAAATTTATAGAGATGAATTATCATAAGGGGGTTTTAACAATACATGTTTTGCTTGCTTTTCTAAGATTTTTATAGTGTGAGACTATGGGAGTTTAGAGTGGTGTTGAGGTTAGAAAAGTTTAATCTATTCTTTGTCTCTTCACGCTTGATTAAGCGGACGATGATGTATATGCTCTGAATATTATCAATATAAAATAGAATTATTATAAAACATATTGCATTTACATTCTATCAATCCAAAATAATTTATCCCAATAATATTTTGTTTAATTATTTTAAATTTTAAATTAAGTGATTGAATCTTCACCAAAATTTATTTTTATTGAATAGGATAATTGTTATAGTTGAAGTAGACAATACTAGTATTTGCAAGTAAATATGCTTTCTCGTGGGATCGATACTCTACTCTATCACTATATTACTTGATTCGACACATATACTTGCATATATTAATTGAAGTTTTTATAAATTTTATATCAAAGAAAATCTAAGCATTATTTAAAGATTGATAAAGCCCTAAATTATTTTCATAATTCTTTAGGTTACTCCATCGCCCCTATCAAAATTTTGGCATCGTTGTCGAGGAAGAATATGTTTTATTTGCAAATTTACTATTTGTTGAATCTATTATATAATTAGTCATACTATATTCTTTTATTCTTTTATTTTAATTTATTAATTGCATGTCTATGATTGCATGCTTACAAGACATTGAGGGGAAGCATGTTTAAATTTTAATTTTGAAATTGAGAGAATCTTTTCTAAAATTAGAAACACCAAAAGATTTTTAAAATGACCGACACTATTCAAAACTTAGATCATTTTAGACCTCCTAAGAATTTTCAAACACTTCAGTAGATGGAATTTATTTTGTAAAATGACAAGAAGGAAACAAAGAAAGAAAAATCTAGAATTGTAAAAGATTGTCTTATCTCCCTCGTGGTGCTGCTTTAGGATGTCGAGCAATCTTTTTGATAAAACGGAGTAGTCATCCGCATCTAGAGGCACTCAGTGTTGTGGCTTCAACTATGGTGGAGATCGTTGCTTCTATTGTGGCGGTTTTATCTCTTTAGCTAGTAGTTTAAAACTCTTCTTCACACCAAAAGCTCGATCTCTTATTGTGACTTCCAATCGAACAGGAGAAAGAGAAGCAGTTCCTTTTAGCAACTCTTTCAAAACTCTTCTTGCGTAGTTGAAGAAGAATGGAAAGATGGAAAGGAATTCAAAGAGGCACAAAAACAAAAGGTGTGAATTAATTTTAATTTAAAAAACAAGTAACTGGTGAGGATTATTTAAGGAAAGAATTACAAGTCAACACTTTATAGTACTAGTTTTATTGCAAGTAAATCAAATGCACGTGAATAAAATTTTTTTAAAAAAATTCGTATTATGAATATTTTAATTATAGTATCATTGTCAAAAAAATTATTAAATTGATCATTATAAGTAATTATAATCATTAATTATATTATTGAAAAAATAGATATCTATGTTAAAATCATAGTGGAGAAAATATATTAATATAATCTTATAATTCAATACTAAAAAACACATTTTTTCTGTAGAACTAGTAATGTCCTAAAAACAATCAATTCATATTTAGAAAGACTCAAAAATTTAAAATTAACTTATGCTTCGTTTGTGACGGCTTTTTTATTGCTTTCTAAAACGGAGTTTTAGTACAAAAATTTTAATTTTTTACTAAAACGGAGTTTTAGAAAGCAATAAAAAAGTCGTCCCAAACGAATAGTGTCAATTAATAATCTCATTTCAAGTTATATAATCTTAACTTGAAGTAGAAAACAAATACTTTGGAAGCAATTTCATAGGTTGGATACACAACTCGGTTGCCTTCGCTCTACTCCCAGTCCCTCCGGGTGCAAGTTCATCATGATCCCAGGATGATATTAGATGGTGAGCATGGGAGAAAATTTATAGCTCTCTGCTTTGATCTTCGAAGATAAACTTTGACCTTTCTCGTGCACGTGCATTAAAAGTACAAAGAGGGAAATAAGAACTAGGATTGCAAAGATGAACAAAATTGATGTAACATATGAAATATATACAAACATGACAAAGTGCTAAGAACTATAAAGCAAAACATTTTAAGAACAAATAAGAACTATAAGATTAAGCAAAATGTACGTCTTTGATATTTCTAGAAAAAATATCTACTTCAACGCATACTATGATTCAGAAAACAGCGTGTGACCAAAAACAAAATGCGGTTGAAAGCCTTAGAAAACAACTGAGGAATGTTTTAAAAAATGCTATAACAGATTGTTAAGTATAAAGCAAAGGGAGCCATTAAGGTTTCGTTTGGGACTACTTTCTTGCAAAAATTTTTATTTTTTAACTAAAAAGTTGCTTTAAAAAAGTATAAGAAAGCCGTTCCAAACGAAGCCTAAATCTAACCACATTTAGAATTAAGTCTTAAAAGCAAATAAAGACATCAACGAAGAAAGATATCAATCAAATAATATTAAGCATAATATGCAAAGCAACAAATACACCAATCAAATTCGAGCAGTCAAAAGAAAGAAGTAAATGAGAGAAAGTAATCTTGAGGCTACCGCTACAACCACAGGGGTCTCGAGGTTCTTGATTAAGAAAATTAAGGATTTGAAATATATATCAATAAAAAAGCTCTGCTAGGGTTTTGGCTTCCTGGCGATTCTGTAGCGATTCCGTGAGATCTCCTTTCTTCTTCGCTTCTCCTTTGGTTTGTTTGAGATTTTGTGCTTCTTTTCTTCTTTGCAGTTTCTTGTAACTGTGGTTTGGGGTGTTTTTTGTGTCCGCTTGATGGGGGGCGATGACATCTCCGACGTCGTCTCTCCCGGCCCCTGTTTCGTTGCTTGCTTGTAAGACTCGCTCTTTTAAGGATGTTGTGGCTGGTTCATCGTCTTCTTCTAGTTCTGTTAAATTTGTGCATTCTTCTGTTAAAGGATGTCCTGCCCTAATTTTTGAAGATTCTGTTATTTCGCAACTAGCTGCGCCTTTTGTGTTTACCTTGGTTGGGAAATTTGTTCTTCGACGCCCTAACCTTGATGTCATACGGAAGTTTTTCGTTGGTCTGAAACTTTCGGGATGTTTCCAGGTCGAGTTGTTGGATCCGCGTCACGTTGCTATTCAACTCTCTAACGACTTGGATTATAGTCGCATTTTCTCTAGGAGAACGTATTACATTCAAGCTTGTCAGATGAGGTTACTCAAATGGACACCGGATTTTGACGTTCGGGAGGAATCCCCTATTGCGCCTGTGTGGCTTGCCTTCCCTAATTTACGTTTGCACTTTTTTAGTTCTCAAATTTTTTTTGGTTTAGGTTCTGTTTTTGGACGTCCTCTGCAAACCGACCAAGCTACGACTTCCCTATCATGTCCCTCGGTTGCTTGGGTTTTAGTGGAGATGGATGTGTCCAAGAAACATCCTAATGAAATTTGGCTTGGGTCGGAATATAATGGTTACTTCCAAAAAGTGGAGTTTGAAAATCTACCTATCTTTTGTTCTCATTGTAAGATGCATGGTCATGGTATCAAAGAATGCTTTCGTTTATATCTTCATCTTCGTAAGGATAAACTGTCGGCTAATGCGGTTCTGGTTAACAATACTAATGTGGATGAAGTGGTTAATGTGACTAATCCCTTAAATGTTGAGGGAGTTATAAATCCGTCGGATAATGAAATTGGAGCGATAGATGGCACTATACTTTTGAATCAGGAAGAGTGTGACAAGGTTTCTCAAGCTTCTCTACACCCCCAAGATGTCTCTAAACTTTGCTTTGATAATAATAGTGGAGAGGAGGTTGATGAACTTAGGATAGAAAATAATTTGAACAACAATTCTGTTTCTACTTCTACTACCTGTTTTATTAACAATGAATTAACCGCTAAGGTTTCTTCTGCGGGTACGAATATTTCTTGTGGTTTACCGATTATTTCACCTGCTAATCCTATCCAGAATAGTGTTGTTGTGTTGGAAGGTGTTTCTCTTGTGTAGGAAACCGAGAGGGCTATAAATGAAACCAATGTTTTATCTGGAAACACTGAAATTCTGCTACAGGAAGATGGTCTGAATTTGGTGGTTGATATTCTACCGATTGCCGAGTGCTTGCTTGATACTACACTTAAGGGAAATGATATTATGGAAGATAGTATGTTTTGTGATGAGGATGCTTATGTTAACCGTGGGGATCCTCTTTGTAAGTCTCCTTCAACTTCTACATTTCATTGTGATGTTGTTATTGATTCTGATGTTTTGGGAATGGTTTCTAAATGTTTTACTAAAGATGATAGTGATACTAGTTTTATAAAATTTCAAAGCAAAAGAGGGAGAAAAAAACAAAATGTTATTTTGCAACCTACAAGGAATACTCGTTCACAAACTCCGCATTAATTAGTTTTTTAATGTTTAAATCTATTATTTGGAATGTGAGGGGCATTGGGTGTCTCTCTTCTAGAATTCGGGTGAAGAATTTAGTTCGTGTGCACAATGTTTCTATTCTTGTTCTTTTGGAGCCTCTTATTTCTCAATCAAAACTGTCTTCTACCTCTCGATTTTTGGGTTTTCCTAATGCTATTGCTAATGTTGTGAATAAGATTTGGGTTTTTTGGAAGGAGCCGGTCAAAATTGATGTTATTGGTGATTTTATTCAAGTTTTGCATTGTAGAATAGAGATCTTTAATGTTCATTGTTGTGCGTCTTTTGTTTATGCTGCTTCTTCTTATTACTCTAGAAAAATCCTTTGGGATCAAATCAGAAATTTTAACAATATTACCACGTTCCTTTGGCTTGTGGGAGGTGACTTTAATGCTATTGTTAATCCTTCCGAGAGGCTTGGAGGATCATCCCCTTCTCCCAGATCCATGGAGGATTTTAACAACATGATATTAGACTGCAACTTAATTGATATTAGCTTTTATGGCAATAACTTTACTTGGAATAGAGGCCATTTGTGACAACGTTTGGATCGTGTTCTTTTCAATGAGTCTTGGATTAATGCTTTTACTTCTACTAATGTACAACATCTTAGTAGAACTCTTTCTAACCATTCACGCCTATTAATTAGCTTGAATGTTAGAACTTCTAATGTTTCTTTGCAATTCAGATTTCAGAACATGGTTACTTCATGATTCTTTTTTAAATGTTGTTCAAACCAATTGGCATTCCCCATTACATCTGGATAATTCTTGTGTGGGGATGAGGAGACTTTGGTTTAAATTGAAAAGACTTAAGCAAATCTTAAACTGGTGGAACCATAATGTGTTCAAAAATATTTTTTCCAATATTTTAAAGGCTGAGCAGCATCTGGTTAATTTTGAATCTGTTTGCCAATCGGACCCTTCTGAGGATAATTTTACTCTTCTTCATAATGCTAAGGAAGAGCTCTTTAACTTACAAGCTCAAGAGGAGATTTTTTGGAAACAAAAAGTTGTGGCTAAGCATTTGGCTGAAGGAGATAGCAACACTAAATATTTTCATGCCTTGGTCAAAAAAAAGAGGGCTAAGAATGGTATTAATTAAATTCAACGTCAAGATGGTTCCTACACTAAAAATTCTGTGGAAATCTTTAATTTAGCTGTGACGCATTTTTAGAACCATCTTAACAAGAATAGACATCCTGCTCAACTTGATGATTACTCTTTTATTCCTAGACTTATTTCCCTTGAGGATAATGATACTATTTCCAAACCTCCCTCTCTTGAGGAAGTTAAAATGACTATCTTTAATATGAATAAGGATTCTGTTGCTGGGCCTGATGGCTTTACCACTCAATTCTTTCAAAAATGTTGGGACATTATCAATAAGGATATTTTCTCTGCTGTTCTGGATTTTTTTGATGGTAATAGTATTCCTAAATTTTTTTCTTCTACTTCGATTGTGCTTATTCCCAAAAATAATTCTGTGAATACTTGGAATGATTTTAGACCTATTAGCTTGTGCACTTTTTTTAACATATTAATTTCTAAAATTCTTATGAATCGTCTTACTTCTATTTTACCCAGAATTATTTCTCCTCTTCAGATGGGTTTTGTTACTGGTAGATCCATTACTGATAATATCCTTTTGGCCCAAGAGTTATGTCATGATTTAGATGTTAGGGTTCGGGGGGGCAATCTTATTCTGAAATTAGATATTGCCAAGGCTTATGACAATATTGATTGGAATTTTATCTATCATATTTTGTTTCTCTTTGGCTTCAATTCAGTTTTTATTGATCTTATTAGGAATTGTATTGAAGGTATTCACTTTTCTGTTATTGTGAATGGTTCTAGTAAAGGTTTTTTTTAGTCTTCCCATGGTTTAAGACAAGGTGACCCTATTTCTCCTGCTCTTTTTATTATTGCGGCGAATTTTCTTTCTAGGGGTCTTACCAATCTCTTTGAGCATAACCCAAGTTTGTTTTTTAAGACTTTGGGTGGTTTTCCCATTTCTCATTTATGTTTTGCCGATGATTTTATCATCTTTACTAATGCTACTATTAATAGGATTCACAAACTTATGGTCTTTCTCAATGATTTTGAAAGAATTAGTGGCTTAACCCTTAACACCAACAAAAGTTGTTTTATAGCTTCTAAGAGAATCACTAATAATCATATCCTTGCCATTCAAACTTTAACTGGTTTTATGCATGCCAAATTACCTATTAAGTATCTTGGTGTCCCTCTTTATAAAGGTAGAAAGAAAACTTTTCTTTTTGATGATCTCATTACTTCTATACATAATAAACTTGCTTCCTGGATTCTAAATTTTTGAGCTTTGGTGGTAGACTTACTCTTATCAAGAGTGTTTTATGTTCCCTGCTTGTTTATATTTTTCAAACTGTTCTTCCTACCCAAGCTGTTTGCAATATTGTGCACAAACTCATCAATAAATTCTTTTGGAAAGGCTCCTTTACTAATTCCAAAATTATTTGGGCCGCTTGGGACAATTGTTGTGGTGTTCTAAGTGAAGGGGGTTTAGGCTGTAAAAATATGAATGATTTAACTATGGCTTTTTCTTTTAAACTGTGGCATACTTTTCATTCTAAAGTTGGCCTTTGGGACAATTTCATGCATGCTAAGTACTGTATGGGGATGCATCCATCCTCCTGTCAGTTTGTTCCTACTGCTTCTAAAATTTGGCGTAGACTTTGCAAGGTTAAATGTGCTATGGAACCCTTAATCTCTTGGGGGCTAGGGGAAGGTAATATTTTCTTTTGCCAAGATCGTTGGTTGGACCAACAGTCCATTGACTATATTTTAAATTCTCCTGCTAATCCTAATACTAATATTAAGGTGAACTCTTTTTTTACTAATAATTGTTGGGATCCTCAAAAACTTTCTAATGTTGTTCCTGATTTTATTGTTCAACAAATTATTAAATGTCTTATCAATACAGAGTCTAAGGATTCTATTCTTTGGTGACTTCTCTAAAGATGGTAGATTCCACTTAAAGAAGGCTTGGGATGTCTTTAGAACTAGGAAGAATATTGATATTATTTATTCTATGATTTGGCATAAAAGTATCCCTTTTATTGTGGCTGTCTTTGTTTGGAGGCTTTTGCATAAATTTGTTCCTACTGAGGATATCCTCATTAAACGTGGTTTTATCTTTCCTTCTAAATGTCAATGTTGTGCCCACTTGGAGAATATGCATCATGTCTTTATATCTGGCCCTATTGCGGTTAAAACGTGAGTTTTCTTTGATGACATGTTTCATTTAAATTCTTTTAATGCGCATTTATCTATTCATAACATGCTTCGGTCTTGGTTCATCAAGTGCAAGGGTCACATCAGGAACCTTATTCCGTCTCTCATCTTATGGTTTTTGTGGTTGGAAAGAAATAATTTCTTATTTAATGGTGTTAAGATGAGCCATCTTAAAGTGATCCAGAATGTGAAAGATAAGGTTTTGGCCTTATTCTTTGCTAAGTTACTTTCAAGCAAAAATTTTAAACATTATTCTTCTGTTGCCTTGGCTTTGGATATTAACCTGGACAATGTCATTACTGTTTCTAGAGTTATTCCCTGAATTAAGCCTCCAACTAAATTTTGGAAGTTAAATGTGGATAGTAATTGCTTTGATCTTGCCAAGGGTTTTGGAGGTGTCATCCGGGACTGTACTGGCAGCTTCATTATGGCCTTTGCGGGGCCATCGCCAAATACTAATGTGCTTCATGCGCTAATCGTGGCTAGCCTCTATGGTTTAAGGTTATGCCTTTCCCTTAATATTTATAATGTTATTATTGAGACTAATTCGGATAATTATTCTTACTTTAGCAGATGTGTTGATGAATCTATGTGTTGTCCTGATTTATTTTATATGGTTAGGGAGCTTAATAATTTGATTAAAAGTTTTAACTTTTCTTTATCCCATATTCCTAGTGCTGGTAATGCTATTGCTAGTTGGTTAGCTAATTTGGGTAGCAGCCTGAACTCTGTTACTGATATTACTGGGGTTAATTGTCCTGTGCCTCTGAAAGGTATGCTTAATCTAGATAAAATTGGCTTACCTTATGTTCAAGATTAATCGCTTGTTTGGTTTGTCTGTTTCTGTTTTCCTTATTTTTTGTTTCTGGGCTGCTGTTTCTTCTGGGGTCTTATCCTGGCTGTTGGTGTTTTATGGGGTGTGGACTCCGCTTTTCTTTTGGAGTTTCTGCCATTCCTTCTGGTTTGGCTGCTGTGTCTTTCTCTGGAACTGTTGGGTTGTTGTGGGGCTTGTATTATGGTCTCATAATAATTTTCCCTTTTGTTGTTGGTTTGGTCTTGTTACCAGTTCTTGTCTCCAAAGTTTTTTGTTAATGTTTTTCTGCAGTGGTTGGGGTTTTTTTTGGTGAATGCTCTATCCTCGGGTGTTGCTTTCTCTATGGTCTGGTTGTTGATTCCCTTCCTGTTCTCCAATCTTTTCGGGTTAAGCATCCCTTGTATTATGGTTGGTTTGCTTTACCCTTTGGTTGTCTTATGTGTCTTTAGAGCCTGTCTGGCTATTGTGGTGATTTTGTTTTGGTTACTTCTATTTTTCTGCTTATGTTATTGGGTGTATTTTCTAACCTGTTCATTTCAGCCCGGTTTGTGGTTCGGATGGTATGCAGTAGTTGGGTTTTATTTGGTGACTGTTCCTCTGGTTGCTCTTTGGGTATTGCTTACTCTATGGGCTGGATGTTACTCTTCTATCTGGACGCCCTTTAACCCGGTTTAGGCTTCTTATTCCAGTTTCTTTTTAGCAATTACTGTCCTATGTTTTACCCTTTTATGGTTTATTCGTTTTTGCAGCCTCTTGTCTTTGCAGGCCTTTTTGACAAGGTTTTGTTGCGGCAGCTGCGGACGATGCTGATCTCCAATTTTTGTCTTTTTTGGGTGCTCATTCCTGTGCGCCGTAGAATGTTACTAGGCTCTTCTGTATTCTGTTTTAGTAGAGGACTCGAGCTCTTAGGTTTTTTATTTTTTTTTATTTTTGTAGCTCCTTCGAGCAGTAGTGAGCTATATATATATATATAGGAAGTGTCATACATCGGGATCTAAAATGTAAGAAATTCTTTTTCATTTTATCTTCTTATTGATTTATTTCTTTCTTATTTCTCAATAACAATCAATAGTCATTTATAACTATATCCATTTGACATCTAAAGCTGATTAATTGCATTATAGGAAATATAAATAACAAAAAACATCATTCACATACTATAATAGTCAATATTTACATTCCGTCTCTCGGATCCAAAACGATACAATAGCCTTTATAGGCTACAAAAGAATATATATAAACCAGAGAAACCAGAAGAGAACTAAATTAACATCACTGCCTAGCCTTTAGCTATAGGCTCCTTCCATTTTCTTGAAACAACGTGAACCACATAATGAGCATGAAAGCCTCACAAATAGCAAAAATTTTATAAAAAATAAAAAATTAAAAAATAAAAAAATAATAAAAAATAAAAAATAAAAGCAAAAATTTTACAACTGAAATGCAAGAAAAAAAAGAAGAAGCAATATTTTATAAATCATATAAGGAAATCTATAAACCAATATATATGCAATCTGTACTACTCACATGTATCAATCAATCAGTCTGTCTTTATCATACAATCGGTTTCATTCAATCAAATCATTCAATCATTTTTGTTAGTCTATCAGTTATACAGTAGTATCAGTATCCATATTCAGTAACTGTAAGCAGTAATAGAAATCAATATCCGTATTCAGTAATCAGTAATCACTATTCTATCAGATATTCATATGAGGGTATCATGATCCTATACTTATGACTCACAATCAATCGTCCCTTATGACCCCCAATCAGTGTACTCATTATAACTCCCTTTGAATCACATGTATTAGTCACCCCGACTACTTATAGCTTCTAATCAATCTCTAGCTCATTATGACTCCCAATTAATAAATCAATGAATATTAATGGTATCACGTGAGGGTTATCATTTAATATATTTGACATCAATCAGTATATCTCTTCAGTCAGATCAATATCACATTCCATTATATGTCAGTTATTTTGATCTTTTCAGCACATATTACATTTCAGTATTATCATATCTAACCACGGTATATCACTTTCAACTCATTTTCAATAAACTTTTTACCTAGCTATTCATTCTACCCATAAATTCTTATTCATATATTGAACTAATGAAAATGCAATAAAATCATATCAAATTATTCATAATAGTCAAATCTATAACATATCAAATGTTATACAGTAAAAGCTTATGAAATCATAAGATAATGCATTTTTGACAGATTTAGGAGAGATAAAATATGTAGAAATTAAAATCATTGAAGATAGAGATAAAAGGATAGTTATTTATAATAAATATAACACTTTTCGTAAAAGGAACAACGGAAAAAAATCCCATGAAGTTTCCTATTTAGGGAAGTTGTTTTCAATGCCAGTTTCCTCCCATGTTTCTATTTACATAACTTCTTCTAAGCTTTCTCTTGGCTAAAAAATATAGACTAACAATTTCATGGGAAGGGCTCAACGCAACAGAATGAAATATTAAAAATATTTTTAACAAAGAAATAAGTAGATGGTTGAAAAGTGGAAAGTAATATTCAGTTAAAAAAATAGCATTATAAGAAGAGGCAAATGTATTATCAAAAACAAAAGAATATTTTAATATGAGGAATATATATACTATAGGTCAAATAACTAAATTTTGACATGTAACTAAAAAATAATTTTTATCTCGAATGATATTATTTTTTCTTTGTGACGTGTTTGACATCAATGGTAGCCATAAGCCATAAATCCTTATATCACAAAAGCAATATACAACCTCATAGCACATTATACTAGCATACTACATAAGTAAAATAAAATGGGAGCCAATTTCATATTAAATAAAAAAATATATATATAAAGACAAAAATTCCTCCGCAACCATATATAACTTGAAGTAATTTCAATTCAAACCCTATACCATTTCTTTCCTTTTGATTGCCACTTATCAAATAGAGTCAAAGGTAATTATGTATTTTCACCTCATAGCTCATAATTAATATATTATTAATTGAACGTGTAAATTTCATATTTTAATCTATAATTTAATAGTTTAATAGTTTAATATGAAGTTTGAGCTTTCTGCAAGATCGTAAATTACTACTAATTATAACAAAGCCGATGGAAAAAAAAAAACAAAACAAAACAACAGAGAACTAACTAAATTAATATATCCTGCTCAAATGTTACCATTTGTATATTCTGAAGGTTCAAACAATAGATCGAGCAAAAAAATTCAATAGATATTTGAGGGGAAAATCCAAAAAACAAGCTCGATGGCTGCAACATGACATCCTTTCAATATTTTGTATGTTATGATAATGACTGGTTTCTTTTTAATTTTAGTTCTTCGCCTGTTAAGTTATATTATAGCCCCTTAAACTTCTTATGGAGTATTTTGTATGTTATGATAATGACTGGTTTCTTACTAATTTTGGTTCTTCACCTGTTATTGCTATTACTCTCTTTATATATAAGAAAGTTAAAGCTGTAAGTGCCCAAGAGGATGTTAACGCTAGAGCGGCCTCCAAATAAGATAATTTTATTTGGGATGGTTGAAGATTTTATAAAGTTGGCTGTGAAGTTGCTCTAGAGATAATAACTTTGTTATGTTTTGTTTGGGATAGTTTTCTTACTATATCTTAAAATAGTTTTCTATTACAAAATTTTTAATTTTTTTACTAAAAAAATGCTTTAAGAAACAGAAAGAAAGCAGTCGCAAATGAAGCCAGAAAGCTATTTTAAGAAATAATAAGAATGATGTCCCAAATGCAGCCTTCATCTAGTTGCAAAAACCAGCTTTCAACCACATAAAATTTTGAAATATTGTTAGAAAATAATAAGAAAGTAGTAGTAAAATAAAATTATAATTGTATTAAATATGATACCTTTGTTACATTCAAGTACTATGCAGATATATCACAATTTATGAAAATTATAATTGTATTAAATATGATTATAAATCTTTCTAAATGCTCGCTATATGAATCATAAAAATAAAAAGTATACTATACGTCTAAATTTAATTATTAACATATAAATATACTTCAAATTATATTATTTCTCGAAATTTCATCTTGTCACATAAAAGCCAATTTTGATTGAAATTATATCTTATCATAGATTAAAAATTAAATATTACCATATTTATACGTTTAATTAAATATTTCATGAATTCTTACTAACCCCCTTACGACAACACACTAGTAACATCAATGCTTAATATTACTACCAAATGCCCGCACCAATCATCACCTTTATAGTCAATGCTCACCAACACCACCAATATTAAGGCCTATTGAAACCACCAATATTGAGGCCCACCACCACCACATTGATATCTACTATCTCAAGCATGGCTACAATCTACAATTGCAAAAAAAAGTCAACATTCATTATCACTAAAAAATTTGATTCCTACTATCACCATGAAATCTAACAATCGATGTCACCACTATTGTTGATGCTTAATTTTTCCACCACAGACACCATAATCAACAACACAGACGACCACCAATAGTGATGTTTTTCATTACTACGATCACCAACACCTAACATTTACCATGATTAATGTCCACTATCACCAGCAAGGCCAATGCAAGCTAAAACTGCTATGGTTAGTGCTCATTTTTCAAGTAATTGGTCTTCTTAGGGTAAGAAGAATGACCAAGAAGGCCACCAACATCACTTGATGATAACTCTATTGCCTTAAGGTTACTATTACTAACACCATAACAATCACATCTTATAATTCATGTATATTATATTTATTAAAATTTTATTAAATTTTGGAAAAGGTACAATCTAAAATATTAAATTTATAATAGTGTAACCCTTTTGATTGGGCGAAACCCCCAAAATTTTTCACATAAAAATCATTCACTCTACTCGAGTTGCCATCAACTTGCATTTATTTGAAAGAAATATTTACATTCAATGATAAGTTAATAAAACTCTTACTCTAACATCTTGAATATTTCATCATGCAATAATTTGGCAACATTTATATATAGGAGGTGATTCAAGGCTAATGGGCATGTTCCAGCATCCTTAAAGTGATGTTCATGTCAAAATTCATGTATAAATCTTTTTCTTTAGTAATCAATGTTACTTTAACATTCTAAGATTCTTGTCAACTGTAAGGAATTTTATATATTTTCTCTATTTTAGTACATTTCTTAGAAGATGATATTCAACAAAGGTGGATGAGATATTTTGATAAACTTTTTAATGAAGATTGTATGAATACATTTGACTTTAGTGACCTTAGCATCCTAAATGAAAATAAAGATTTCTGTTTTTATCGGCGTATTAGTAAAACCGAAGTTAGAGAGGCTTTAAAGAAAATGAAGTGTGGAAAAGCTGTTGGACCTGATGATATCCCAATAGAGATGTGGAAATGCTTAGGAGATGAAGGAATTTCTTGGCTAACTAAACTTTTTAATAATATTTTGAAGACTAAAAAGATGCCAGATGCGTGGAGAATGAGTGTATTGATTCCTATTTATAAGAATAAAGGTGATGCACAAGATTGTGCGAATTATAGAGGAATTAAGTTAATGTGTCACACTTTAAAACTATGGGAGCGAGTTATGGAGCGTAGGCTGCGGCGTGATACTAATGTTTCTCAAAATCAATTTGGATTCATGCCTGGTAGGTCTACTATGGAAGCCATACATTTATTGAGAGGTTTGATGGAGAAATATAGGGAGAATAAGGAGGATCTACATATGATATTTATTGATTTAGAGAAAGCATATGATAAAGTTCCAAGAGAAGTGCTATGGAGAGTTCTTGAAAAGAAAGGAGTTAATAATGCTTATATTCAAATCATTAAAGATATGTATGAAGGAGCTACTACTTGTGTTCAAACACAAGGTGGTTTGACCAAGTATTTCCCTATTTCGGTTGGATTACATCAAGGATCAGCTTTAAGCCCATATCTTTTCGCGTTAGTCATGGATGTTCTCACTAGACATTTACAAGAGGATGTACCCTGGTGTATGCTTTTTGCTGATGATATTCTTCTTGTTGACAAGACTAAAGAGGGAGTTGAAGGTAAACTTGAAGTCTGGAGATCAACCTTAGAGTCTAACGGTTTTCGCTTGAGTATATCTAAAACTGAATATATGGAGTGTAATTTTAGAAGTAATAGACCTAGTGAGGGGATTGTGACTTTGGGCGATCAAGTCATTAATAAGAGTACACGTTTTAGATATCTTGGATCTATTGTTCTGAGTGATGGTGAAATAGATGGGGATGTTATCAGTAGAATTCAAGTTGGATGGTTGAAGTGGAGGAATGCATCGGGCTTGTTGTGTGATAGAAAAGTCCCCCTTAAACTTAAGGGAAAATTCTATAAGATGGTGGTGAGACCTGCAATGCTTTATGGTGCAGAATGTTGGCCATTAAAAGAGAAGCATAATACTAAGTTATGTGTTGCGGAGATGAGGATGCTTAGGTGGATGAGTGGATTTACTCTTAGAGACAGGATACGAAATGAGCATATACGTGAAAAGGTTGGAGTAGCTCCAGTGGAGGATAAGATTAGAGAGAGTCGCCTTAGATGGTTTGGTCACATAAAACGGCGGCCTTCCGATGACCCAATTAGGAAAGTAGAGGTATTAGATTTGACTTATGTTAAGAAAGGTAGAGGTAGACCTAAAAAGACTTGGTTAGAAAATATTAGAAATGATCTTTCTCTATTAGATTTAAACGAGAATTTGACTTTGAACCGGACACAATGGAGAAAAAGAATTCATGTTGCCGACCCCACGTAGTGGGACAAAGGCTTGTTATTGTTGTTGTTGTCTCTATTTTAGTACATTTATTTCTTAAACAATGCAAAGTATGAATTGAATATTGTACATGTATTTAATCATTTCATTATATTTCATACAAAATAATTTGTAGTCATGTATTATCATAAATACTTTCAAAAAATCAGAAAATATATCATCAAACAATGCCACTCTAGTGAAAGAGTAACCTTTTGTTACTCTTATGTATAAAGTATGTCTCACGGATTTACTTTGGCTTTTAAAGTTGTGAATAAAGAATATGTATTGATATTATAGGTATGGAATAACTCTTTTTTGTGATAAAATTCGTAGAGGGGCCTATGTATTAATATAATTCCCCTCGATTTTTTTTCCAAGTCACAGAAGTAATTCCCTAATTATCAATCTGAACAACATTCAAAACTGCATCCTAACAAAGCATAACAATTAGTGGCTTTCACTTCCCCAGCAATCTTCTCAGCACCTGACGGGCCATGTAACCAGACAATATTATCAAAAAACTAGCCATCATATAGGCCATTCACAATAGGTATCTCCAATCCTAATGAGGCCACAGCCTCATTAGACATAGAAGAACAATTAATATAAATAATCAACTCCATATTAGAAACATCAGAGTATAGCCACGGGAATATTTTCCTGAACCTTACTCTTTTCCCTAGCATCAACCACAATGTCTTCCCCACTATCAACCACATTTATATGGTCAGGAATAATAGTGGAAGCAACAGGTAAACACTTAGCATTATCCACAACATTATCAACCTCAGGATGTTTAATCGGGGCAAGGATATCAACAAGAGGAGCTAACTAAGAAGTTTCTTTTGTAACAACATTCAATGGATTAGTATTAATAGAAGGTTCCTTAGCCTAATGAGGATGAAGATTAACACATTCTTTTTTGAAATGACCCAAAGATTTGATGCTCACAAAAGGAGGGGAAATTATCCATCACAACATTTTGTATGTAGCTGAATTTTTTTGGACAAACCAAAACATTGTTTGGATAATGTTTCGTAATGTCCAGTTTCACCAACACACGAGCAACCAATGGATGAGAGCCAATTGAAGTGGCGATATAAATATGAAGGGGAAGACCAAACAGCAAGCCAATCCCGTGTAAGATATGAGGAGCGAGCAAATGTGGGTGAAGGAAACCCAAATTGGAACAATGCGCGACTCCTCGTTAATGTCGAAAATGGGTGACCATTTGGTCAATTTCATGAAATAATTGCTAACAAAGTAGGATCGGTCTGCAAAAACTCGACTATAATCCATATCACTACTCAGTTTTATCAGAACATGTTGAGAATCCAATAGAGTAACCTAAAACTCATAAAAAAAATTTAGGTTTAAAAAGAATTTTGTGATCAAATCTAGAAGTGACCTTCGATTAGGAAACTTTCCTACCAAAGAGAACTCAAAAGGAACAGCAAGAGACAAAACCTCCTCTTCCGAGATCCAAAGTAATGACAACCCGCGGAAAGTCTAAGTTCTAAGATCCGAAAACGGAACCAAAGATGAAGCTTGAAAGGGCGTCAATAAAAGATCTAGACTTAGATTTCCTATTATAAAATTCAAGATCAACCAACCTCACTTGATTAACCTCCATTCGACCGAAGGCAGAATGTTCAAGGAGACAAGGTAATACGAGAAAAATGAAAAACACCACGAGAAGAAAAGAGAACAAACATAAAGGATGGAAGAAACTTTCCTGAGTGGGAGAGGAACCCCACGACCAAAGGACGAATCCCGTCCAACAAGGGGAGACGTCTCTGGGAAAAAAACTTGTAGGTATGGAATAACTAAAAGGAGGGAGAGTAGTGAATTGTGATATTCTAAATCTTTTTTGAAACTAATTTCTTCATTAAAAATATGTGAATAATGTTTCCATTAATATAAATATTTTAATTAAACTTACTTTATTTTCTTCACCACAAAATAATAATATTTTGCAAGATAAAAAAATTCCTCAATCCTTACTTTTACAATAGATTAATAAATTTAAATAAAAATAACTCTTGCTATCTTTTTTTTACAACTAAATAAAAAATTGCAAAATAGGTTTCTTAATCATATAAATTAGTCTTGCTCTTTTTGTTGTGATGATAATACCTGCAACAAGATGTAATAATAAACCAACAATCTAGAGATTATAGTGATGATTAAACAGTTGTTGAAAGAAATAACAAGAGCATCATAAAGTTAAGTTTACATTTTGAGGATCAAAGCATGAGAAAGAAGATTGTTTTGGGCTTCATTTGAGATATCTTTCTTATTATTTTGTAAAGTAGCTTCTTAGTACAAAAATTTTTAGTTTAAAAAATTTTTATACTAAAAAACTTCTTTAGTAAGCAATAAGAAAGCTGTACCAAATGAAGCATTGATCTATAGAAAAGGCTCTTTGAATATTTTTCTCTCTACCAATATATCTTAAGTGTTAAACACTTCAAATATATAAATTAAAATTTTCAAATATATTAAAATTTTCTCTATCGGTACTAGCTAGGGATGGACCAGATGGTAAAAAAAAAGTTTGTTGTTCATGTTCAACTGTGAAAAGCTTGATACTTAGCTTAAATTCGATTATATTTTTTAAGCTTATATATCTAACGAGCAAAACATGAAGGCCTTGTTCACTTCTAATCAGCTTAATATTAACTAGATTATTGTTGCGGACTGGAACATTCACGGCGGTCGAGAGATAAAGAGCTTAATGTCTAAGCTTTGAATGAATATCCAGCACACATACAGATAAAGAGAGAGTGGTTTGAGAGTCATAAGAGACTCCAATATTTTTGCGTGGAAAACCCTAAAAGGGGTAAAAATCGTGGGGCATGATCCAATTGAAATAATTCCACAAATGTTTGTAGTTGATTATAAATGGTGCCCTTTCTCAGGGTAAAGGCCTTGGCTCATTGTATCATATAGAGCACATTACATAGTCAGGGTTGGAAGAATCCAATGATAAGTGGAGAAAGTTGGCCTATTTATTTGGTTAGCAGGACGATTAAGGTCTGAGGGACCGTAGTCGGCGTGCGAGAGAGGTAGGAGGGGCTGTAGTCGGCAAGTGATGGCGGTTGGATGGACAGTAGTCGGTGGGTGATGATGGCTTAATAAAATTTAGTTAGTAGGCAACAAAGGTTAGAGGGACTGTAGTTGGCGGACCATGGTGGTCGGAGGGACTGTAGTCTACGGAGGATGGTGGTTTGAGGGTATGTAGTCAATGGGTAATGAAGTTCAGAGGGACCGTAGTTTGTGGGTGATGGAGGTCGGAGTGATTGTATTTGACAAGCGATGGAGGTTGGAGGGATCGTAGTTTACGAACGACAGTGGTCGAAGGGGCCATAATCATCAGGCGACGGAGGTCAGAGGGACCAAAGTCGGCGCGCCATGGTGGTCAGAGGAACCGTAGTCGACAGGCAATGGTTGTTTGAGGGACTATTGTCGGTAGGCGATGGAGGTAAGAGGGACCATACTTGGCAGGTGACGGAGGTCGAAGGGACTGTAGTTGATGGGTGATGGTGGTCAGAGGGACTGTAGTTGGCAGGCTATGGAGGTCAGAGGACCATAGTTGGTTAGTGAAGGAGGTCATAGGGACCGTAGTTGGCAGGCAACAAAGGTCGGAGGGATCGTAGTCAGCAGGCAATGTAGGTTGAAGGGACTATATTTGGTGGGTGACATTGGTCAGACATACCTTAGTCGGCTGGCGATGGAGGTCAGAGTGATTGAAGTTGGCAGGCAATGAAGGTCAGAGGGACCATAGTCGACCGGCCATGGTGGTCGTAGGGACCGTAGTCTGCAGATGATGGTGTTTGGGTAGAAGTCCGGCCACTGTCAGCGACCGTGCGATGGTTTGACGATGGTCGGGCGGAAGTTTGGAGGCATTCAGGGTCAGGGGGTGGTTCGGCGATGGTCAGACAGAGGTGTAGCGGCGATTGATGGCCGAGTGGTAGTCCGGTAGCAGTCGGCAACCAGGTAGTGATTCGATGATGGTCCGCTGGAAGTTCGGCAGCCGTCAAAGGCCGCATGGAAGTACGACGGTGGTCGGTACTAAGGTAGAAGTCCAACGATGCTCGGCGGCGGTAGTCGGCCGAGCAGACCGCCGCCGAGCAGTGGTCCATTGAATGGATGGAAGTCCGGTGATGGCCGACAAAGGTTCATCAGTGTTGGTGCTGGAGCTCTTAAAGCCTCAGAGCTCTCTCCAATCTTCAGGCTAAAAGTCCCTCTTCATCTAGAGAGCAAGGGTCTGTTTATATATTATTTAGAGTGGCATACCTCGTAAATATGGATAAGATTTAGGGCAAATTTGGAGTGCTCCATCAGAAGGTCCATATTGATCCCCCGATCATAGAGCATTTTTCAAGTGTTTAGGTGCCTTAATGATGTCAGAATTCAGCAATCTTGGGCTCATTGGATTTGTTTCGCCGAGCCACTCGATTTGACTAATAATTCCATATTTAGATATTATTTGGTTATCCAATGTAGGCATTGAACATTCCAAAAAAGGTTCGAGCCCTCGATTTGGTCCCATTTGGGCTCGGATTGAATAGATTTTTGTGTTGTTAAGACTATACGTTTATTGAATTTGGAGTTTAGATGGTCCCCAATTTAATTTTGGAAGTTCCAACTTGAATATGGCTCAAGATTCATGCATGAACTAGACGATATTTGGTGACGTATCAATTATAGTTATACATACATAAAAATTTGCAAATATATGTGAACACATGTATATATACTTATACATATTTATATGTGCTAGTGTACATACACACAGATATATATATATATTGTTGCATCCTAGAATATTCACTGCGGTAGAAAAATATAAAATTTAGCGTCTTAGCTTTATACGAAGATTCAACATGCATATAGATAAAAGAGTAGTGGTGTAGCATTCAAAAGGGACACTAGAGTTTTTACGTGGAACCTCCTAAAAAAGAGGAAAAACCATGGGGCCTTACCAAGTTTAAATGAATCCCCTAGTGTTTACAGTTGATTACAAATTAGGCCCTTTCTTGGGGTGAAGGCCTTGGCTTGATGTAGCAATATATATCATGTAGTGTGTATTATATTGTGGGAGTTGGAAGAAAAAGTGTTGACATGTTATTTGGTCGGCAGGACCATAGTTGTCAAGCCATGTTGGTTTGAAGGACCATAGTCGGGCAACGGTGGTCGGAAGGATTGTAGTTGGGCAGCGGATATGGGAAAAATCATAGTCAGGTGACGGTGGAAAGACCATATTCAAGTGACAGTGGTCGACCAGAAGGACTGTAGTTGGGCGACAACAGTCTAGGAGACTGTAGTCAGGAGATGGTGGTCGGAGAGACCGTAGCCAGTGGGCGACAGAGGTTGGAAAGACAGTAGTCTGGTGATGGTGGTCAGAAGGACCGTAGTTACGACACAATAAAATACTTCTTTTAACAAATCGTTAATTTTAAATACCAAAATATGACAAGTTTAAATGACAACACCTCTTAATGATTGCATTTGGGTTATTATTAATAAGCTGATCAAGCAGTGGCTCGACGGATCCTTGTTCCGTTCGTCTAAATACTCAAAACAAAAACAAAAACAAAACTATCATCAACAGTCCTCCACTTTTTCTTTAAAATTCTTCTCAACCGCATTCCATTCGTCTAAATACTCCAAAAAAAATTTATCATTAACAGGCCTCCACTATTGTTTTTTTTCATATCAAAGAAAAAGTACAAAAACATTTATCTTTGCTAATAAAAAAATAATTTTGTTCCGAAAGCATTCCTCCAACAAAAAACTTACTCACAGTTCATTAACAAATGTCAATGTTTAACACTTGCGAAGAATTCAAAGCATAAGTGGTTTCACCTCACTGGAAATTCTTAGTTAATAAATATATATAATTCCTTCAACAAAAACAGCTATATAAACCTATCATCCTTCCATAGAATGGCAGTAACAAATTGCGTTTTGCCTCCTTAAACTCAAAATTAATCGCGATTATGGATCGGCACTTGTTCCCTTTGCTGTCTTCATTTCTTCTCCTAATGCTTGCAATGAAGGCTCTCAAAGGCCATGCGGAGACCACAGAACCCAACCAAAGAGTATGATTGCAATATTCGTTTCACAATATATATTTCTTTTCTTTCCCACAACCGCATGCAATTTATTAATGTGAACAATCAACAGCCTTACATCGTGTATATGGGAGAAAAGCCAAGAGAAATCGTTGGCCTGCCACTATTAGCTCATTCAGAACTGCTCCAGAAAGCAATTGGATTAAGGTGATCTACCCAAACAAGTCCCCAATTTTATCTTTTCTTGATTGTCTGGTTCCGATTAAAATAGCAAAATTTCCAAATTGACATCGATTTGATTGTTTATTTTGTTATCAAATATCTAATTAATATATTTTGCTTATATATAAATATATATTTTTCATTCAAAAATAATGTTGAATGCAGCAACCAGGAAGCGTCGAACCGACTAATATATAGTTACACCAAGAGTTTTTATGGCTTTGCCGTTATGCTGTCTGATGAAGAAGCAAGGAAGTTGTCCGGTAATATAAATACATATTTAAATAGACAGAAAACTTGTGAGAATAGCAGTCATAAATGCAATGCTATTAATGCATAATATTTGGTTGGTGAAATATGATTTTTTAAAATTCTATGTGCTTTATGAACTCAGGCATGGAAGAATTGGTTTCTGTGTTCCCAAGCAAGCAAAGGAAACTTCATACCACAAGATCATGGAATTTCATGGGATTCCCATCGACCGCTCCGCGTGGGCCATTTGAGTCTGATGTTATCATCGGCATGATCGACACAGGGATTTGGCCTGAGTCCAAGAGCTTCGACGATGCCGGCTTTGGCCCGCCGCCGAGCAGGTGGAAGGGCATATGTCAATCAAATCATAACTTCACATGCAATAAGTAATTGAAGTTTCCAATCATCTTATGCTTATAAAAAGTAGTTATACTATAGCTATATGAAATTACTAATACAATTATAATTAATTACCAATGCACAGTAAGATCATTGGAGCTCGGTACTACCATCTTCAAGGTAACATAAGTGAATATGACATACCCTCCCCTCGGGATAGTGAAGGACACGGAACTCACACATCATCCACAGCCGTTGGACGCCTTGTCACAAATGTGAGCCTCGCAGGCATTGCAGGTGGAACTGCTCGTGGTGGTGTCCCCTCTGCGAGAATCTCAATATACAAAGTTTGTTGGAGTGATGGCTGCTCTGACATCGATCTACTCGCCGCCTTCGAAGATGCCATCGAAGATGGTGTCGATATCATCTCTATTTCCATTGGTGGTTATTCCTATAACTACTTCGAGGACACCATAGCTATAGGATCTTTCCATGCAATGAAGAAAAACATTCTGACATCTAGCTCGGCAGGGAACGATGGTCCTTATAATTTTACGGTTGAGAATTACGCACCATGGCTACTCACGGTGGCAGCAAGCACCATTGATCGCAAGATTGTTGCCCGAACTAAGCTTGGTAATGGAGAAGAATTTCAGGTGATTAATTAATTATTAATCTATATATACCTTAATCATTTCAAAAGTTGAGTTTCCAAATTAATTAATTCTTATGCAATTAAAATTATTGATTATAGGGGAAGGCAGTGAACATCAATGGCTTGGATGGTGAGATGCATCCTTTGATATTCGGCGGAAATGCACCTAACATTTCAGCAGGTGATATTGCAAAATACTCAAGGTGAACTAATTTAGCTATTTTTGAATTATTAAGTCAAAATTAACATCATCAACTTCATTTAATTTATGCTACATTTTTTTATGCATGTAGATATTGTGATGAAGGGATGTTGGATGGTGAATTGGTGAAAGGAAAAGTTGTTTTATGTGATGGGTTAAGCTATGGGTTTGGGCCACTACGTGCAGGTGCCGTTGGAGCAATTATGGGCATAGATTGGGCCAATGATGTCTCTTACGAGTTCTTGCTTCCTGTCTCAGTGCTAGAATCAAACAATAGCATAAAAGTTCAAAATTATTTAAACAACACAAGGTTACTACTCTCAAATTATATATATATATATATATATATATATATATAGTGTGTGTGTGTGTGTGTGTGTGTGTGTGTGTGTGTGTGTGAATTTATATATATAACTTTATTATGATCTTTATTAATTTTCATAAGGAAATTGCATGTAGTACTTTTGATTATCTATGCTTAATTATCTATCTGACAGCAATCCTACGGCAAGCATTTATAAGAGTGAAGGAGTCTTCGATGCTGCAGCACCATATGTGGTTTCATTCTCATCACGCGGCCCAAATCCACTTACCCCGAATATACTAAAGGTAATTAACTGAATACATAAATTACATCTTTGATTTGAATTTATTTTGTGCAAATACTATTGTAATGTGTTGCATGTATAATGTAGCCGGACCTAACAGCACCAGGGGTTGATATTTTAGCAGCATGGTCACCACTTAGTGATCCTAAAGTACCATATAACATGATATCAGGCACATCAATGGCTTGCCCTCATACAACAGGTGTTGCCGCCTATGTCAAATCATTTAATCCATCTTGGTCTCCAGCAGCCATAAAGTCTGCTCTCATTACCACTGGTAATACTAATTTGACTTTTGCAATCATTAATACACGGATAACAAATGCAATTTCAATTTATAGTTTTCTTTCGTTTGATCTTGGTGGTGTAACATTAAAATTTAATTATTAATTCTTCCAGCCTATGTGATGAGCTCAACTAAGAATGCCGAGGCAGAACTTGCTTATGGGGCCGGTCACATAAACCCACTTGTAGCTTTGAGTCCTGGTCTTATATATGATGCTCAAGAAATAGACTACATCAAAATGTTATGTGGTGAAGGCTACTTCACTACAATTCTAAGACTTGTCACTGGAGATCAGAGCAGTTGTACCCCTACAAATAATGGAACAGTTTTAGATCTCAATTATCCTACCTTTGCTTTGCAAACTCAACATGGAAAGTTTTTTTCAACTTCTTTTCAAAGAACAGTCACTAATGTGGGAGTGTCAAATTCCACTTACTATGCTATTGTTAATGCTCCTTCTAGCCTCAAGATCAACGTTGAGCCGAATGTTTTGTCTTTTAAGGCTCTTCTGGAGAAGAAATCATTTTTAGTCAAACTTGAAGGAGATGCTTACGAGACCATTATCTCGGGTGTTTTGATCTGGAGTGATGGTATTCATAATGTTAGAAGTCCAATTGTTGTGTATACTAGCTAAAATTAAGGTTCTCATTCTCTGTGAGAATTTATCATATATTCTAGTAATGATTATATGCTTTTTCAAAGTCAATTAATGTTTTTTGCTTTCTTAGTGATTATGTCTGCATTCCTACTGATGATGTAATGTGTTGTATGTTAAGAAAGGTTGTTTTCCGAATCATTTTCTCATGTTATATTTTCAACTCTCGTAGTTTATATTATAATTTTACAAGTTTTATTTCCATTTATTCAATTATATATAATAAACTGATCATTAAAGTAAAACACTTAAGAAGGCTATGCTAAAGAAGTCATCAAAAAATTGATATATAGATGACTCTAATCGCATTGGAATATTGATAGAATGTGAATTCAAGTTGTCTAAGAATGATGGAGATAAGAAGTTGGATTCAACTCTCTACAAAAGTCTTGTAAAAAACAATTGCTACTTCACTTGCACAAGTTTGGATATTATGTATATTGTTGGAATGGTTACTCTCTGTATGAAAGCTTCAAGACTGTTTTTTAAAAAGAATCAAATCTTGGATATTTCAATTAATTAATTTGCATTTGATTAAGTTTACTATTCAAATTTTTGTTGCTTTTAAAAATTTATTTCTTGTATAACTTTGTGTGTAGCCATCTTCTTATTTTGTTTTTTAATTATATATGATTTCAAGCTTTAAGAGAGAGGGAGGGGAAAGGAATATGAGCCTCTCTATCCTGGTTGAAGCTTCGAGCACGCGAAGCCAATAGAGTTATCAAAGCTAGGGCATGAGCTGGTTCAGCTATTTGGCAAGAAATGAAGAGGAAGATAGGTAGAAGAGCAATAGAAAGGTGGAGTAAGATTAAAGAATTGTGGCATTTGTTTGATTAATCTAATATTATTGTATTAGTTCTAATGAAATGTTAATCAAATACTAACATTATGGATGTTGGCAAGATTATATATTATAGCATTTGTTTGATTAATCTAGACATTTTTGAAGGCTTTAACAGAAGTTTCTTGCATAAAATTATGTTAGTAATCAGGCGTCTAAGTAAGACTATTGTAAGATTAATAAAGCATGCTATGGAGGGCTTCATGCGTGCACCTTATTTCGGGGCTTTTAGAGTTGTTCTAGTTTTGTTTATGTAAGTCAAGATTTCTAAGAAAGGATAATAATAAATATAATAAATGCATGCCCTGGAGACATGTGGTGCAGTCTTCCAATCCAATCGCACTTTTTTCTTTTGGCCTCCACTGTAAAAAGCTAATGTAAACCCAACTTAGTATAAAAAGTGCCATGTTTCTTTTATCGATGCTCTTTTATTCGATGAATTTACTACAATTTTTTATGAAATTTTTTTGAAGTTTGGGAATATCTCAGGATTTTGCTCGGCATATATATATATATATATATATATCTAATTGTTATGCATACAATAATAAATTTAATTCTTCTGTAAACGAAATAAAGAAATAAATATTGTAAAAGGTGATATTTATAATAGGTTAACTCTTTAGGATATAATTCAATTATCTATTTTAAAATTAGAAGCCTTTAATTATTAATCTTTGGCTCTTCGTGATTTTGTTATTTTCATCTTTAACATTTTACTTTAACACACATATTTTTATTTATTTATTATTTTATTTAAAGAATATATGTTTGACATGTTTTATAAACATTATATACTTTAATGTTGTAAAATATCGATATATCATAGTTTATCAAGTGTTTTTTTCATATTCTTATGTATCATAAAATTTGCATCAATAGAGTAGAAATTTATGTCGTAATTTTGGACAAAAATTCAGCACATGCAGAAAATTCCTATAAGAGACTATAACATTTTACATGAAAACCACAAAAGGGACCAAACTATGGGGCCTCGTAAAATTGAAAGATTAACTATAAATAACAGATGAAAGATTCTTCCTTTCCTTTAATTTAAAGAAAATTAAAGAAGATGGCATAAAGTTAATACATAATAACAGAGCTTGATTTCTCCTATAAAGATTACAAAAGTCTGATGTTTATAGAAGAATAGCTAAAACCAACAACAAAATTAAATTTGTCAGGAGTCTAGAGAAAATGGTGGTGATTGCTTGTGGTGGTCGTAGAGGGCTATAGCTGTTGGTGATTGTTGATGGCGATAGCTGATAAGTGTAAATAATGTTATATTTTATGTGTTAATTTGCTAGTGAAAACGTCTTATTTTAGTTTTGTCTGTACAAGAAAATATAAGAAAGGAGTCGAATTTTAAAGTATGGTACAGTGCCGCGGCGTCGGACACAATACCACCATGGCGCCATCATTGACATCGCTGGAGGGCCAAAATATGGACATGGCGATGCCTAGTGTCTATTTTACAGTAACGCAATGTCGAAGGAGTCAGCGCCATAAAACCCATCCAGCTATCCAAGCACTGCAGCGTAGGAAGAATAAGCGCCGCAAAGCCCTATCTGTATCTTCACAGCGTTGTGGCCCCAAATTCTAGCACCACTAAATCAAGGGAGTACCATGTGGACGTCACAGCGCTAAAATTAATGGTTAGCAGCACTGCGACATTACAGTTATAAATGTTTAGGCCATGATCTGCAGCAAAGCGATGCGATGATTTATTAAATAGATGGTCTATGTCTGCATGCGCTATAGTGGAGAAAACCTTCAGCGTTGTTTCTTCACTGCAGCGCTGCATTGTAAGTTCATTTTATGGTCACCACAACGTAAGTATCTCGAGTGTCACAGTTTATATTTTTATATAAATAGTCTGTCTGTAATGTTAGTAGAGGAGTTCAGTTACTTATTTAATTTTAGTCTTTATAGTGCTTCTCTATTTTTTTCTTAGGAGTGAGAACTAAGGGAATCCAGAGAAGTGCTAGATAAATTTCATTAGAGTGTTTGGCTTATGTTTATTGATGCAATTCTTTAAGTTTCAGGAGGAGTGTAAAGGAGATCATTGATCCATCTGATTATATCTTTTTTTGTACTTTTTTTTGTGCAAATTAATGAAAATGAATATGCTTCACTTGTTCTTTATGTCTGACTAAATCCTCTAGTTTTGAATGATAGTGTAAATAAAATATGGAGTACAAAGAAGTTCTCTTCATCAATAATTTAAAAACATTTTCAATATACCATGTTTTTATTTAATATACATTGTGGTCATATGTGTAGTTAATATAGGTTGTAATGTGGACCCTAGGAATAGAAAAGCTGGCACAATCAGGCATGTTGGATTGGTATGATGCAAGCATAGGCATAGTACTTGTCATGTATTAAATTTATAGAGGTGAATTGTCATGAGGGGTTTTTAATAGTACACGCTTTACTTACTCTTCTAAGATTTTTATATAGTGACAGACTATGGGAGTTTACAGTGATATTAAGGTTGGAAGAGTTTAAACTATCATTTATCTCTTCAAGCTTGACTGAGCAGTCGGTGATGCATATGCTCTGAATAGCTTCAATATAAAAAAGAATCATTAGAAATTATATTCTATCAATCCAAAATAATTTATCACAATAGTATTTTGTTTAATTATTTTTTATTTTGAATTAAGTGATGGAATCTTCACAAAAATATATTTTTATTAAGTATGATAATTAATATAGTTGAAGTAGATAACACTATTATTCACAGTTAAACACTCTTCCTCGTGGGATCGATACTCTACTCCGTCATTATAATACTTGATTCGGCATGTATACTTACACATATTAAGTCGAATTTTTATAATTTTCATATCAAAGAAAATATAAGCATTGTTTAAAGATTTATAGAACCCTAAATTATTTTCACAATTCTTTAGGTTACTCCACCGCTCCCATCAAGTTTTTGGTGCCGTTGCTTGGGAAGAATTTACTTTATTTATAAATTTACTATATTTTTGAATCAATTTCATTATTAGTCCTACTATATTATTTTATTCTTTTATTTTAATTTATTGATTGCATATCTATGGTTATATGCTTATAAGACAGAGAGAGGAAGTAAGTTTAAATTTTGATTTTTAAATTGAGAGAACCCTTTATAAAATTAGAACCACTAAAAAGATTTTTAAAATGATTGATCCTATTCAAAACTTAGATCATTCAAGACCTCTTAAGTATTTTGCAAACCCTTTAGTAGACGAAATTCACTAAAACATAAATAGACTTGCCATCCAAGTAAATAATTTTGAATTAAAACATGTAATCATTTAGATGGTATTAAATTTTTAGTTTGGGAGAACTCCCATTGAAGACCCTAACCTATATTTAGTATGACTCTTAGAAATGTGTGTAACATTTAAGTACAATGGTGTTATCTACTATTGAAAGCTAGTCCTCCAAGCCTGTGCCCGAGAGGAGGCCCCTATATTATGATTATGTTCCGAGCGCGTAGTATGTATGAAAAAAGTCTTCGCGAGTGATAGTAGCCCTTGAGCCTATGCCTTATAGTATTCCCCCCTGCGCCAGCTATTATTGGACAATGCTTGAATGCGTAGTGATGATGCCATTAGACTTAAACTGTTCTCGTTTTCTATAAGTGACAAGGCAAACATATGATTAAATATTTTACCTCCAGGCTCATTTATCACATAGAATGAGTTGGCCCACAAATTTCTAGGAAAATATTTTCCACCTTCTAAGACTGTCAAGCTTAGAAATTATATTACTTCTTTACTTAGTTAGAAGGATAATCTATTTATGAGAGTTGAAAAAGATTCAAGGAGATGCTTTGAAAGTTCCCTCACCACGCCTTACTTGATTGGTTGATAATTCAAACTTTTTATAATATATTGGTAGGATCTCTTAGAGTTATAATTGATGCTGCAACTGATGTTTTGGACCTCTCTTCAGTTCCTTCTTTGCATGTTATCGCTACTATATTCTTTATGTGGATGACTTTACTCAATTTTTGTGGTTATTTCCCATGCTACATAACCTGAAGCATTTCTTAAATTTGTTTAGTTTAAGAATATAATTGAGAAACTTCTTGGTCACTATATTATAACTCTTTGCACAGATGGCGGGGGGCTGAATTCATTAGCAAATGGTTTACTTCCTTTCTATCTCAACATGGCATTACCCATCAGTTAAGTTGTCCCTATACTCCCCAACAAAATGGTATCGTCGAACACAAATATCGACATATCATTTCAACAATACGAATATTATTGCTAGATGCCAAGCTTCCCTATAGCTTTTTGGGTATCTGATGCTTTGATAGCAACTTATCTACTTAATCTCCTACCTTCTCCCAATACTCATTCTAGATCTATCCCCATTTAAGATTCTATTTGGTTGGCCACCATCGTATATACATCTTCATGTTTTTGGATGTCATTATTATCCTCTAGCATAACCAACCAACATACATAAAATTTTACCTAAAGCTATCCCATGTATCTTCATTGATTACCCCACAAACTACAAAGGCTATCATTGCTTCAATCCTATAACTACCAAAGTCATCATTGCTCAGCATGTTCTATTCCAAGAACATATCTTCCCATTCCAAGAACATGTCTTCCCATTCCAATCCCCATTTATGCCACTCATCTCCACTGATATATCTCCCATAACTACTGTTGCTCCCCCTTTATCCCTTGTTCTAACTTTCTATCTATCCAATTCTTCACCCGCTATAACTCCCTCCTCGATTGGCACTTCACCTACAATTCTACCTTCAGCTCCTTCTTCTCCTATCTCTGAAGAAAAACCTGATATTCCACCTCCCGCACCCCATGCTTCTCATCCTACTTTTACACATTTAAAGACCGGTCACCTTAAACCACATCAATTACTAAATTTTTTCACTCTACTTCAACCACAACAAATCCCACTTCTTATGCTGCAGCCAATAAATTACCACATTGGCACAAGGCCATATCTGAAGATTTTCAAGCTTTATAGACACAAGAAACATGACATCTTGTTCTACCATCGTCCGATCAAACAATTCTCGGCTATAAGTAGTTGTTTAAAACTAAACATCATGCCGATGGGTCTGTTGTAAGGTATAAGGCTCTCCTTATTGCTCAAGGACATAAGCAAGAATTTGGAATTGATTTCTATGAAACTTTTAGCCCAATTGCAAAGATGCAAACCATTCATATATTTCTTCTTCTTGCTTTACATTTTTGGTGGGAAATTTATCAAGTGGATATCTCCAATGCCTTTCTCCATGGTGTCATCACCGAAAATGTGTTCATGAGTCAACCTCTGGGATTTCAAAACCAATCTCGTACATCTTATGTATGCAAGTTAAACAAAGCTTTATATGGATTAAAATAGGCACCTCACCAATGATTTTCAACCCTTACTGATTATCTTCTACATTAGGGTTTTACAACAAGCACTGTAGATCCTTGCTTGTTCATTTATCTTTAGAATACCATTCGTATATACTTTCTTATATATATGATATTCTTTTCTTGTGTAACAGCTCTGACATAAAGTTTGACCATTTAAAAGATCTTAGTAGACGATTTCAGCTTAAGCACCTTGGATTTCCTTCCCAATTTCTTGGCATTTCTATACAACAGTGGTGCACATGTTTTCTCTTACATCAGGCATCTTATGTAGCTCAAATTTTCTCCAAGACTGGAATGGCTACATGTAAACCAGTTGGTACACCCATGGCCCTTAAACCTTCCTCAACTACAACATGTTCAGATCCATTTATGGATGCCACTCTCTATCGCACCTTAGTTGGATCCCTCTAATATCTCACGATTACTATACCTAATCTATCTTCTTATCAACAAGTTCTACCAATACAAGAATTCTCCCTTTTTGCTACATTTTCACATGTTAAAATGCACATTACGCTATCTTCAAGGAACCATAAACTTTGGATTACCCATTAAGGCTGACATTCTTCATCTTTTGGCCTTCGTTAATGTAGACTGGGCAGGTGATTCGATTGACCGCAAATCCACAACATGCAATTGTATTTTTCTTAGAACTACACTCATTTCTTGGTCTACTGAAAAGCAATCTACTATTGCTATCTCCTCTATTGAAGCTGACTATCGGGCTCTCTCCTCCACTACGATGGACATCATCTGTTTATAGCGTCTTCTATAGGACTTTGATGTGCCACTCACAACCCCACACCCCTCTATTGTGACAATATCTCCGCCATCCCCCTAGCTCACAATCCTATATTTCATGTTAGAACTAAATACATTGAAATTGAACATCATTTCATTCGTCGGGGTATCAAACCTCAAACTATAATTGTCCATCATTTTTCCACGCATGATCAACTGGCTGACCTATTTACTAAGCCTCTCTCTTTCACTAAATTTACTTCATTGAGATCCAACATGACGCTTCGTGATGGAAATGTCAACATGTGGGGGACTGTTAACGCAAATTAACATTAAGTTGACATGATTATACAACATGATCCTACTATTCTCTGCTCAGCTCCACTATGCCTTCCATAACAGCTTTTGTCGGTTTCATCTCAGCAATCGATGAGTAATAAACTGTGTTGATCTTTTCCCTCTGTGATAATAGTTCTAGTATAAAGCTTTTGTTTACTGTAGAGAAAAGAGATAAGGATATAATATCAAAGTCTTCTTTATTCTATTATTTTGCTTTACCTACTTTCCTAGAGTTCTTTTATATTTTCACTGAAGACTATAATTATTGATGATACTGCTAAAAATATTTGTTAATAATGATTATTTAGTCATATTTGTATTAATTTTTTATTAAAGATTTACCTCTATTATTTAATAATCACATTTCTTAAGAAAAGCATGGTGATAATATTAAAACAAATGCTAAAAACACGCAGGATAAATGCTCACTTGCGATTGCCCAAACTATCATAAATTTAGATGCAAATAACTTTTTTTTAACTATTATCATAACCACAGTCGCTAAATTGTTTGTTGCAAAGTATTTATAATAAAAAATATAAGTTGCAAATATTTTTTTGCAACAAGTATTTGTCACAAAAAATTTTGTTGCAAATTACTTGATTTTTTGTTGCAAATTACTTGAGAGGTTAGGTATTCAAGCATTTTTTTTGTATTATCACAAAAAAATTTCATTATAGGCAACTAATATTTGTTTATGTAATTTCTAGGCATGCAAACATACCAAAAAAAAAAAAAAAGCTTTCATGTACATAGAGTTTTGGAAAGAATTGACATGATTGAAGAATGCAAATATCACGATTAGGTGAAAAAAGGTAAACCTAAACAACAACCCTTGTTATACTTATATATTTCTAATTCAATTTACAAAACAGTACCACTTGCAATATACGCAATAGTCATATCATATTTTTTTATTAAAATATAATATAAAAACAACTTCAATTCATTAAATTAAAACAAGCTAGTCAATAATCAATATCACCATCAGTATCATAATCTTCTTCATTATATTCCTCATTGTCATTGCCATCATTAGTGTTGCCTTGAGCTCTATCTAGACCATTTTGTCGCGATATCCTTTTCAGTTTTCATCATGGATCACACAATATCCTCAACATATTGCCATATGATATAACCAATTTCTCTAACATTATTGGCTCCCAATGTAACTTTGTAAGGTGAATGGGTACCAGCTTCTATCCCTAGAGGATCTCCAAAAAGATATACATATAGCCTGTAGTCAATCCTATTATTCTTCGATTCATGCATCTTAGGCTTTGTTTGATATGGCTTTCTTACTATTTCTTAAAATGACTTTTTGGTACATAAATTAAGATTTTTATACTAAAAAAGTGTTTTAAGAAACAGTAAGAAAGTTGTCCCAAACGAAGCCTTCAACTAGATCATATTGTGGTGCACCCTTCACTCCAAATTGTGCATCATTGTCTTCTATTTTTGCTTCTCTTCTCAAATTTGAAACAACATGTGAATGAATGTTAATGTAATCGACCATCTCATTTTTCTTATATGATCTTGAAAAGAGCCTAGTTTTTGTTGGTGTTCTTTTTAGTTCTTTCTCCTAATAACAAATAATAAAATTATGGCCATTATTATAAAGTATTTATTTTAATATTTTCACATTTAAAACAAATCCAAGATGAATTTGAAATAAAATATAGTGAAACCCATGTGTATTGAATGGAATTAACCTTCCTGAACGCTTATTGATTACTCTTCCTTTAGAGTAAGTAACTTGAAAATTTCCACTCATGTGAGCTTTTTCAGTCCTCACTAACCCAATGTAAGATAAGTCCCTTCCAACCCACATCATTCATCTAAGCGAGAGATTATTACGTGCGGAGTCTGAGCTGAAGCTCTGTCCGATTTTTTTTATAAGGGCTTTAATTCTAATGTCTATATCTGTTGGGAGGCATAAGGGCTTGAGAAAAATTTATTAATTTTTGTTCTGATTTAAGAAGTGCTTTTTATTTATGTTTTAAGAAAAGTCTATTTAATTTTTGTTATCTGTTAGCACTATTTCTTTCAGCAAAATAATTAATTTTAATTTCTTTTTGTTTAGTTCATATAAATGTTGAGTTATGTAATATCCATTGTCCAAAAATTCAGGTAATTATGATTAATATTTATCTATGATTGAAATGATAATTATAAGTTCTAAAGTGTTCAATGAGTTTTTGAATTGAGGTAGGAAGTGCTATGAGAAGTGAATTTCAATTCAATGAATTTGCTCTAGGAGCGCCACTACGCTACGATTGATAGCACCACGACATTCAACTGTTTGTTTGGAAAGGAAAAAGAGTATGGGCTAAGGTGCTGGGAGGCTCTGCCAAGGTGCTAAGTCCAAAATTGAGATATTTTGACAGAATTAGGAAGATTCTCTAGGAGCGTAGTGGGCCTGACGAGTTGAGTGCCACAGTGCTAGGCAAACATAGTAGTTTTTAAATATTAAAATATTTAAATCCATTTGGCTAATACAATTCAATTTACAATCTTGCTTTAGAAGAAGAAAGAAAGGGGGAGGAGTTAGCTTACAAGTTTGTTTTTCTTGAGATTGGAGAAAGTTTGACTGCATAATTTTTGGTATATTATTTCACACTCTATTCTGGATAATTTGAATATTGGAATACAAAATTTCACCGATTGATTTATTTTGTATGAATGAATTTCTGAAATTTCTGAGTAATTATGCCACTTCTCAACCTTAGTATAGTGGGTAAAGTGTGTTAAATTGGTATTCTATTCTATTATTTGTAGATGTGCAATTGCAATAATCTCTGATGATAATTCTTAGGTTTTTGGTGTTGTAGCCTTTCATCGCATAACATTTTGATGTAATTTATCTGTTAGGCATCATAGATTAGACCAGGACTCAAAGTTACAAATGGATTTATATCGCCAGCTCCATAAGCAATTCTACCTTTTCATTCTTACTGAAGCTCATTACATAGATTGAAACGATTTGAGGTTTATTTCTTTAGATAGAATAAAGAAAAACTTTAAGTTGAACTTGCATTTATGAGGCAAGTTGGATGACTAAAAAAATATACTTAATATTATCAACGTAAATGAGAACATACTTCTTGGCAATTAAAGAGCAAGTTTAATTAAGGTTTCATTTGGTACAGTTATTTTGTTGTTTTTTAAAGTAATTTTTTAGATTAGTCAATAACTCAAAGTTGCTTTAAAAAGAAGTAAAATGGTTATCCCAATTGAAAACTAAATGATTTAACATCGATAACATCCCTGTTGTATGAGGGCAATTCAAAGATGTGCTCGATATATTGTTATATGGTACTCTACTATACTAAGTGGAGATCATTTGCTAAAAGGTCCACCTACTTTCACTGTACTTATAAGAGAATTTCTTATTAAGACAACTCATTAAATTGCTCTATCCAAACCTATTTGTGAACACTCATCACCATCTTGAAATGTCTCCTAGCCATCAAATTAATTGTAAAATATTTATTTAGTATTAGATAGACTAATTATAGATCACACTATATCATTATTCATAATAAAATAAAGCTAAAATAAAGGATTAAATAATTCTTAAAAAATTTTAATCCAACATATTTTAAAATTTTAAGGGTAAAAGTAATTAAGATAATGTGATTCTCCTATTTTTATTTATTTCTCATCTAACTCTTGAGCAAATATTGAGAATTGTAAAGTTTAATTATGTTTATAATGCATAAAACTAATTTTCACATATTTAATTAATTCTAACCAATACATAATTAAATTGTTACCTCAAGTTTATTTAATCCATCAGTAATTTTCTTAATTAAACTTTTTTAGAAGAAGAGTAAACCAACATATAATTTGTTGTTCCTTTGATATATCAAATATTCCCTTCATAGTCTTCAAATGTGTTATTATTGGATCTTCTATGTCGAGACTAATGATTCCAACAATATAATATAATATCTAGCTAGCCTTTTATAAATTAAGTAGCGTTAGCTTCCAACAAGAATTTTGTAATTAGTTGGATCAAGTTTTTCACCTTCATCAATTTTATACAACATAAATATTCCAATAGGAATTAGAGTCATCTATCTTGAATTCCTTGAGGACTTCTTTAGCATATCCTTCTTGAGCAATGTGAATGCTACTTGACATGAGCTCTAGGATATTCATAGCAATTTTTATCATGCATTTTTTTTAATAAATGGAAATAAAATATGTAAAACAAATTTTCCAACATAGATTGCATTAAATCATTGGTAGGAACATATCATAATTACTAAGTAAAGCGAATACATTGTGTTTAAAAAGCATATAACCATTAATGGAAGTTACTCATAGTGGATGAGAACTGCTTTTTTAGGGGGTATAAACAACAATTGGACTTCTGACATTATAAGTGCCATCGCTCCAGATCAAAACAGCTGAGATAGTGGTCTTTGGAGCATCTCCTTCAATTTTGATTGAAAATGATTTCTTTTCCAAAAGAGCTTCAAAAGACAAGATATTTGGTTCAACATTAATCTTGAGACTAGAAGGAGCATTCACGATCACCTTGTAAGTGGAATTTGACACTCCCACATTAGTGACTGTTCTTTGGAAGGAAGTTGAAAAGGACTTTCCTTGTTGGGCTCGCAAAGCGAAGGTGGGATAGTTGAGATCAAAAACTGTTCCATTATTGGTAGAAGTGCAACTGCTCTGATCTCCAGTAACAAGTCTTAGATTTTTAGTGTTGTAGCCTTCACCACATAGCATTTTGATGTAGTCTGCCTCTTGGGCATCATAGATAAGTCCAGGACTCAAAGCTCCGAGTGGGTTTATGTGACCAGCTCCATAAGCAAATTCTGCCTCTACATTCTTACTTGAGCTCATCACATAGACTACAAGAATTAAAATTAAAATTTAATTTAATTCATTAAGATTGAATAAAGAAAAACTATAAGTTGAATTTGCATTTCTTAAGCATAAATCAATGATTACTTAAATAAAATAGTATTACCAGTGGTAATAAGAGCAGACTTTATGGCAGCTGAAGACCAAGTTGGATTAAATGATTTGACATAAGCGGCGGCACCTGTTGTATGAGGGCAAGCCATGGATGTGCCTGATATAATGTTATATGGTACCTTAGGATTACTAAGTGGAGACCATGCTGCTAAAATATCAACCCCTGGTGCTGTTAGGTCCGGCTACATTATATGTGCAACACATTATTATAATATTTACACAAAATAAAATTTGATCAAAATATCAATTTATTTATTTAATTAATTACCTTCAGTATATTGGGGGTAATAGGATTTGGCCCACGTGATGAGAATGAAACAACATATGGGGCTGTTGCATCGAACACACCCTGACTCTTAGAAATACTTGCAGTAGGATCGCTATCAGATAGATAGTTAGAAAAAGCTAATCAATAGTGATACATATGCATTCATTATGAAAGTTAATTAAGAAATTAATAAACATCATAATAAAGTACTTTATATATTAATTAACTGAGCATAGTAACCTAGTTTTGTTAGCATAAAGTTGAACTTGTTCACTATTGTTTGATTGTAGCACGGATACTGGAAGCAAGAACTCGAAAGAGACGTCATTGGCACCATTTGTTTGCATAATTGCTCCAACGGCTCCTGCAAGTAGCGGGCCCGAGCCGCTGCTTAAGCCGCTACATAAAACAACTTTTCCCTTCACCAATTTCTTGTCTAGCGTCCCTTCATCACAAAAACTGCACGCATGACATAAATGGAGCATGTACTTAATGAAGCTGATCTTGATAATTTTGACTTTAAAATTCAAAAATAGCCAAAAAAAACTTAAAAGCTAGTTCACCTTGAGACAGATGAGTCAGCACCTGCAGAAATGTTGGGCGCATTTCCGCCAAATATCAAAGGATACATCTCACCATTCAAGCCATTGGTATTAACTGCCATCCCCTTATAACCAATAATATTAAATGCATAAGAATTACTTAATTAGGATCTTCCACTTTTAAAATGAGTATTGTACATATAGATTGATAATTAATTAAATAATCACCTGAAATTCTTCTCCATTTCCAAGTTTAGCTCGGGCAACGATCTTGCGATCAATGGTGCTCGCTGCCACTGTGAGTAGCCATGGTGCATAGTTCTCAACGCTAAAACTATTAGGACCAGAGTTCCCCGCTGAGCTCGATGTCAGAATGTTTTTCTTCATTGCATGGAAAGATCCTATAGCTATGGAGTCCTCAAAGTAGTTGATGGCACCACCACCACCAATGGAAAGAGAAATGATGTCAACACCATCTGCAATGGCATCATCGAAGGCAGCAAGTAGATTGGCATCAGAGCAGCCATCACTCCAGCAAACTTTGTATACTGCAATTCTTGCAGAAGGAACGCCTCCGCGTGCAGTTCCATCTGCAATACCTGCAAGGCTTGCATTTGTGACAAGTCGGCCGGCGGCAGTAGAGGACGTGTGAGTTCCATGTCCTTCACTATCACGAGGTGAGGGTATTTCATTTTCACTTATGTTGCTTTGAAGATGATAGTATCGAGCTCCAATAATCTTACTGTTCATTGGTAATTAATTATTAAAGTATTAGTATTTTCATATAACTATAGTATAACTAGTTTTTATAAGTATAAGATGATGAGGAGCTTCAATTACTTATTGCAAGTGAAGTTGTGATTTGACTGACATATGCCCTTCCACTTGCTTGGCGGAGGGCCAAAGCCGGCATCGTCGAAGCTCTTTGACTCAGGCCAGATCCCTGTGTCGATCATGCCAATGATAACATCTGACTCAAAGGGCCCACGTGGAGCGCTTGATGGAAAACCCATGAAGTTCCATGATCTTGTGGTGTGAAGTTGCCTTTGCTTGCTTGGAAACACAGAAACCAATTCATCCATGCCTGAGTTTATAAAGCACAACAAATTTGAAAAGTTGATATTTTCCAAGCCAAATATTATGCATTAATAGCATTGAATTTATGACTGCAATTCTTGCTTGTTTTCTTTTGATTTAGCTACATATTTATATTACCAGATAACTTTCTTGCTTCTTCATCGGACAGCATAGCGGCGAAGCCATTAAAACTCTTGGTGTAACTATATATCAGACGCTTCGTCGCTACGTCGTTGCTGCATTCAGCATTAGTTTTAATGGAAAATATGCATTTATATATATACAAAAAATAATTAACTTGATATTTGACAAAATAAAAAAATTAAGTTGGAACCAGAAAATCGAGAAAAAATATAAAATTGGGGACTTGTTTGGGCAGATCACCTTAATCCAATTGCTTTCTGGAGCAGTTCTGAGTGAGCTAATAGTGGCAGGCCAACGAATTCTCTTGGCTTTTCTCCCATATACACGATGTAAGGCTGTTGATTGTTCACATTAATAAATTGCATGCGGTTGTGGGAAAGAAAAGAAATATATATTGTGAAATGAATATTGCAATCATACACTTTGGTTGGGCTCTGTGGTCTCCGCATGGCCTCTGATAGCCTTCATTGCAAGCATTAGGAGAAGAAATGAAGACAGCAAAGAGAACAAGTGCCGATCCATAATCGTGATTAATTTTGAGTTTAAGGAGGCAAAACCCAATTTGTTACTGCCATTCTATGGAAGGATGATAGGTTTATATAGCTGTTTTTTTTGCGCAAGGAATTATATTTATTAACTAAGAGTTGCCAGAGAGGAAAAACAACTCCAGCTTTGAATTCTTCCTTGGACGTAAATTCTACATGGAATTCCCTATATATATATATATATATATATATATATATATATATATATATATATATATATATATATAATCGATATAATATTCTTAAAAAAATGATGCCAAAATACTTAAACCATCTATGTCTTTTTTTTTTTTTGAATTATGAATGGAATACGCGTTGAAATTTATTATCAGATAATTAACTATAAGCACTTATGTCTCTATTTTCTCAGATATTGTTTTTGATAGAATTTAAATTTTAGTTCGTACAAATAATGCTTTTATTTTTATTTTCCTAAAAAAAAAACTTTTATATTGCAATTACATAAATTCAAAGCAAAAACTTTTCGAAAATACTTATTAGAATTTTATCAGAATGAATTTTAAAATATTTGTATTTATTCCTAAAGGCATCTCTAATCCAAAAATTTACTTTTCACTTCAAAATATAATAACAGTTATATTAAACAGTTATTTATCTATTTACGCTCTACAAATGGAAATGTCCTAAATGAATAAATATTAAAACTGACCAATACTATTATTCATTATTCATTTATATTTTACAATGTCAAAAATGACGATTTGCTGTACGTTTTTTAAACGTTTAGATGAATCGAGATCAAGACGAACACAAAAGCAATAGCCAACATGCAACATTGCAACCACATAATTTTTTATTTTGACTTTGGCGTTGAAATTTGAGCGTGTCCTCTAAAGACTATTTATAATATATTATGAAAAAACCTTATGCGTGAGGCATAAGCTATCAGATAAATTAACTATATATTAAAAAACAAAGATCTTAGGCAACCAGAAGGCATAGGCTACTGGGTTCGAATTGTAAGATCAAAAGTGTGCATGCTGTTTGACTTGATCAATGCCTGATTAAATGTGAACTCAATAAACTAAGAGTTTCCTACAAATTCTGCCCAATATGAGAAAGCTTTTCTTATTTTGCAAGAAGAAAATCCAATAGCGCCTCTTCTCTCTTGAAGGGCAAAGAAATCTCCTCTTATCTGCCCATATTGCCCTAACATTTAAGAGAGGCTTACAATAACTACTAAAATTCAAAAGAAAAAAATTGCATCTAGCCATTTGAAATGGATGGAAGGAACCAACATCGCCCATGATTGTTGAGTTAAAGTCTTTGCCCTTTTAGTTATTATAGCAAAGTGATGATAAGCATTATGCCTATTGTATTCATCAATATTAACGAGAGGCCATGAAATTACATTAGTAGAAATGTATAGACTAGTTCTTTAATAACTCTATTATCTCCATATTTAATGGGTTGATTGTCATATTTTATTTTGATTGAATTCCAAACTCACAAGAAAATCTATTGGATCTTTGCTTTTGGATACAATCATATCATATTGGATCAACGTTAACACAATATATTCAAAGCTTTGAAAAAAAGCCTCTTAACTTTTCTATTGAATTCATTATATTAGGTCAATTCATGAATCCTACTTGATCAAATCCAAAAAAAGAGCTTGTAACGTCCTAAGACTTAAATGAGGAATTTGAACCTACCTTCCTATACTTCTAAATTTATCATCATCAATAAATTCATTACACCAGAGCCAACTAAACAAAAAAATCTATAAAATGAATATTCTGAGTACGCAATCAACATATTCACTTCCCGAAATAATTATTTACAAAAGTACATATTTTAATACTTTCAACAAAAATATAAATACAATATGGGCTACTAAATGATAAATACATGTTAAACCTGGCCTTCTGCTTCATATTAAACTAGACCTACTTAATAGAACCCTTACCTTTGCTTGAAATAATATAACGAAGTGAGAATATAACTCAGTAGGTCAATTCCATTTCCCATAACATAATTCAATGTATAATTGAAAGAGATTAAAATAAAATTATAAGAATATAGTGTAGCTTAAAGTTTTAGGTATATAAATGCAATTATAAATACATAATGCATATTGATACCACTTACAACTTCTAGATCTTCCACTTCCCACTTATTCAAGATAGGTGTAGAGCATAGCAAAATCAAAATAGAATAGAATTCCAATATAAAGCCAATTCAAAGCCAAAACAGAGTATTCCAATACACAACATTTCTACCTTGGGCCCAAGTAGAGATTTTTCAGAGTATTTTTCTTTCCATTTCAGAAACTTAATATCATGAAATGCATGATAATGAAAATGTAGCATGTAATTGAACTTTCTAAGAAAATAGCATAATATGTCAACTTGTATAGAAAACCTCCATATTTTAGTTTCCAATACAAAGTGCTCAAAATTTAACCAATTTCACAGAGGTTGTGTATAATGCTCAAATAACACATTTTATTAATTGTACTGTAGTTTAAAATGCCACCATCTTTCAGAATACTAGAAAATTAATACATAAAAAATCGACCGAGAAAATTTTACATTGTTATAGTCAAATTGTCTCGAAAGGAGAATAAAATAATATACTAAAAGTTATATGATAAAATCTTTTTAAAACATAAGATAATCACTTTTAAAAACTTGTTTTTCGTTGTACACATTATAATTGAAAACAAGAATGGGGTATGGGTTGCCTACCTTGAGCCCGACAATTATCCTAACTGACTGGACAGACAAAAATTGGATTTCGGACCTTGAATATTCTCCTTTTCCTTCTCTTTCCTTCATCTCCTCTCCTTTCTTCCTCAGTAAGCTGCTGGGCGTTTGGGTTGGCATTATTAATTTTAAATATTTATTTTAAAAAGTATTAATTCAGCTTAACATTGTGGCGGTACAGCCTTCAACACTACAATGCCACCAACAAAACACTCAAACTCTCCTAAATTCTCACAAACTTTCCTAGGTTAGATTCTCTATACCACAATGATATTGCCCTGCCATAACTGTAATAGCACAAACTCTAAACTATTGAGATATTGTCTGCTTTAACCTAAGAGTCTAATAGTTTTGTCCTGTTGGTATAACTTTCTAGTAGGTCACAAATTGCAAATTTTTCATGGGATAAGCATATTTAACTATGGAGTTTCTTAATGAAATTTTAACAATTACACAAAAAGGCACCTCGATGTTTAAAAGTTTAGCTTTCTTTTACTTAAGGAGTTTCCCACTTAAGTAACTAATGTTCTTGTCAGCATCTTTATCCCAGAATCATCTACCATACAGAAGAGATTCTAGAGGTGACCCCTACAAGTTCATGTGGTGGCTCCTGTCATGTAGCACTTTCTCCCATATAGGGTTCAAGGGATGGCTCCCATACCGTAGCACTTTGTCTTGTATGACACTTAGTTCTCATCTTCCGGTTTGTGTATTTCTCTGATACATTTGTAATACCCTATAATCTAATTTGAAAGAATTATCTATTTTATCTTTTTAATTAATCAACTAGAGATTCTAAACAAAAAATCTGTATATGCAATGAAAATAATTAACAATTACATACCTCAAAATATTACACTATATTCATTCTTTCAAAATTAATATACAATGTCCAGGAGATCACTCTATTACTAATCTATCACAAACTATTGGCTACAAAAACTACAAGAAAATATAGAACAAAATCTAAAGAAAATCCAAGGATCTCTGTTAACCTCACTCCAATTAGTCCTCATCTCTTCCCTGACCGAAATCATTTAAACCACATAATGAGCTAAAAAGCCCAGCATAAAATGAAAACTCTATCACTGCTTTCAATACAAGGCAAAAGAAGCAATATGTATATTCAATTCTAGTTAATATTAATCATCACTTAATATATGTAATAAAATATCAAAATTAATAATAAAATCAATATGATTAGTGAAATTAAAAGACATCTATCAAATTAATCAATTATCATATTTAGGTGATTTTCAATAATCATTAAGAGTCATCACCCTCTGTCCGTAGGTGTAATTCGGTTACAGGCTATAACTAGGATTACACCACTAACCTTTATTTAAAGGAAAGCTTGTCGGTCCTCTCTGTTGCTCAAGGTATTATATTTTAAGAGCCAATCCGTATTCATTATAATATTAACAACTAGCATTCCTTGCTTATATGTAAATGCTATCTTTTTTTATATAATATAAATCAATATCATGTACGAAATGCACAAATGTATAAATATAAGGAAGTATATCAAATTTGGATACTATACATTTACTTCAAAAAATCATATCTTTTAATTTAAGGGTTAAAAATTTAATCTGCTACAGTCAAAATGTTCATGTTGACGAGATATATCACATATAAAAAGTTATGCGGTGAAAGTTTTGCCAATACAAATTTATCCTCATTTTTTCGGTAATGAAAATATAAATTTGATCAGAAAAATATCAAAAATATAAAATTATTGAAATCAGAGATAAGTTAATTGTTCCTTACAACGAGATGAGCAATTTTTCCAACAGGCTCGACGGACAAAAATCGTACAGCTATCTCCAAAATCTAGCTTTATTTTTCTCTCTCCTCACTTTTCTCTCTAAATCTCCCTTTCATCTCTTTAATGAAATCTGTTAGTGACTGAGGATATTTAAAATAAAATGGTAATAGAATATTAATATAATATTTAATTTAATCAATTTTTAATATAAAGTTTATATAAATTCTTTTGGGGCTTTAAAAATTATAGAAAAATATTCATAAAATAACTCATTTTATTTAAAAAATACAGGTGAAAGTGGTTTGCAAAACGAACACCTGACGGTCCTAAAATCCCAACTTGTACCGACATGTGTTAATTTCTTAAGGATTTGTACAAGTGTCCGAAAATTACAAAAAAAAAAATCATATATTTAAAATACTACAATGTAAATCATATGACGAAGACAGTTTTCAAATTTGGCTTAAAATGAGTCTTAAAAAAATATTTATCTGGGTCAAAATACAGGCTATTACAATAACACTCCCCCCAAAATTTTATTTTCTCCATTTCCTGAGAGCACCGTGCTGCAGCTCTCACAGAAGAAAAAAATCAAACTTATGAATTTCAATTTCTGAACCCAAATCTTCAAGCATTCTAAGCTCCAAACAATCCACTAACACTTGCAACTACTAAAATAATTAAAAATTATACTTTTAAGCCTGTATTTCAGATGACAGATCTTATAGAGATTTATTGGTTTATGATGGCAATACTTGAGCATCAAATTTACTCAACGTACTGCTCTGAAATCTTAACTTCACAAGAAAATTCATCAATTCCACCCAGCCCCAAACAACATGGTATCAAAAGCTCCCATCAACTTTCTCTTGAACATTTTAAAAAAAACATAAATTTCACTTCATCCATTAATATATAGTTAAAGGACGAACTCTTGATCACACAAATTAAGAGAAAATGGATCGACCAACTTTTATAGTATATTGGTCTCCAACAACTTTTCAGGTTACATACATTTATTTTATTTTTTTAAACATTACTTATTCTAAACTCTTCATATATCTTCATTCACTTTGTAAGCATCCATTTAGACCAGCAAACCGGCAATCAAAATCTCATAGCCTCTCTGAACACCATCATCATATATAACTCTAAGCCAATTTAGGAAACATTAAGATTAGTCTTATTCTATTTATCTCGACATTTCTTAAATTTCACCAAAATCTATTATCTATTCTAGATCGTAAGTTCACATCCGAAGAAAACTCTCAACCGTTACTTTCAACTATTTATCCCACTAAAAATATATTTCTTGTCGTAATCATTCAAATAAGTCCATACTAGTCAAATATGGACTAGTCTTGACATTTATTCCACGTAACCCCTCTAAACCCCAAAACTTTCCTCAACAAACTTCAATACTCATACACAAAAATTGAACTATAAACTCATAGTTGTTTATTTTCATTAATCTCAACTAATTGCCCACCATCATCATCATATTTGATATCTTGGCAATCTACGACGAAGAAAATTTGGTTAAAGCTTTTGAATAACATTAAAGAAATTTCTTGTAATCAATCTACTCTAAAAGCTTGTGAATCACTCCAAAATTATGATTAGTGAATCCTTTTTTATCATATTTTCGTTCCAACAGCATAAAATATAAAATTTCTAGCCTTTTATAAATTAAGTAGCGTAAGCTTCCAACAAGAATTTTGTAATGAGTTGGATCCAGTAATTAACCTTCATCAATTTTGGACAACATAAATATTACAGTAGGAGATAGAGTCATGATCTATCTTGAAATCCTTGAGGACTTCTTTATCATATCCTTTTTAAGCAAAGAGAATGCTTTACTTTCTTGCTTCGCTTTAAAGCCAAGCCACTCGACATGAGCTGTAGGTTATTCATAGCAATTTTTATCATATGTTTTTCAATAAATGGAAATAAAATATGTAAAGTATGACAAAAATTTTGTAATTGAAAAAAAAAAAAAGAAAAACTCCTGGAGATTGATTAAGAAAACATATTTTCTCCACATAGAAAGCATTACATCATTGGTAGGAACTTAGACAAATTAAATATAATTGATACGTCATCAAAAAATTATCTTGATCGGGCACGAATCTCGAGGAAAAACTCAAGTTGGAAACTTCAAAAATTAATTCGGAGACTATTTAAACTCCGATTTCAGCAAGCTTACAGTCGAACTGAGCGTCTCGGAAATACGAATCCAACAACACCAAATTCGACTCAATCCGAGCCCAAACGAGTCCAAATCAAGTACCCGAAGTGCTGTTGGAAGCATCAAACAGTAATTTGAGTTACCAAACGGTCTCCGATTTTGACGAGCTTATACTCGAATCGAGCGGCTCGACGAGACGAATCCGACGAGCCCAAGATCGCAGAATTCTGATATCATTAAGACCTTCAAATGCTTGATAAACGGTTCACGATCAAGGGATTCAATATCGACCGTTCATCCGGATCACTCCTTATTTGCCCTTGATCCCTCACATATTTACGGGCTATGCCACTCCAGAAAAACTTTAAATAGCCCCTCATTTCTCTTAAGAGGGGACCGAAGCCAAGAAGAGAAGAAGAGAAGGAAGAGAAGAGAAGCCTAGGAGGGAATAACTCCTCCTCGACCAATGCCGGAACACCGCCGGAACTCCGCCGGAACACCGCCGGAACACCACCGAAGCACCATCAGGCGCCCGAGGGACGCCTGAGCTCTGCCCGACACGGGAGCAACGTCGGAATTCTGCCCGACGCCGGAATTCTACCCGACGCCCGAGTGACGCCGGACTTCTTTCCAAGTGACGCCGGAATTCTACCCGACGCCCGAGTGACGCCGGACTTCTTTCCAAGTGACGCCGTAGTTCTACCCAAGTGACGCCGGAATTCTGTCGGACACTCAAGTGACGTCGGAACTCTGCTTGTCCTTGTAACTGATACTCATTGTAATCTGATCGTCTTGAATTTAAAGGACAAATCAGCCTCCTGTACTTCAAACAACACTAGTGGAACTCTTTCAACTGGGCGTGGCCCCGTGGTTTTTTCCCTTTCCAGGGTTTTCCACGTAAAAATCTTGGTGTTACTATTTCGATTCTGTTTGTGTGCTGGATATACGTACAACGCTGAGACGGAAAATTAAAATCTATCGCCGCGTATATTTGAGTCCGCAACAATAATCATTAATGGAAGTTACTCATAGTGGACGAGAACTAATTTTTTAGCTGGTATAAATAACAATTGGACTTCTGACATTATAAGTACCATCGCTCTCGATAAAAACTATTGAAATAGTGGTCTTTGGAGAATCGCCTTCAATTTTGACTGAAAATGATTTCTTCTCCAAAAGATCTTTGAAAGGTAAGACATTCAGTTCAACATTAATCTTAAGACTAGAAGGAGCAGTCATGATCGCCTTGTAAGTTGAATTTAACAGTCCCACATTAGTGATTGTGCTTTGGAAGGAAGTTGAAAAGGACTTTCCCTGTTGAGCTCTCAAAGCAAAGCTGGGATAGCTGATATAAAAAATCATTCCATTATTTGTAGAATTCAACTACTATGAAAGTCTTAGATTTTTAGTGTTGTAGCCTTCATCGCACATCATTTTGATGTAGTCTATCTCTTTGATATCATACATAAGACCAGGACTCAAAGCTGCGAGTGGGTTTATGTGAACAGCTCCATAAGCAAACTCTGCCTCTGCAATCTTAGTTGAGCTCATCACATGGACTACAAAAAATTAAAATTAAAATTTATGTTTAATTCATTAAGATTTAATAAAGAAAAACAATAAGTTGAATTTGCAATTCTTAGACATGTACCAATGATTACTTAATAAAATAGTATTACCAATGGTAATAAGAGCAAAATTTATGGCAGCTAAAGACCAAGTTGGATTAAATGATTTGACATAAATGGCGGCACCTGTTGTATGAGGGCAAGCCATGGATGTGCCTGATATAATGTTATTTGGTACATTAGGATTACTAAGTGGAGACCATGCTACTAATCTATCAACCCCTGGTATTGTTAGGTCCGTCTACATTATATATGCAACACATGATTATTAATTGTAATATTTACATGAAATAAATACTTTTCAAAATCCCAATTTATTTATTTAATTAAGTACCTTCAGTATATTCGATGTAATAGGATTTGGCCCACGTGATGAGAATGAAACAACATATGAGGCTTTTGCATCAAACATGCCCTGACTTTGAAAATACTTGCAGTAGGATTGCTATCAGATAAATAATTAGGAAAAGAAAATCAATAGTACTTTGCATGCATTCATTATGAAAGTTAATATTAGGAAATTAATAAACATCATAATAAAGTGCTTTATACATTAATTAATTGAGTGTAGTAACCTAGTTTTGTTTGCATAATGTAAAACTTGTTCACTACTGTTTGATCGCAGCATAGAGACTGGAAGAGAGAACTCATAAGAGATGTCATTGGCACCATCTGTTTGCATAATTTCACCAATGGCTCCTGCAAGCAACGACCCTGATCCATCGCTTAAGCTGCTACAATAAACAACTTTTCCCTTAACCAATTTCTTATTCAATGTCCCTTTACTGCAAAAACTGCATGCATGATAAAAATGGAGCATATACTTAATGAAGCTGGTCTTGATAATTTGTGACTTTATAATTCAAAAATAGCCAAGCAATTAAAAATCTAGTTCACTTTGAGATGGATGAGTTAGCACCTGCTAAAATGTTGGGCGCATTTTCGCCGAATATCAAAGGATGCATCTTACCATCCAAGCCATTACACTACCAAAAAAATTGGATTTTTCATAGCAGATGTTATGAGCGATTTTTAGAACCGCTGCCAAAACCTTATTTTAGCATTGACCGCTACAAATTGCACTAATTTTAACCAGTGCAAATAACACCTCTTTTAACCGCCGGTAAAGCCCCGCCCTTAAAAAGAGAATCCCTAATTCCCAATCTTATGGGTGCGCGATCTGCTCGGCTCTCCATCTTTCCCTTCTTTCGTGCGTGTGATCGTGACTCGCAAGCGAAGCAAACCATTGCCGAGCTTTGCAACTGCTGTCGAAGGAGCACACAACTGGTCATTATCATCGAAAAAGGCCGTCCTCTCACACATCCTGCGCGCTATTCTTCAGTGTGAGTCTCTTCCCGTTCTTCCTCTTCTTCTCATTCTTCTTCTTCTACTTCTTCTACATCTTCTTCTTCTTATTCATCTTCTTCTCCCTCTTCTTCTCATTCTTCTTCTTGTTTCGTTACAATAATTCCTAAAATCAGAAAATGATCAACATTTATGTACACTCTCAATGTTGGCCCTTCATGGGATGAAATTTTTATTATTCTATCAGTAACTATCATCTGACCTCTATGCCTATTATTGGTCTCTCAATTTTTAATTTTAATTTTGAAAATTTTTCTATTATTTTTGGTTTTGAATGAGCAGGGTTGCATGCCTTAATTTGTCAAAGTTCCAATAACATTACCATTTTGATAGGTTGCTGATGTGTATATATATTTCAGTGGACATTCAGGTTTCATATTTAAAAAAAAATTATGGGCTTTTGTGGCGGTTATAACCACCACAAGTGTCCAAAATTGTAGCAGTAAAAACCGCCATATTACTGGAAATCCGTTTTCCTAGGAATTATTTGGGGCAGTTATAACCCCCACAATTCTGGAGATGGGCACCGATTATAATCGTTGCAAAATTAAGCACTTCGCAAAAGCTACCCCGCCGATCCACAAACCGCTGCAGAATGCCATTGCAACACATTGCAATTATAGTGGGGCTATAGTGGTTTTAAAACCGCTGCAAAGAAGGTTCTGGCAGTTATAACCGCTAGGATAGGTAAAAAATTGTGCTACAATAGCCTTATTTTTTGGTAGTGTTAATATTAATTGTCATCCCCTTATAACCAATAATATTAATTGCATAAGAATAACTTAATTATGATCATCCACTTTTGAAATGATTACTCTATATATAGATTGATAATTAATCATTCACATGAAATTCTTCTCCGTTACCAAGTTTAGCTTGGGCAACAATCTTGCGATAAATGGTGCTCGCTTCCACTGTGAGTTGCCATGGCGCGTAGTTCTCAATGCTAAAACTACCAGGGCTGGAGTTCCGTACCGAGCTCAATGATAGAATGTTTTTCTTCATTGCATGGAAAGATCCTATAGCTATGTCGTCCACGAAGTAGTTGATAGCGCCATCACCACCAATGGAAAGAGTGATAATGTCGATACCATCTACGATTGCAACTTCAAATGTAGTAAGTATATTTGTATTAGAGCAGTAATCACTCCAGCAAACTTTGTATACTGTGATTCTCGTAGAAGGAACACACCCACATGCTGTTCCATCTACAATTCCTGCAAGGCTTGCATTTGTGGCTGTAGAGGATGTGAGAGTTTCGTGTCCTTCATTACCACGAGGTGAGGGTATGCCCTTCCACTTGCTCGGCGGCACGCCATAGCCGACATCGTCGAAGCTCTTAGACTCAGGCCAAATCCCTATGCGATCATGCCGATGATAACATCCGACTCAAATGGCCCACGCGGAGCGGTCGATGGGAATCCCATGAAGTTCCATGATCTTGTGGTGCGAAGTTGTCTTTGCTTGCTTGGGAACACAGAAACCATTTATTCCATGCCTGAGTTTGTAAAGCACATCAAAATTTAAAAATTAATATTTCACAAGCCAAATCTTATGCATTAATAGCATTGCATTTATGACTGTTATTCTAGCAAGTTTTCAGTTGATTTATATACGTATTTATATTACCAGATAACTTCCTTGCTTCTTCATCAAACAGCATAGCGGCGAAGCCATGAAAACTCTTAGTGTAACTATATATAAGTCGGTTCAACGCTTCCTGGTTGCTGCATTCAGCATTATTTTTGAATGAAAAATACATATTTATATATAAGAAGAAAAATTTAATTAGATATGTGATAAAATAAACAATTAAATCGATATTAATTTGGAAATCTTCCTATTTTAATCGGTACCCAAAAATCAAGAAAAATATAAAATGGGGACTTGTTTGGGCAGAATCACTCAAAAAAATTTATGATTAGTGAATCCTAATTTTTTAATATATTTTCATTTCATATTAATAGCTTAAACTTGCGGAATATTTCATGCAAATTTATATTGTATCGAAGAAATGTTAAGTATTGAGCTTCATTATATGGCCTAACCAATATTCTTTGTGAGTACCTTTCTAAAATTTTATCTTAGAGTAAAACAATTTGTAATGGAGTACTCCACTTTAAGAGAACAAAACTTTCGCTTCATGTAAATAGTGTTTTATATAACGTTCTTTTAACTTTTAATCTCTCTTATCTATAGTTCTTTTTCTCCTATCTCACTCAGAATTTTATAAAAATTATTTCATTGCAACAAAATCTATTTCCCAAGTTCATATTAAAAACTTATCTAGGATAGTTGATTCCTAAGATCTTAGGTTTCATAAAAATGATATTAAGATCAAATAACTATTTGAGGAGAATAGAACATAGATGTAAGAACTAATGACCAAATGCAAGCTCTCATAAGCTTTATGAAAAATAATAGAAATACTCCCCCACATCCTGCTTAAAATCATAATGCACCCTTATATGATGATAACCTAATCCTAGGAATGGGGTTGAAGTGACTATCATCATAAGAATGTTGATGACTTACTGGTCTCTCACGAAAAATTAAATTTGAAGATCCCACATATTGCGACACTTATGACCCTAATAGGTTCATAGATTGGTTAGTCTAGACGGACGAAATGTTTTATTAGAATTGAATGGATGATTGCCAAAGGTTTCGTCTACTCAAATTAAATTTACTAGACAAGCTAAGATATATTAGACCTATAACTTAGTCAAAGAATGAAGATTAGGAAGGAACACCCTTACTTAAATTAAAATGAGAGAGATGTTAAGAACTTAATACTACCCTAATTATCATAATTGTTTGGGAAATTATTGACTCTAAGTGAAGGCAGTATCCCTTTAACTGAATAATTGAGCACCTTTGAAGAACTAGTTTTTATGATCAACTATGTTGATATTGATTAGTAAATGCCCAATAAATTATCATCGTAGTTTGGATGAACATCAATATTTATTTGATCCTTAAAAATTAGAGGAAACCTTCCAATGCTTTAATGGTAGAAAAAAAAAAACTTTAAAAGATAAAAAGGATTAGCTTGCTCTATTTCATCCCAATGGTCAACTAATAAACCCACGCTACCTATTTAGCCAACTAATTTACCCAAAACTCCTATTAATAGGAGTTTTAAAAATACTAAGAAAATCATTTATTTTAAATAACGCGAAAAGGGTCAAATGTATATAAAATTAATGTAAAGTTCAAATTAATTTCTTAGAGGAAATTACAAGTCCTATAAATGATGACCTTAAAAGGATTTATGACTGTGCACCTCTTTCAAATGAGGAGATAGAATTTATAGATGACCCTTAAATCAAAGTGAAGTGATGTTTAACTGCAACAAAAAATAAAAATAGATGATAGGTGAAGGAAGAATATTTTTAGTATGTAAATAGGGCTGCAAGTGAACCAAACGTTCGACGAGCTACTCGATGCTCGGCTCGATTAAAGCTCGTTTGTGATCGTTTAACTAACTAAACAAACAAATTTGAACAATATTTTAAATACTCGATCCTTAAATAAACAAGCTTGAACACTAATGTGTTCGGTTCATTTATGTTCACGAACAAAATCATTTGAAGTTCGTGAACAAGCTCGACATTAAGCTCGATAAAAGCTCGATTCGTGAGGCTGACTATGACATTCAGTAATTCATTAAGGAAGAAGATCCAGTAGTTCATTTTGATTGCTTAGAATGGTGGAAGGCTAACTTCATATTATTGTTTGTTCAATGGATTGTTTGCTAAATATGTTCATGAACATAGCTCGTTAAGGCTTGTTTGTTTAAAGCTCGATAAGCACTAAACGAATCAAACATGAACCGAACATGAACCAAACATGAACACCCTTAAATTAAATGAACCAAACATGAACACAAGCAATAAAACTCGAGTCAAACACGAACCAAACTTGAACAGGCTAATGATAAACGAACTCAAACATGAACACTCACATACTCGGCTCGGCTCGGTTCGTTTGCAGCCCTATATGTAAATGATATATAATGAGAAAATATATATGTTGCTAAAAAAATGAAGTTCTATGAATGTCATCTAAATGCACACTATAGACAGAGATAATCTCAAGATTGAATAACACCCTAAACATTTTTATGTCTATTGAGTAAATCATACATCTCTGCCTATCATAAGGTGTCTCTTACTGTAAGGATTTGCAATTATGAAGCCCAAGTCGAATCTGATGTCCTCGATCCCCGTGGATAATGCTAAAATCACTACAAGAAAATTATGTATTACCGGCAGAATTTTCGGTGAAAAATTGCTAAGCTTCCGGCGGATTTAAAAATTTTCTGGCAAAATTTTTTTTTGACGGTAAAACACGCGTCAGTAAATTTTTTTGTGGAAAAAAAACCGTTCTAAAAAATTTCCGGCAGAATTTTTCTACCGTAAAAGGTAGCCGGAATAATAAAAACTAGATCGTGGAAACTGCCCGGCTACCTGCCCGCGCACGTGTGCTACAGCCCCATTCCCGCTTCCGCCCGATTGCCGCCTGCCCGCTGCCCGTGCGAGTTGCTCGCCCGCCCACGTGGTGACTCCCATGGGGTTCGAAGTCGGAACATGCAATCACTTTGCTGTGGATGAAAATGTGTTAAAAAACTTACCTTTTTTATTTAAATAATTAAAATTCTTTTTTAAAATATGCCGAAAAATCTGTTAGAAATCTTCCAAAAAAGCTGGCGGAAATATTTCAGTGTAATCAGTCGGAAATCCGTGGGAAACTCCATCGGAAAATAGTACGTCGAAAATCTGCCAGAAGATTTGACGGTAATGAGTAATTTTCCTGTAGTGAATCTTATTATGTAGACTATGGTTGTAAGACTCAAAGATGATCCATTCAAACATAATAATAAGATTATTAAAATTTTACCAGTTAAATATATAAAGAAGGCATCCACTATAGTATCCCATAAAACCAACTATGATGTACTACTTAAATCACTCGAAAGAGAGGTGCTAATAAGGTTCAATTGAAAAATTATAAAAAAAAACATATTGTTAGGAATAACTTTTTCATTTTCAATCTTGATTATAGCAAATTCATCATGCCTTCTTCTTTAACATCAATAATAGAATAAGTTGGATTTGGAATCATTTCGAAGAAGTTTTTTTGATGAATCCTCCTTATACATGTTGCATGTGAAGGAACTAAACTAGACTCACATATATGATCGATGTAGGCTTAATTTGGGATAGCTTTCGTTCTGCTTCATAAAACGGCTTTCTAGTATAAAATTTTCTAATTCAAAAATTTTTTGTATTAGAAAGTTGTTTTAAAAAGCAGCAAAAAAGCTGTCCCAAACGAAGCCGCAGTCTCTCCACTCATTTTTTAGTTTAGTAATATTGCATCTAAAAACCTTAATAAATTGCATACTTTTAAAATCATTCAACATGACATTAATTTAGTTCTTAATTTCCAACTTTCAGACATTCCTAATTATAAAGTAAATCCCATTAAATCAAGAGATGAATTGAGGAAATACAAGGAAAAGTTTTTTATAATGAATTTTTTAATTACTGTGTATCATGGCCTTACTAACTCCTAAAAAAGATAAATAGTGATGAATGTATGTCGAAAGGCAGACTAAAATACAACTTTGATCACTTATCAAATTTATATTCCTCAATTCGATAACATGTTACATTTGATCTCTGAAGAAAATTTTTTCTCTAAAATTTATCTTAAAATATTTGTCACTCATTTTGTTTCAATTCATCAGCTTTAAAAATGCTCAGTAAAAGGTCAATAAAAGCATACAGGTAGTCAAAGAATAGGAGGGTTTCAATGCTCTCTTAAAGTCCATCCCACACTACCAAGGAGAACAAACTATAAGATAGAGGGTGCAACATTAAGGGTCTCCTCTAATAGGGAACTCCAAGGTAGCACGAACCTTTAATATATATATGAAAGTGTTCATAAACCCATAGCCAAGTTATGCTTGCACTAACAAAAAATCGAATATTGATGTCAATATTTCCTTCCATTTTGGGAATTAAAAGGAAAGTGTTATTAGTTTTCTCATTGAATGAGTGTACCTCTTTTTAAAGCTATATCTCACTTGATTTTAAAAGAACTTAATGTAAAATGGCCTCAATTACACACAACTAATTGTAGCAAATCTTTGCTTTCCCCTTTGAACTTTGGCTTCTCTGCACCCTTCTCCTTAATCGGGTGAGTCTGCAGGTTGGGGCAGTTAGCTCGGAGGTGGCCTGATTTCCTGCACTCAAAGCAAACCTTAAGGAACTAGCTTGAGGCTCACAAAGGGGGGGGGGGGGGGGGGGGGGGGGGGGGGGGGGGGGTGTTGAGGTTGAATTGATAATTTTAAAAAAATTCCTAACTTCAAAATAGCAATGACAATACTTTTGAAAAAAATTTTAGAAACTAAAAATACCAAATTCTAATTGATTGCATAAGCAAATGCTTTCATATAAAATATTAAATCAACTACAATGATATTTTAATTTATGAAATGAAGCGATAAGCACGAATTTTTCCAAGAAGTTATAACAAAAATAACATACAGGAAAAGTAATAGTGCGAAAAGGAAAAAACACACCAAAGATTTTTATAATGTTCCGGTCAACCTTGACCTACATCCACTTCCCGGAGTCCTCCGCTTCGAGTATTACATTAACACTAAGTGACTCTCCTTTTGCTTCTACAGCAAGGCAAAGAATTCATTACAAACTCACTTTAACCAAACCTTATGTGGTGGAGTGTCGGACGCTATGTCATCCTCCTAATAACGGTAGCGGACCTTGACTTATTTTTCTCCCTCCTGGAGAAGGCAGAGTACCTCCAATCTTTTTTTCTTCCTCTTGGAGAAGGCTAAGTATTTTGGGGACTTGACTCCAAAGCTTCTCTCCCGAGAGAGCCTTCAAGGACTCACCAAGGCCATAAGAGGAGTATGGGTGCAGCTAGCCCTAAGCAATCATGTGAACCCCTCACACTTCTTCTCCCTCAAGCTTAAACTCACCTTCTCCTTCCTCTCAAACCCTAATTTTCATTCAAAATCTCCTCTCTTAGAGTTCCCTCAGCAATCACAATCCTCTCTCTTCTCATTTAAGAAACTCTTAAAACATTGCTTAAATAATAGGTTTCAAAATCTCTAAAAATTTAAGTTGGTCGTCTTCAGCTCATATAGTACAAACCTAGTTCATACAATACGAATAGCTCAAAACAAGATCTATCCAATATGATGCAAACAGTCGTTCAAATAAACTATTTAGTTTTTGTAAACATATCGAACAGTATGATCCAATGGTCGCCTAGTATGATTTGTTTAGTTTCTCTCTATTCATACTGGATGATCCATGGGATGATTGAACATCATCTTTATCAATCGTGTATGATGTGGACATTATACAAGACGACTAGTTAAAAAATTATAGTTTCATTTGGTAAGATCTTTGGGATGACCAAACTTTGTCTCTGTCAGTCGACCAAGATCGTACAGTATGATCGTGATTCATACAATACGATCTTCTATCATTAATTAACAATGATTTAATTGAATAATCACGGGGGATAATTTAAAAAAGATTTCAAATTATCGTATACTACGATATAAATCATACAATACGATTAGTTCAAAATAAAATTTTTAAATGTCTTACTTAATTTATCTTGATACTAGGGTTTTTAGATCAAAATGAATTGTACAGTACGATCTTAATCATATAATATGATTAACTTACAAAAAATAAGTTTTCAATTAGTTGCGAAGTTAATTTTCTAATTAACTGATCGTATAGTATGATTTGTTTAAAAAAATTAATCTTTAAAAATGTTTTTCTCTCCCTGTGTATGTGTACACGATCACTCAATTTGTATACACTCTTCTGTGACTAGACCCAAAGAATAAAAAATAAAAGAAGGTTAAAATTATATACTCTTTTTACTAGATATCTTATTCTACCCAATTTTGAGTCTTCAACACTCTTGAGCAGTGAATATTTTACCTGTATTATTAGTGCTTACAGACAAAAAGAATATTCAAAATATTTATTGAAAGAAATAACAATTCAATTAATAATATTTGTCATCATCACAATCACTACCTAGGGATCCTAGAATATAACAATCTCCCCTTTTTTTATGATGACAAATAAATTAATATGTTTTCTACTAAGCTCCCCCTTACAAAGTAAAGAAGTTAGAAAATAGGGGTTGCCTCCTTCTCTTTTTATATTTATATTTTTATTTATTTATTTATTAATATTTTTTATTTTTTAAAAAAGACAGAAAAAGAAAAGGAGCCAAAATAAAAATATAGATCAAATACTATTAAAAAGAAACATGCATACAACAAAACATATATTTTCTCCTCCTTTTGACATTACCAAAAAGAGGAGGAAGACTAAAACAAGAAACACTAAAAGTAAGACAGGTCCTGATCAACTGCTGGTGGTGATGGTTGTTGGAAATAGTTGTGAATGGAGGAGAATTAAGTCTAAATTGAGTCGAACTGTGCCCTAAACCATCCCATTTCTTCTTCGTGTTGTAGTTGTTGTTGGTCCAAGCAAGACTCAAGACGGTCAAATTGTTGGATCATCTCCTCATATGGGTAGTAGTAAGGAGCTGGTGTGGGTTCTGGAGCTACCAATGCTAGTGCAGGAGCAGCGGTAGGAGCAGCTTTTGAAGCAGCTCCCCCTTCATCATCAAAGTTGGGCTCATCAGGGTCTTACCCCCGATGGAATAGAATACAGAAGGAAGCATCTGTATAGAAAATTGGAAGATTATCAGGAGATGTAGGATAAGTGAGGTCATATTTTTTGTCTAAGATACAAGCTATTATATGTCCTAAAGCCTCATTCTACTTTCTTATGATAGAAGGGAGTCTAATAGGAGTTAAGTTTTGAAGGTAGTTGATTACCATTTGGGCTTCATCAATTCGAGTGTTTGCCATTATGAAATATGTGACTAAAGAAAGTAAAAGGGTGATGTTCACACGATCTACAGCTTTGGGAATAATAGAAGTACAAAGGACATGCTGGATAACCCTTGCATTTTGATTTAAAGATTGAACTAAGGGTTGGTGTTGATTCAATGCTAAATTCCTTATGGTAAGATTGATAGTACTCCAATCATAGTCTGAAATAGAGGCCATAGAATGTGGTTTAGCTCCCTGAGTGCTTAGGTGGACGAGTTCTCCTAAATCTTCCTTTGTGATTTCTATATGGCGATGATAGACATAGGATGTCATAATAGAAGCGTCACCATTTATACTAAGATTTGCTAAGAACTCATGCATGATTTTGCAGTGAAAGGGAAAGGTTAGTGTATAGAGGAATTAGAGAGTTGTGGTGTCAAAGAGACTCATCACCTGAAAATTTAGGGCGTGTTAGTTTAACATTTGTGATGGTGTTATCTAGGCTTCCTTGTATTTATGGTATGCTACTTCATTAGTAGCAGTGAGGAACCGATCATCACCTAAGCGATGAGAGGAAGAGCTTCTTGGGGTGAGACGACTGTGTTTGCTACCACCCCATTAAAGAATGCAAAGGATATAAGTGCCGAGATTAGAAGGAAGGAATGGTGGATTGAAAGCTTAGAAAACCTCCAAATTTATAGATTTTAAGGTAGATTGTATAGTATAATTGGAGGAGTTAATACATTTGGATGGCTTATCAAAAAAAGTGGTCAAATCATATAATACGATTGGTATCGTACTAGACGATCTTAAGGATTTAGTTCATCCTGAGGAGTTGTCGATACGACTTTGATGAAAGGTATTGTACAATACAAACATGTGTTCCTACATTATAAAATGCAATTAATATTGTACCGGCCGAAATGAATTCGTCATAATCCAGTTTGACATGTGGATCATACAGTATGAAGAGTGATATCATACAAAACAAAATATAATAATTACGTATGAAATGAATTAAATTCATCCCAATAGAGTGTGCCATATGTATTGTATAATATGAAGAGATGTATCGTACAGTATGATCGATAAAGATTTCATACCAAATGAATTGAATTTGTCCAACGGTTATTGATACGTATATTGTATAATACGAATAGAGGTTTGTACAGTGTGATGAATTAGTCTCCTATGCCATAACCATGATTCATCAATTATAGTTTTTAAGCACAAAGAATTATAATATTTAATGCAATTTAAGTCTAGCATGTGAACATTGTTCATTCATTTTCCTTCTAGCACAAGTTTTCCATTTAAACTAATTATGCATTTTATAGAAAGAAATTTTATATCAAAATCTTTATCATATAGTTGACTAATACTCAATACATTATGCTTTAAACCATCAACTGATAAAATACTTTCAATCATAAAGCTTTTATAGTTGCCAATTATATATGAGCCCACTACTTTTCTAGTGGTGTTGTCTCCTAGTGTCACCTTGCATCCTAACTTGATCTCTAGTGTGATGAACTACTTCATATCCCCAGCCATGTGCCTTGAACATCCACTATCCAGATCCCACATGCTCTCACTAGGTATTTTGTGAGAGCATCCCTATAATGTCATTTAAGTGTTGGATTTGGTAACCCAAGTGAGTTTTGGTTCCACCTTATGCTTGGATGAATGATATGAATGTATGTTATATTGTGATGTATGTACTTTCTGCCTCCACGCCAAATGTGTCCTATAGTGGACAGTGCAAGTGCGGGTTTTGTGTCTTAACATGCTATAAGAGTAACACCTAACACCCAAAAATAGATTTACTAACATATGGGGATTGTGGTGCCGATTCCTAGGTTTATGTGATACATGTTGTGTAGAGGGGTCATGCCACTAAGCTACTATAGATGATGGTTTATTATTCTCAAGTGCAATGACTTTTGCTCTTAAAAATTCATTAGCATTTTCATAGCTTGCCACTTCTAATTTTAATGCATGCTCATTACTATTTAATTGACATGCAAGTATTTATAATTCCTTAAATGCATTCTCTAGTTCAATATGTGATATTTTCAAAGAATCATGTGCATTAGATAGGTAAATATGCTTCTTATTTAATGCATCAAATTCATCTAATAAAATCATATGATCATTATTTAATGTAGAGTTCTCGGTAATTAAACTAACATGCTCCCTTTGTAAATTAGAAAATTTAGTATTGAGACTAGCATGTATCTTTTTTAACTTCATATATGAGTCATGAATTATTTTAGAAATAACTAATAATTCATCATAAAAAAGTTGACATACCTCATCTTAATTTGATTGATCAAGATTATCATTAGTTATAAGACATAGGCTTGTTACCTCCTCCTCTTCTTCTGCTTTTGATGATTCTTAGGTGTAGTCGGCTCAAAATACTTTTTGTGTCCTTTGCTTGCCCATTTTGAACATTGGTTTCTCTTCACCCTTATCCTTGATCAGGTGAGTCTTCAGGTTGGCGCAGTTAGCTCAAAGGTGGCCTGGTTTCCTGCACTCGAAACAAACCTTAAGGAATTAGCCCAAGGCTCACTGGGGGGGAATTGGTAATTTTAAAATAATTCCTAACTTTGAAATATCAATGATAATATTTTTGAATAAGTTTTTAGAAATTGAAAATAATAAATTTTAATTAATTATCGAAGCGAATGATTTTATCAAAAATATTCAATCAACTATGATGATATTTTAATTTATGAAATGAAGCGATAATCACAGAGTTTCCTAAGTAGTTATAAAAAAAATAAAATGCAAGAAAAGTAAAAGTGCAAAAAGGAAAAAACACACCAAAGATTTTTATAGTTGTTTGGTCAACCTTGACCTATATCCACTCCTTGGAGTCCACCGCTCCAAGTATTGCACTAACACAAAGTGACTCTCCTTTTTCTCCCATAGTAAGGCGGAGAAGCCCTTACAGACTTACTTTCACCAAACTTGATGAGGTGGAGTCCCAGACACTATGTCACCCTCCTGATGATGGCACCTGACCTTGACTAATTTTTCTCCCTCCTGGAGAAGGAAGAGAACCCAACGCTATTTCTATCTCTTGGAGAAGGCAGAATACCTCTAATCTTTTTTCTCCCTCCTAGAGAAGGCAGAGTACCTCAAGAACTTGACTCTGAAGCCTCTCCCGAAGGAGCCTTCATAGACTCACCAAGGCCATAGGAGGAGCAAGGGTGCAGCTAGCATGGAGTAACTGTGTGATTCTCTCACACTTCTTCTCTCTCACACTCAAACTCACCTTTTCCTTCCTCTCAAACCCTGATTTTCACTCAAAAGAACCTCTCTTAGAGTTCTTTCAGTAGTTACAATCCTCTCTCTTCTTATTTAGGAAACTCTTAAAACATTGCTTAAATAATAGGTTTCAAAAACCCTAAAATTTTAAGTTGGACGTCTTCTATTTGTATAATACAAAATTAGTTCGTACAGTACAATCAATTCAAAACTAGATCCATAGTTACAATCCTCTCTCTTCTTATTTAGGAAACTCTTAAAACATTGCTTAAATAATAGGTTTCAAAAACCCTAACACTTTAGTTGGATGTCTTCTATTCGTACAATACAAAACTAGTTCGTATAGTACAATCAATTCAAAACTAGATCTATCCAGTATGATACAAACAGTCGTTCAAATGAGCTATCTACTTTTTGTAAACATATCATATAGTACAATCCAATGATCTTTCAGTACGATCTGATTAATTTCTCTCTATTCATACAGTACGATCCATGGGATAATGGAATGTTATTTCTATCAATCCTGTACAATGTGGATATCGTACAATACATATAGTTCAAAAATTATTGTTTCATTTGGTACGATCTTTGGGACAACCAAACTTCTTTTATATTAGTCGATTAAGATCGTACAGTAAGATCGTGGTTTATACAATATAATATGCTGTCATTAATTAACCATAATTTGATTGACTAATCACGGGGGATAATTTAAGTAAGATTTCAAATTATCATACAGTACAATTAGTTCAAAATAGGATTTTTAAATATATTACTTAATTTATCTAGCTGCTAGGGTTTTTAGATCGAAATGAATCGTACAATACAATCTTAATTGTACAATATGAATAGCTTATAGAAAATAAGTTTTCACTTAGCCGTTAAGTCAATTTTCTAATTAACTGATCGTATAGTATTACTGTAAATCAAACAGTATGATTAGTTTAAAAAAATTAATCTTTAAAAATATTTTTCTCTCCTTATGTGTGTGTGTGTGATAGTCACTCAATTTGTTTACACTCTTATGTGACCAGGCTCAATAAATAGAAAATGAAAGAAGGTTAAAATTACAAACACTTTTTACTAGATATCCTATTCTACCCAAATTTGAGTCTTCAACAGTCTTGAACAATGAATATTTTACCTGCATTATTAGTGGTCACAGACAAAAGAAATATTCAAAATATTTATTGAAAGAAATAATAATTCAATTAATAATATTTGTCATCATCAAAATCACCGAGCAGAGATCCTGGATTGTAATAGTAACTGAAAGTGCCAAATATAAAGTATTTTTTAGAGATTTTTTAATGATATACAATAATTACTATAAAAATTAGAAATTATAATGGTATAGGGAATAAAGTTTTCATTTTTTTAACTGAAGAATGTCAAAGGGCTCCAACTAAATACAATTAAATGCAGTAACAGCAAAAGTCAAAGATAAAGTAATATTTTGGAGAATTTTTTTTAATGAAATGATCAACTTCTACATATGACAGAAACTAAAATGCCATCAGGAATATACTTTCTCTCTTTGTTATTTTTTTAGATTAGTGAATGTCAAATGGCACCAAATACATACAACTAAATGGAGTAGCTATAAAAACTAATAGAATATTTTGGAGGTTTTTTTAAGAAATGACATCAATTTCAACACATGATAAAAATTGTAATGCCATAGAGAATACACTTTCACATTGTTTTAAGATTGAAGAATGTCAAATGGCACCAAATACATACAATTAAATGTAGTAACTATAAATGCGGCCAAAACTTATTGTTACTAGCATCAATAATGCTTGTTGTTATCAAAAGACTAACTCATGCATGTCCTTTTCACCAAGGCTAAAACCTACCATTGCCACAATCCTTAACTCCCTCCATTGAAATCAAATTCCATAGTAACATTAATGTTTTTCATCACAATATTACTAATGCTTGCCACCATGGCCAAAGTAGACCCTCACTATCACCACCATGGCAAACAATCAATGTTGATGCTTTCATTGCTACTGACTTTATTGGTTTCTATTGTTGCTAATCTCGACACCCTTCATTGCCTTTGTAACTAATGCTCACCAACACCAATACTGAGGCCTAGTGATGCCACTAATAGTGAGACCCACCATCATCGCATCGATATCTACCATATCTAACAGGACTAACCCTCATCATCGCAACTAAAGTCAAAACTCACTATCACTAACATTGTTGACTCTCACCATTGCCAATAAATCTAATGACTAAAGTCATGACTATTATTGAAGCCCTGCCACACCCACCATCATCTTCAACACAAACAACCACTAACTTTGATGTTTTTCATTAACACTATCACCAAAACCTATCATCAGCACTTCTATTCATGCCCACTATCACTTCTGAGGCCAATGCAAGTCATCCTACCAAGGTCATTACTCATCTTTGTAATAGCTAGTTGCCTTTTCTATAAGAAGAATGTCCAAGAAGATTATCAACATCACTTGAAGAAAATGTTATTGCCTCAACGCTCCTCCCACAACCACCATAAGAAATGCATCCTATAATTCACGTATATTGTATTATATTAATGTTTTGTTAAATCATAGGAAAGGTACAATTAATAAAATTCAGCATATAAAAGTAGAACTTTTTTATTAGCCTAGGCCTCATAGTTTTAGTCTTGCTAGATTTTTTATGTAAAAAACATCAAGTCAATTATGAGTAGCAATCAACTTATGTTTATTTGTGTTTCATCTTTAAATTAAATGTTACGATAAAAATTCCTTCTTACTTTAACATCATGAATTTTTTAGCATGCAATAGTTTGGTAACATTTTTTGGAAGTGAGCCAAGGCTGGTGGTGAACCTCTTCCTACATCCTTAATGTGATGTTCATGCCAACATCCGTGCCTAAATCTTTGGCAATGGTAATAAATGTTACTTTTTTTTAAGAAAAGATAAATTATATATCATCAAAAAAAAGATTATAAGGTTCTTAAAAGCGATCAAAAACTCATTAAAGGCTCAATGAGTAACATTAAAAAAAAACCCTATAGAGTAACACATCCCTTCCTAATTATAAGAATGAAATGTAAAGACAAAGGAGCGGAAAGAGCCATAACCCATAAAAATCTTACCGGGAAGACTAGTGCCGGAGCTCGAATATTCTTAAAGATTAATTAGGTGCCACCAGCAAAACCTACCAAAACAAAAGAAGGACAAAAAATGGGAGCCAAAAACCATGGTGTTCATCACACATAAATATCCATTAAATACTAAGGGTGTCAATATTTGACATGACCCCAAAAACTCGCTCGAACCTGACCCAAAAATTTTGGGTTATGGTCAACCCGTTTGAGAAACGAGTCAGGTTCGGGTTCAGAATTCCAACATGTTTGTAAAAATGGGTCGGGTTCGGGTTGACCCGAAACTAGAAACCAACCCGGTTTGACCCAGTAACGTTAGAGTGTTGTCGCATGACCGTCACTTACGTCACTCACTGAGAAGCTGCGTAAATACGCGTTACATCACTATCACGTCTGCGCTGAAGAAAGAGAGGATGTTGAGAGGAAGAATGAAATAAAGAAAAGAAGCACTTCAAGAAGAAGGAGGTTTTAAGAGCCAACCAAGATTCTAATGAATCAAGTTCATCAGACGAAGTGGACAACATTTGTCTTATAACAATATGAGATTCTTATTATGATTTTTAAGAGGTACATAATGATATATCTTATTATGAATTAGATGAGGTATTTAATGAACTAGTTAATGAATATACAAATTAAATACAAAATATAAAATATTAAAAAAAGAGCATAAAATTTAAATATGCATTTTAATGAATTAAAAAATAAACGTGATAACTTGAAAAATAAAAAAAAATTCTTTATTAGATCGCTCTTTACTTGCTTGGAAATTTGAAAGACAAAACATTTTGTTAAAAATAAGATTAGATTTATGCATGAAATCATAAGTTTGTTATAGAGATCCATCAAGCTAAACATCAAATAAAGTTTTTTCTTATATGTCACATATATAGACATCATGCGAAGTCATATGTAAACACTAATATGTAGTGTGAGTATTATGGTAGAAAAAATATATCTCATTATATTGCTATGCTTCTAGATCACAAAATGCTAAATAATCATCTTCTGCATGAGCACCAAAAATACAAGCACTTCACATACTAAACAAGAGATTTTTTAATATTCCTATTTAGAATGTGGACTCAAAAATATTTAGGTTCAAAAAGTTAAGATTCAATTTTATTTTGTAGGAATGCCTTCAAAATAAATAAAAATTAATGAAAGTATGTGATACTTGGATAGTGGATGTTCAAGACATATGATGAGTAATAAAGTAAAATTCACTACTTTATAATCAAATGATGGAGGATACGTAACATATGAAGATAATTCAAAGGAAAAGATTATTTGTGTTGGATTCATTTGTAAGAACTATATTATTTTATCAAAGTTTTATTTATTTTTAGTTTAAAATATAATTCAATATCAATCAGTCAATTATGTGAAAAAGGTTTAGATATTTCTTTTTATGCTTCACATTTATCATTAGAAGCAATATAACTATTTTTCTTATTAGAAATAGAAAAAAATATTTATTAATAAATTTAGTATAAATGATATTATTTTAAACTTGTTTTGTATGAAATTCATAATTGATGATGCTTGGTTATGACGTAGAAGGCTATGTCATGTCAATATCCAAACATTAAATAAAATTTCTAAACTTAATATAGTAGTTGGTTTATAAAAAATAAAATTGTATTTTAATTTTATATGTGATATATGCATTCACGATAAACATATTAAAACTTTATTAAAGAGTGAAAAATAGTCATTACTAGTAGACCATATAATTATTACACAAGGACTTATTTAGCTAAATTAGCACAACTAGTTTAGGTGGTACGAATTATGAATATGTTATTATAGATGATAATTCAAGATACACATTTGTAATATTCTTAGCAAATAAAATTAATGAATTTAAATATTTTAAAAGATTTTCTTTGCATGAAGACCAAAGCCTGCTGTCAAGATAGAAATTCTGGGCATCACTCATAATTTTGCCTACAAGGTGGTTCAATACTCATAATTCACAAAATAATGGACCCTAGAAAGAGGATACGCATGTCCTAGCTAAAATAGTATTTTACTAGAGCCTATAAAAAGGGAGATATCGCCTATACAATGTAGAAGAGAGACACTCTTACGAAAAGAACTAAAGAAGAAGTGGGACAAAGAGTAACTTGTCATTCTAAAGGAGGAACCTTGGAGATTAAAAGGGGAATATAGAATAATTAATGCGATTAATTTATTCATAAAAATTATGTTCAAAGAATTATTATTATTATTTTTGTGTTAAACATTACTTATGTAGGAAAACAAAGCAACTATTTGTAATAAAAATGCCTCTTTTATGCCTATAACTTGAACTCTTTACTTATTTGTAAATTTTCAAAGTTCAAAAATATAAGAAAATTAAAAAGGAACTATGTTTTCTAAGATTTAAAATGCAAGTGGAAAAATAAAAGAAAAGAAATTATACTTCATAGATAAACTTATATTTTAGAATGACAAGTAATGTATCTATAAAACTTTGGCATGATCAACATGAATTTTGAGGCAAAAATTTAATTTAGAAACTTTTGAGATGATTAAATCCAACATGAATTTTGAGGCAAAAATTTAATTTACAAACTTTGGCATGATCAACATAAATTTTGAGGCACAGCGCTGCAGCGCCGGACATAATACCGCTGCGGTGCCATCATTGACACCATCGGAGCTCCCAAATATGGGCATGGCGGCACCCAGTCTCTATTTGAAAATGCCACAGCGTTGGAGGAGTCAGTGCCACAAAGCCCAGCCCTGTCTACACAGCGCCGCAGCACCACTAAGTCAAGGGAGTGTCATGTGGATGTCGCAACACTAAAACCATAAGCAGCATTGTAACATTATAGTTGTAACTGTTCAAACCATGATCTACCAATGAAGCGACGTGTCGATTTATTCAATAATGGGTCAATATCAGCAAGCGCCGCAACAGAGGAAACCTCCACAGCGCTTCTCTGATTTTTCCATAGAGTGACAACTAAGGGAATTCAGAGAAGTACTTGATACATTCCATTAGAGTGTTTGGCTTATGTTTGTGAAAGTAATTCTTTAAGTTCCAGGAGAAATGTAGAGGAGATCATTAAACCATCCAGTGATATTTTTTCTTCTGTACTTTCTTTCTTTTGTGCAAATTAAAAAACTGAATATGCTTCACTTATTCTTCATGTCCAACTAAATAATCTAATTTTGGATTGATGGTGTAAATAAAATATGGAGTACTAATGAGTTCTCTTCATTAATAATTTTATGATATTTTCAAAATACCATGTCTTCATTTAATGCATATGTGGTCATATACGTAGTTAATATCAAGTGTAATGTGGAACCTAGGAATAAGAAAGCAGGCTCAATCAGGTATATTGGATTGGTATGATGCAAGCATAGGCATACTTATCATGTATCAAATTTATATAGATGAATTTCATGAGGGGGTTTTAACAGTACACATTTTACTTACTCTTCTAAAATTTTCATAGTGTGACAGACTATGAGTATGGGATTTTAAAGTGGTGTTAAGGTTGAAAGAGTTTAATCTATCATTTGTCTCTTCACGATTGACTGAGCAGTCGGTGATATATATGCTCTGAATATCATCAATATAAAAGAGAAACATTAGAAAATATATTGTATTTACATTCTATCAATCCATAATAATTTATCCCAATAATATTTTATTTAATTATTTTTAATTTTAAATTAAATGATTGAATCTCCACCAGAACTTATTTTTCTTGAATAAGATAATTGTTGTAGTTGAAGTAGACAATACTAATATTTGCATGTAAATATTATTTCTCGTGGGATATATCGATACTCTATTATATCATATATTACTTGATTCGGCACGTATGCTTGCATATATTAATTAAGGTGTTTATAATTTTTATATCAAAGAAAATTCAAGCATTATTTAGGGATTGATAGACCCCTAAATTATTTTCATAATTCTTTAGGTTACTCCACCGCCCCCATAAATTTTTTGGCACTGTTGTCATGGAAGAATATGTTTTATTTGCAAATTTACTATATTGTCGAATCAATTTCATAATTAGTCATACTATATTCTTTTATTCTTTTATTTAAATTTATTGATTGCATATCTGTGGTTGCATGCTTAGAAGACATAGAGGGGAAGCACATTTAAATTTTAATTCTGAAACTGAGAGAACCTTTTCTAAAATTAGAATAGCCAAAAGATTTTTAAAATGGCTAACGCTCTTCAAAACTTAGATCATTCTAGATCTCTTAAGAATTTTGCAAACCCTTTAGTAGATAAAATTTATTTTGTAAAATGACAAGAAGGAAATGAAGAAAGAAAAATATAGAATTGTAAAAGATTGTCTTATCTCCCTCGTGGTGCTGCTTTAGGATGTCGAGCAATCTTCTTTGATGAAACGGAGTAGTCATCCTCCTCGAGAGCCACTCTATGTTGTAGCTTCAACTGTGGCGAAGGTTGTTGCTTCTAATGTGGAGGTGTTGTCGCTTTAGCTACTCCTTCAAACTCTTCTTCACGTCAAAAGCCCGAGCTCCTGTTGTGACTTCCAATCCAACATGAGAGGGCGAAGCACCTTCTTTTAGCAACTCTTTCAAAACTCCTCATGTGTAGTCGAAGAAGATGGAAAGGAATTCAAAGAGGCACGAAAATAGAAGGTGCGAATTAATTTTAATTTAAAGAACAAGTAACTGGTGAGGATTATTTAAGGAAAGAATTACAAGTCACACCTTATAGTACTAGTTTTATTACAAGTAAATTAAATGCACATGAATAAAAATTTAAAAATAAAAATTCATATTATGACTATTTTAATTATATTATCATTGTCAAAATAATAATAGTAAATTGACCATTATAAGTATTTATAATCATTAATTATTAATGAAAAAATAGATATCTATGTTAAAATCATATTGGAGAAAATATATTAATATAATCTTATAATTCAATACTAAAACACATTTTTTCTATAGAACTAATATTGTCATAAAAACAATCAATTCATATTAAGAAGAGAAACTCAAAATTTTAAAATTAACTTTAGGGTAATCTCATTTCATGTTATATAATATTAGCTTGAAGTAGAAAACAAGTAATTTGGAAGCAATTTCATAAGTTGTATACACAACTCGGTTGCCTTCGCTCTACTCCCAGGCCCTCCGGGTGCAAGTTCATCATGATCCCAGGAAGATATTAGATGGTGAGCATGGGAGAAAATTTATAGCTCTCTGCTTTGATCTTTGAAGATAAACTTTGACCTTTCTCGTGCATGTGAATTAAAAGTACAAAGAGGGAAATAAGAACTAAAATTGCAAAGATGAACAAAATTGAAGTAACATATGAAATATATACAAACATGACAAAGTGCTACGAACTATAAAAAAATACTATAACAGATTATTAAGTACAAAAAGCAAAGGGAGCCTTTAAATCTAACCACTATCAGAATTAAGTCTAAAAAGCAAATAAAGACATCAACTAAGAAAGATATCAATCAAATAATATTAAGCATAACATGCAAAGCAACAAATACACCAATCAAATTCGAGCAGTCAAAAGAAAGAAGTAAATGAGATAAGGTAAATTTTGAGGCTACCGCTACAACCATAGGGGTCTCGAGGTTCTTGATTAAGAAAATTATGAATTTGAAATAAAAAATATATATAGGAAGTGCCACATATCGGGATCTAAAATGTAAGAATTTCTTTTTCGTTATATCTTCTCATTGATTTATTTCTTTCTTATTTCTCAATAACTAACTAATAGTCATTTATAACTAGATCTAAAATGAATCAGTCGCTCCGACTTCTTATAGCTCCTAATTAGTCTCTAGCTCATTATAACTCTCAATCAATAAATTAATGAATATTAAGGGCATCACATGAGGGTTATCGTTTAATATATTTTACATCAATCAGTATATCCCTTCAGTCAGATCAGCATCACATTCCATTATATATTAGTTATTTTGATCTTTTGAGCACATATTACATTTTAGTATTATCATATCAAATCAAAATATATCACTTTCAACTCATTTTCAATATGCTTTTTACCTATTCATTTTACCTAGAAATTCTTATTCATATATTGAACAGATGAAAATATAATAAAATCATATCAAATTATTCATAATAATCAAATCTATAACATATCAAATGTTATATGGTAAAAGCTTATGAAACTACAAGATAATGCATTTTTGACAGATTTACGAGAGACAAAATCTGTAGAAATTAAAATCATTGAAGATGGAGATAAAAGGATAGTTATTTACAATAAATAGGACACTTTTCATAAAAGGAACAAAGGAAAAAAATCCTATGGAGTACTTTTGCTCTCCTCCTTTCTCTCCTCTTCCTCACCCCTTCTCTTCCTCTATTCCCATTTCTTCCTGACCAAGCCACGCGAGTGAGTGAGAGGTGAGGGAATGGCAGCGTTAAAAATATATAAAAATATTATTAGTAAACTAGCATTGTAATGCTCAAACCTAGCGCCACAGCGCTGCATGCAAATTAATTTCAAAATTACTGTATAACAGAGAATCAAACGCCATAGTGATAGTTTTTTAGTGTCGTTGTGCTTTCAAACATAATGTCGCAGCACTCAAAAGCACAACACCGAAGTATTCTAGATCAAAAAGAAATTCAAATTTTCATATTTTAAAATATACTTTTCACTTTTCTGTTGTGACAGGAAGTTCTAAAACATAACAAAATTAAATCCAAAGGAGTGCCAAGGCATGACAGTGAACCATGATAGACAACTAATAGCCCAACTTCAATACCAGTTTCCTCCCATGTTTCTATTCACATAGCTTCTTCTAAGCTTTCTCTTGGCTAAAAAAATAGACTAACAATTTCATGGGAAGGACTCAAAGCAACAGAATGTAATATTAAAAATATTTTTAACAAAGAAATAAGCAGATGGTTGAAAAGTGGAAAGTAATATTCAGTTAAAAAAAATAGCTTTATAAGAAGTGGTAAACGTATTACAAAAGACAAAAGAATATTTTAGTATGAGGAATACATACAAAATAGGTCAAATAACTAAATTTTGACATTTAACTAAAAAATAATTTTTATCTCGAATGATATTTTTTTTTTTTGTGACATGTTTGGCATCAATAATGGTAGTCAAAAGCCATAAATCCTTATATCATAACAGCAATATACAACCTAATAGCACATCATAGTAGCATACTACAAAAGAAAAATAAAATGGGAGCCAATTTAATATTAAACCAAAAATATATATAAAGACAAAAATTTATCCGAAACCATATATAACTTGAAGTAATTTCAATTCAAACCCTATACCATTTCCTTCATTTCGATTCCCACTTATCAAATAAAGTCAAAAGTAATTATGTATTTTCAGCCCATAGTTCGTAATTAATATATTTATTAATTGAACGAGTAAATTTCATATTTTAATTAAACGTGCAAATCTATTACATTGAAGTTTGTGTATAATTTTAATCTATAAGTCAATAGTTTAATAGTTTAATATGAAGTTTGATCTTTCTGCGAGCTTTCTGCAAGATCGAAAATTACAACTACTAATTATAACAAAGCCAATGGATAATTTGTATGTTATGATAATTGATACATCGTCAAAAAATTAACTTGATCAGGCACAAATCTAGAGAAAAAATCATGTTGGAAACTTCCAAAATTAAATTTGGGAACCTCAGAACTCCGATTTCAGCAAACTTACAGTCGAACTAAACATCTCGAGAATACGAAGCCAACGACACCAAATTCGACTCAATCTGAGCCCAAATGAGTCCAAATCAAGAACCTGAAGCGCCGTTGGATGGTTCAAACCACAATTTGGATTACCAAATGGTTTCCAAATGAGACATGCTTATAGTGGAATCAAGCGGCTCGGCGAGTCGAATCCAACAAGCCCAAGATCAAGGAATTCTGACATCACTAAGATCTTTAAATGTCCAGCGAACGGTCTATGATCAAGAGATTCAACATAGGCCGTCCATCCAAACCACTCCGCATTTACCCCTGATCTTTCTCCAATTTATGGGTCATGCCACTCTAGAAAATCTATAAATAAACCCCTCATTTCTCTTAAAAAGAGGCTTAAAGACAAAGGAAATAAGAGAGAGATCGGAGATCCCTCTTATCTCCTCAACCACCGCCTGGAGTTCCGCCGAACCACCACCTTAGGCCCAAAGTTCCGCCGAACCACCACCTAACACCGGAGTTCCGACGGACCACCACTTGAGGCCCAGAGTCCTTCCAGACCACCACCTGACGTCGGAGTTCCGCCGGACCACCACCTGACGCCGGAGTTCTGCCAGACCACCACTTGAGACACAGAGTTCCGCCGGATCACCACTTAACACCTAGAGTTCCGCTGGACCACCACCTGATGCCGGAGTTCCACCGGACCACCACTTAAGGCCCAGAGTTCTTCCGGACCACCACCTGATGCTAGAGTTCCGCTGGAACACCGTTTGAGGCCCGGAGTTCCACCAAACAACTACCTGATGCCGGAGTTCTGTCGGACCACCACTTGAGGCCTGGAGTTCAGTCGGACCACCACCTGACGCCGGAGTTCCACCAAACCACCACTTGAGGCCCGGAGTTCCTCCGGATCTCCACCTGATGCAGGAGTTCTGTTGGAACTCCACTTGAGGCCCGTAGTTCCACCGGACCACCATTTGAGGCCCGGAGTTCTATCGGACCACCACCTGATGCCAAAGTTTCGCCTGACCACTGCTTGAGGCCCGAAGTTTTGTCGGACTAGCACCTGACGCCGGAGTTCCGCTGGACCACCACTTGATGCCTAGATTTTTGTTGGATCACTGCCTGACGCTAGACTTCTATTGAACCACCGCCAGACTACCAACAGATGCCAGAACTTCCAATTAATATCAGACTTCCACCGGACCACCAAGTCACGCTTAACTTTTTTCTACCCCTGACTTTAACTATACGATTGACATTTGTGATCTAATTGCCCTCGAGGGCGAGTCAGTCCACTGTAATCTACTCAAATTCTAGTGGAATCCTTTTTAACTATGCTAGGCCCCATGATTTTTCCCCTTTCCAGGATTTTCACATAAAAAATTTTGTGTTCTTTGTGTGTGAGTTGGATATCCGTGCAACGCTAAGATGTAAGATTACAACTATATCGCCATGTATATTCTAGCTCGCAACAATAATGACTGGTTTCTTATTAATTTTAATTCTTCACTTGTTATTGCTATTATTCTCTTTAAATATAAGAAAGTTAAAACTATAATTTCCCAAGAGGATGTCCTCCAAAAAAGACAATTTTATTTAGGATTATTGCAACTTATATAAAGTTGGCTGTGAAGTTGTTGTAGAGATAACAACTTAGCTAGGCTTTGTTTGGGACAGTTTTCTTACTACGTCTTAAAATAATTTTCAAGTACAAAAAATTAAAATTTTTGTACAAGAAAGCTGCTTTAAGAAGCAGTAAGAAAGCAGTCTTAAATGAAGCTAGAAAGCTGTTTTAAGTAGTAAAAAAAGTCATCCCAAACGAAGCCTTAGTCTAGTCACAAAAACTAGCTTTCAGCCACATAAAATTCTGAAATTTTCTCAGAAAGTAGTAGGAAAGTAGTAGTCAAATAAAATTATAATAATATTAAAAATTATACATTCATTACATTCAAGTATTATGTCATATATGTAATGATTTACGATAATTATAATTGTATTAAATATGACAATAAATATTTCTAAATGCTCGCTATATGAAATCATAAAAATAAAAAGGTTACTATACATCTAAATTTAATTATTAACATATAAATATACTTTAAATTATATTATTTCTCAAAATTTCATCTAGTCACTTAAAAACCAATTTTGATTGAAGTTATATCTTGTCATTTATTAAAAATTAAATATTACCATATTTATACGTTTAATTAAATATTTCAGAAATTCTTACTAACCCCCTTACCACAACAAACTAGTAACATCAATGCTTGATATTACTACCAATGCCTGCACCAATCATCACCTTTGTAGCCAATTCGCACTAACACAATCAATATTGAGGCCTATTGAAACCACCAATATTAAGGCCCACCACCACCACATTGCTATCTACAATCTCCTGCATGGCTAAAGTCTATAATTGCAAAAAAGGTTAGCATTCATTATCACTAAAAATTTTGATTCCTAACATCGCCATTAAATCTAACAATCGATATCACAACTATTGTTGATGCTTAATGTTCCCACCACAACCACCATAATCAACAACACAGACGACCACCAACTATGATGTTTTTCATTACTACGATCACCAACTCCTAGCATCATCACCATGATTAATGCCCACTATCACCAATAAGGCCAATGCAAGCTATAACTAATATGGTTAGTGCTCATTTTTCAAGTCATTGGTCTCCTTAGGGGAAGAAGAACGACCAAGAAGGCCACCAACATCACTTGATGATAACTCTATTGCCTTAAGGTTACTATTACTAACACCATAACAAACACATCCTATAATTCATGTATATTACATTTATTAATATTTTATTAAATTATGGGAAAGATACAACAACAACAACAACATCAAGCCTTTATCCCACTACGTGGGGTCGGCTACATGAATCCTTTTTCTCCATTGTGTCCTGTTAAAAGTCAAATTCTCGTTTAAATCTAATAAAGAAAGATCATTTCTAATATTTTCTGACCAAGTCTTTTTAGGTCTACCTCTACCTTTCTTAACATAAGTCAAATCTAAGACCTCTACTTTCCTAACCGGGTCATCGGGAGGCCGCCGTTTTACGTGACCAAACCATCTAAGGCGACTCTCTCTAATCTTATCTTCCACTGGAGCTACTCCAACCTTTTCACGAATATGCTCATTTTGTATCCTATCTCTAAGGGTAAAGCCACTCATCCACCTGAGCATCCTCATCTCTGCAACACTTAACTTAGAATTATGCTTCTCTATTAATGGCCAACATTCGGCACCATAAAGCGTTGCAGGTCTCACCACCATCTTATAGAATTTTCCCTTAAGTTTGAGGGGTACTTTTCTATCACACAATAAGCCTGATGCATTCCTCCACTTCAACCATCCAACTTGGATTCTGCTGATAATATCCCCATCTATATCACCATCACTCTGAACAATAGATCCAAGATATCTAAAACGTGTACTCTTATTAATGACTTGATCGGCCAAAGTCACAATGCCCTCACTAGGTCTATTATTACTAAAATTACACTCCATATATTCCGTTTTAGATCTACTCAAGCGAAAACCTTTAGACTCTAAGGTTGACCTCCACAATTCTAGTTTACCTTCAACTCCCTCTCTAGTCTTATCAACAAGAAGAATATCATCAGCAAAAAGCATACACCAAGGTACATCCTCTTGCAAATGTCTAGTGAGAACATCCATGACTAAAGCAAAAAGATATGGGCTTAAGGCTGATCCTTGATGTAATCCAACCGAAATAGGGAAATACTTGGTCAAACCACCTTGTGTTTGAACACAAGTAATAGCTCTTGCATACATATCTTTAATGATTTGAATATAAGCGTTATTAACTCTTTTCTTTTCAAGAACTCTCCATAGCACTTCTCTTGGAACTTTATCATATGCTTTTCCTAAATCAATAAATATCATATGTAAATCCTCCTTATTCTCTCTATATTTCTCCATCAAACCTCTTAATAAATGTATGGCTTCCATAGTAGACCTACCCGGCATGAATCCAAATTGATTTTGAGAAACATTAGTATCACGCCACAACCTATGCTCCATAACTCGTTCCCATAGTTTTAAAGTATGACACATTAACTTAATTCCTCTATAATTAGCACAATCTTGTGCATCACCTTTATTCTTAAAAATAGGGATTAACACACTCATTCTCCACTCATCTGGCATCTTTTTAGTCTTCAAAACAGTATTAAAAAGTTTAGTAAGCCAAGAAATTCCTTCATCTCCTAAGCATTTCCACACCTCTATTGGAATATCATCAGGTCCAGCAGCTTTTCCACCCTTCATTAGTCTAACCCTTTTGATTGGGCTAGGCCCCCAAAATTTTCACATAAAATCATTCACTCTACTCGAGCTATCATCAACTTACATTTATTTAAATGAAATATTTGCATTTAATGATAAGTTAATGAAACTCTTACTCTAACATCATGAAGATTTCATCATGCAATAATTTGGCAACATTTATAGGAGGTGAGTCAAGGCTAATGGTGCACCTGTTCTAGCATACTTAAAGTGATGTTCATGTCAAAATTCATGTATAAATCTTTTGCTTTAGTGATCAATGTTATTTTAACATCCTAAGATTCTTGTCAACTTTAAGGAATTTTATATATTTTTCTATTTTAGCATATTTATTTCTTAAATAATGAAAAGTATGAATTGAATATTGTACATGTATGTAACCATTTCATTATATTTCATACAAAATAATTTGTAGTCATGTATTAGCATATATACTTTAAAAAAATCAAAAAATATATCATCAAATAATGAGCACAGCTCTAGTGAAAGAGTAACCTTTTGTTACTCTTATGTATAAAGTATGTCTCACGGATTTACTTTGGCTTTTGAATTGTGAATAAAAAATCTGCACTGATATTATAGGTATGGAATAACTTTTTTATGATAAATTCCGCAGAGGAGCCTACACACTAATATAATAAAAAGTTGCAAGCTTTTAAGGGAACTCAAGCCACTAATGCTCACAAAGCTACAATCAAAGCAAAAGAGAAAACCTAAAAGCTTAAGATCTCTGCTAATAGCACAATAAACCAGAAAGGAAGAAAAACATAGGGTACAAAGGCATAACAGTGCACAATCGAACAACTACACCATTGAAGTCGAATCAAATCCAGAACCTGCAAGGAAATCCGACCACCATAGGGAAAAATTAAAGGCATCTGGCATCACACAAATACAGGAACAACACACCAGAAACCAAAAGCCAAGAGAACAATAGTAGGACCACAAACATAAGCCAAAAGAAGCAACACCCGCTGAAAAGCAACCCAAGACCAAAAGCAAGTAAAATAGACCCAATGAAAGAAAAACCAAACACCACCTAACTAAAAGCCACCCAGTACAGAACATGACAAAATAAGAGCAGAGAAATACAACCCCAACGATACACCGACATAACCAACAGAACTAACCAATAAAAGAACAAAAAAGTCAAGAAGCTTTATAACAAGTGGAATTAGCCATAGTATATTTAAAGTTGTGCATAACTTTTTTCCCCCTTGATTTTTTATTTTTTCCCCAGTCGTAGAAGATAACCCCTCATTATCAACTTGAACAACATCCAAAACAGCATCCTCCAATAAAGTATAACAATTAGCAGCTTTCATTTACCCAGCAATCTTCTAAGCACCTGATGGGTCATATAACCAGACAGTATTATTAACAAACTAGCCATCATATAGGCCATTCACAATAGGTATCTTCAATCCTAATGAGGCCACAACCTCATTAGACACAGGAGAGCAATTAATATTAATAATTAGATCCATATTAAAAATGTCAAAGTAAGAAGAACCAGCGATGAGAACTTTTTCCTAAACATTACTCTTATCCCTAACATCAACCACAATATCTTCCCCTCAGTCAACAACACTTATAAGGTCAGGAGCAATAGTGGTTGCAATAGGTAAACCATTAGTATTATCCACAACATTATCAACCTCTGGCAATTTAATTGCGGCAAGGACATCAATAAGAGGAGCTAACTGAGAAGTTTCTTTAGCAACAACATTCATCGGATTAATATTAATAGAAGGTTCCTTAGCCAAATGAGAATAAAGACTAACACATTCTTTCTTTATATGACCCAAAGATTTGTAATGCTCACAAAATGAGGGGAAATCATCCATCACAACATTTTGTATATAGCTGAATTTTTCTAGACTAACCCAAACACTATCAGGATAACGTTTCATAATATCTAGTTCCACCAACACACGAACAACGGACGGACGAGAGCCAATTGAAGTGGCGGTATCAATTATGAAGGGGATGAACAAAAAGTGAGCCAAATGAACAAAAAGTGAGCCAAGCCTGTGTTTGATACAAGGAGCGAACAAATTTGGGAGAAGATTCGGGAAGGAAACCCAAATCAGAACAATAGGCAATTCCTCATTAATGTTGAAAAAGTGAGACAATTTGGTCAGTTTCATAAAATAATTTCTAACAAAGTAGGATCGGTGTGCAAAAACTCGACTATAATCTATATCACTACTCAGTTTTATCAGAACATACTAAGAATCCAACAGAGTAATCGAAAACTCACCGAAAAGTTTTAGGTTGAAAAAGAATTTTCTGATCAAATCTAGATGTGGCCTTCGATTAGGAAACTTTCCTACCAAAGAGAACTCAAAAGGAGCATCAAGAGACAAAACCTCCACTTTTGAAATCCAAAGCACTGGCAACCCGCGAAAAGTTTATGTTCTAAGATCTGAACATGTCACTAAGGATGAAGCCCTTGAAAGGGCATCAAGAAAAGATCTAGACTTAGATTTCCCATTCAAAAATCGAGGATCAACCAACCTCATTTGATTAACCTCCATTCGGCCGAAGGAGGAATGATCAAGGAGAAAGGGCAAAACGAGAAAAACAAAAAACACTAGGAGAAGAAAAGAGAACAAATATAAAAGTTGGAAGAAACTTCCCTGAGAAGGAGAGGCACCACACGACCAGAGGACGAATCCAGCCAAACAAGGGGAAATGGCTGGGCAAAAAAACTTGTAGGTATGGAATAACTAAAAGTAGGTAAATGAGTGAATTAGGATATTCTAAATCTTTTTTGAAACTACTTTTTTTCATTCAAAATATGTGAATAATGCTTTCATTAATATAAATATTTTATTTAATCTTACTTTATTTTCTTCACCACAAAATAATAATATTTTGCACGATAAAAAAATTCTATATTCCTTACTTTTGTAACAAGAGATTAATAAATTTAAATAAAAATAACTCTTGCTATATTTCTTTCTTATAACTAAATAAAAAAATTTAAAAATAGGTTTCTTAATCAAGAGATCAATAATATAAATTAAATTAGTCTTGCTCTTTTTGTTGTGACGATAATGCCTGCAACAAAATCTAATAATGAACCAAAAAACTAGAGATTATGGTGATGATTAAACAATTGTTGAAAGAAATATCAAAAATATCATAAATTAAGTTAAGTTTACAGTTTGGGGATCAAAGCATGAGAAAGAAGATTGATTTGGGCTTCATTTGAGATACCTTACTTATTATTTTGTAAAGTAGCTTTTTAGTACAAAAAATTTTAGTTCAAAAAATTTTTATTTTAAAAAACTGTTTTAGTAAGAAGTAAGAAAGTTGTCCCAAAGGAAGCATTAGTCTATAGTCTCTACCAATATCTCTTAAGTGTTAAACACTTCAAATATATAAATTAAAATTTTCAAATATATTAAATTTTTCTCTATTGGTACTAGCTAGGGATGGATCAGATGGTAAAAAAGTTTGTTGTTCATGTTCGACTGTAAAAAGTTTGATACTTAGCTTAAGTTCGATTATATTTTTTAAGCTCATATATCTAACGAGCAAAACATGAAGGTCTTGTTCTCTTCTAATCAGCTTGATATTAACTAGATTATTATTGCAAACTAAAATATTCACAGCAAGTAGAGAGATAAAGAGTTTAATGTCTTAGCTTTGAATGAAGATCCAACACACATATAGATAAATAGAGGGTGAGCGAGAGTCATAAGAGACACCAAAATTTTTACATGGAGAACCATAAAAAGGGGTCAAAAACTATGGGGTCTAGCTCAGTTAAAATTATTCTACTAGTATTTATAGTCAATTACAAATGATGTCCTTCCTTGGGGTAAAGGCCTTGGCTCATTGTATCATATAGATCATATTACATAGTTAGGGTTAGAAAAGTCTAATGATAAGGGAGCCATTCTCAAGAGAAAGTTGGCCTATTTATTTGGTTGGTAGGACGACGAAGGTCAGAGGGATCATAGTCGGCGTGAGATAGGAGTCGGAGGCACCGTGTCGGTGGGTGACGGTGGTTTGACGGACAATAGTCGGTGGGAGACGTTGGTCGAATAGAACGTAGTTGATTAGCGACGAAGGTTGGAGGGATTGTAGTTGGCGGTCCACGGTGGTCGGAGGAACTGTAATCAGTGGGAGATGGTGGTTCAAGGGACTGTAGTCAGCGGGCAATGGAGGTCAGAGGGACTGTACGTTGCATGCGATGGACGTAGTTGACGGACAACGGTGGTTGAAGGGATCGTAGTTGGCAAGCGATGAAGGTTGAAGGGACCGTAGTTGGTAGGCCATGGTGGTCGGAGGGACCATAGTCGAAGAGTGATGGTGGTTCGAGGTACCATTCTCATCGGGCGATGGATGTCACATGGATTGTAGTCGACGAGCGACGGAGGTCGGAGCGACTATAGTTGGTAGGAAACGGAGGTTAGAGGGATCGTAGTAGATGGGCAACGGTGGTCAGAGGGACCTAGTTGGTGGGCTATGGAGGTCATAGGGACTGTAGTCGGTGGGCGACGGAGTTCAGAGGGGCTGTAGTTAGCGAGTGACGGAGGTCAGAGGGATAATAATTGGCATGTGATGGAGGTTGAAGGGACCGTAGTCGTTGAGGTATGTGGGTCAGATGGACCTTAGTCGACGGGCGACGGAGGTCGGAGCCTTATACGAAGATTTAGCACGCAAATAAATAAAAGAATAGGGGTGTAGCATTCATAAGGGACACCAGAGTTTTTATGTAAAAACCCCTGAAAAGGGGGAAAATCATGGGATATTGCCCAGTTTAAATGAATCTACTAATGTTTGTAGTTGATTACAAATGAGGCCCTTCTATGGGGGGAAGGTCTTAGCACGATGTAGCAAATATGCATCATATAGTGTGCATTATATGGTTGGAAGAAAAAGTGTTGACATGTTTGTTTGGTCGGTAGGGCCATGGTTAGCGAGCCATATAATTGGAAGGATCATAGTCGGGCAACGGTGGTTGGAAGGATCATTGTCGGGCGACTTAGGTCGGAAAGATTATACTTAGGTGACGGTGGTCAGAAGGATCCTAGTTGCCGAGTAACGAAGAATGGAAAAACCATAGTCAGCTGACGGTGGTCAGAAGGACCGTAGTCGGGCGACGACTATCAAAGAGACCGTAGTCAAGAGATGGTGGTCAGAAAGACCGTAGTTAGTGGGTGACAGAGGTTGGAAAGACAATAGTTGAGTGATGATGGCCGGAAGGGCCGTAGTTGGCTAGCGACGGAGGTCGGAAATATCATAGTTGGATGACGATGGTAGGAAGGACCATAGTCGACCATTGATGGAGGTCAAAAAGAACGTAGTTAGTGATGGTGGTCAGAAGGACTGTAGTCGGCGAGCAACAGAGGTTGCAAAGGTCATTGTTTGGCGATTGAGGTCAGAAGGACTTAATTCAGAGGGTGACACTAGTCAGAAAGATCGTAGTTGGTGGACGATGGAGGTCGGAAAGATCATAGTCGACGATAGTGGTCGGGAGGAAATTCGTCACAAAAAAAATACTTCTTTCAACAAATCATTAATTTTAAATACAAAAATATGACAACACCACTTATAATTGCATTTAGGGCGGATTTGTATTCCATTCGTCTAAATACTCAAAAAAAAAAATTATCATTAACAAACCTCCACTATTGCTTTAAAATTCTTCTCATGTGATCCGCGTTCCATTTGTCTAATTACTCTATATATATATATATATATATATATATATATATATATATATATATATATATATATATATATATATATATATATATAATCTGATCAGAGAAAATACAAAAACTTTTTTTTTCGTTTACAAAAAGAAAAATACAAAGTAATAAGCTGTCAAGGAGACCGTAATAAGGAGATGGTGGTCGGAGAAACCATAATCAGAGGACGACAAAAGTTGCAAAGATCATAGTCGGAAGGACCGTAGTCGGAAAAATCGTAGTAAGTTGATGATGGTCAGAAGGACCGTAGTTATGACACAATATATATATATATATATATATATATATATATATATATATATATATATATATATATATATATATAACAAATCATTAATTTTAAATACAAAAACATGACAAGTTTAAATGACAACATCTCTAATGATTGCATTTGGATTATTATTAATAAGCGGATCAAGCAGTGGCTCGGCGGATCCTTGTTCCATTCGTCTAAATACTCAAAACAAAAACAAAAATAAATTATCTTTAACAGCCCTCCACTATTGCTTCAAAATTCTTTACAACCGCATTCCATTAATTCGTCTAAATACTCCAAAAAAAACTTTATCATTAACAGGCCTCCACTATTGTTTTTTTTTTTTTTCATTTCAAAAAAAAAAAAATACAAAAACATTTATCATTGTTAATAAAAAAACAATGTTGTTCCGAAAGCATTCCTCCAACAAAAAACGTACTCACAATTCATTAACAAATGTCAATGTTTAACACTTGCGAAGAATTCAAAGCATAAGTGGTTTCACCTCACTGGAAACTCTTAGTTAATAAATATATATAATTCCTTGAACAAAAACACCTATATAAACCTATCATCCTTCCGTAGAATGGCAGTAACAAATTGTGTTTTGCCTCCTTAAACTCAAAATTAATCGCGATTATGGATCGGCACTTGTTCCCTTTGCTGTCTTCATTTTTTCTCCTAATTCTTGCAATGAAGGCTGTCAGAGGCCATGCGGAGACCACAGAACCCAACCAAAGAGTATGATTGCAATATTCATTTCACAATATATATTTCTTTTATTTACCACAATTGCATGCAATTTATTATGTGAACAATCAACAGCCTTACATCGTGTATATGGGAGAAAAGCCAAGAGAAATTGTTGGCCTGCCACTATTAGCTCACTCAGAACTGCTCCAGAAAGCAATTGGATTAAGGTGATCCATAATCGCGATTAAAATAGCAAGTCCCCAATTTTATATTTTTCTTGATTTTCTAGCAACGATTAAAATAGCAAGATTTTCAAATTGACATCGATTTGATTGTTTATTTTTTTTATCAAATATCTAATTTTTTTTCTTGCTTATATATAAATATGTATTTTTCATTCAAAAATAATGCTGAATGCAGCAACCAGGAAGCGTCGAATCGACTTATATATAGTTACACAAAGAGTTTTCATGGCTTCGCCGTTATGCTGTCCGATGAAGAAGCAAAGAAGTTATCCGGTAATATAAATACATATATAAATCAACTGAAAACTAGCTAGAATAGCAATCATAAATGCAATGCTAGTAATGCATAATATTTGGCTTGTGATATATTTAATTTTTAAAATTTGATGTGCTTTATGAACTCAGGCATGGAAGAATTGGTTTCTGTGTTCCCAAGCAAGCACAGGCCACTTCACACCACAAGATCATGGAATTTCATGGGATTCCCATCGACCGCTCCGCGTGGGCCATTTGAGTCAGATGTTATCATCGGCATGATCGACACAGGGATCTGGCCTGAGTCTAAGAGCTTCGACGATGCTGGCTTTGGCCCACCGCCAAGCAAGTGGAAGGGCATATGTCAGTCAAATCACAACTTCACCTGCAATAAGTAATTGATGCTCCTCATCATCTTATACTTATAAAAAGTTATTTGTAATATAGCTATACAAAATTACTAATACTATAATAATTAATTACCAACGCACAGTAAGATCATTGGAGCTCGGTACTACCACATTCAAGGTAACATAAGTGAAATGGACATAACCTCCCCTCGGGATAGTGAAGGACATGGAACTCACACATCCTCCATAGCCGCCGGTCGCCTTGTCACAAATGCGAGCCTCACAGGCATTGCAGGTGGAACTGCCCGTGGAAGCGTCCCCTCTGCGAGAATCGCAATATATAAAGTTTGTTGGAGTGATGGCTGCTCTGACATCGATCTACTTGCCGCCTTTGAGGATGCCATCCAAGATGGTGTCGACATCATCTCTATTTCCATTGGTGGTTATGCCAATAACTACTTTGAGGACCCCATAGCTATAGGATCTTTCCATGCAATGAAGAAAAACATTCTGACATCTAGCTCTGCGGGGAATGATGGTCCTTATAATTTTACTGTTGAGAATTATGCACCATGGCTACTCACAGTGGCAGCGAGCACCATTGATCGCAAGATTGTTGCCCGAATTAAGCTTGGTAATGGAGAAGAATTTCAGGTGATTAATTAATTATTAATCTATATATACCTTAATCATTTCAAAATTTGAGTTTCCTAATTAATTAATTCTTATGCAATTAAAATTATTGGTTATAGGGGAAGGCAGTGAACATTAAAGGCTTAGATGGTGAGATGCATCCTTTGATATTAGGCGGAAATGCACCCAATATTTCAACAGGTGATAATGCTGAATACTCAAGGTGAACTAGTTTAGCTATTTTTGAATTATTAAGTCAAAATTAACATAGTCAACTTCACTTAATTTATGTTATATTTTTGTTATGCATGCAGATATTGCTATGAAGGGACGTTGGATGGTGAATTGGTGAAGGGAAAAGTTGTTTTATGTGATGGGTTAACTGATGGGTCAGGGCCACTACTTTCAGGTGCCGTTGGAGCAATTATGGGCATAGATTGGGCCAATGATGACTCTTTCGAGTTCTTGCTTCCTGTTTCAGTGCTAGAATCAAATAGTATCAAACAAGTTCTAAATTATGCAAACAACACAAGGTTACTACTCTCAAAGAGTATATATATATATATATATATATATTTATTTATTTATTTATTTGAGTGTGTGTGTGTGTGTATTTGTGTGCGCGCACGTGCATATATATTATTTTATTATGATCTTTATTAATTTCAAAATTAATTTTCATAAGGAATGTGCATGTAGTACTTTTTATTATCTATGCTTAATTATCTATCTAACAGCAATCCTACGGCAAGCATTTACAAGAGTGAAGGTGTCTTCGATGCTGCAGCACCATATGTGGTTTCATTCTCTTCACGCGGTCCAAATCCACTTACCCCGAATATACTAAAGGTAATTAACTGAATACATAAATTAAATCTTTAATTTAAATTTCTTTTATGTAAATATTATTGTACTTTGTTGCATGTATAACATAGCCGGACCTAACAGCACCAGGGGTTGAAATTTTAGCGGCATGGTCACCAATTAGTTTTCCTGAAGTACCATATAACATTATATCAGGCACATCAATGGCTTGCCCTCATACAACAGGTGTTGCCGCCTATGTCAAATCATTTAATCCAACTTGGTCTCCAGCTGCCATAAAGTCTGCTCTCATCACCACTGGTAATGCTAATTTGACTTTTGCAATCATTAGTACATGGCTAACAAATGCAATTCAATTTATATTTTTCTTTCATTGATCTTGATGAATTAACATTAAAATTTAATTATTAATTCTTCCAGCCTATGTGATGAGCTCAACCAAGAATGTTGAGGCAGAACTTGCTTATGGGGCCGGTCACATAAACCCACTTGTAGCTTTGAGTCCTGGTCTTATATATGATGCTCAAGAGATAGACTACATCAAAATGTTATGTGGTGAAGGCTACTTCACAACAATTCTAAGACTTGTCACTGGAGATCAGAGCAGTTGTGCCCCTACAAATAATGGAACAGTTTTAGATCTCAATTATCCTACCTTTGCTTTGCAAACTCAACATGGAAAGTCTTTTTCAACTTCTTTTCGAAGAACAGTCACTAATGTGGGAGTGTCAAATTCCACTTACTATGCTATTGTTAATGCTCCTTCTAGCCTCAAGATCAACGTTGAGCCGAATGTTTTGTCTTTTAAGGCTCTTCTGGAGAAGAAATCATTTTTAGTCAAACTTGAAGGAGATGCTTACGATACCATTATCTCGGGTGTTTTGATCTGGAGTGATGGTATTCATAATGTTAGAAGTCCAATTGTTGTGTATACTAACTAAAAATAAGGTTCTCATTCTCTGTGAGAATTTATCATATATTCTAGTAATGATTATATGCTTTTTCAATGTCAATTAATGTTTTTTTCTTTCTTAGTGATTATGTCTGCATTCCTACTAATGATGTAATGTGTTGTATGCTAAGAAAGGTTGTTTTTCGAATCATTTTCTCATGTTATATTTTCAACTCTCTTAGTTTATATTATAATTTTACAAGTTTTATTTCCATTTATTCAATTATATATAATAAACTGATCATTAAAGTAAAACAGTAAAATAAAGGTGCCTTCATTACTCAAGAAGGCTATGCTAAAGAAGTCATCAAAAAATTGATATATAGATGACTCTAATCGCATTGGAATATTGATAGAATGTGAATTCAAGTTGTCTAAGAATGATGGAGATAAGAAGTTGGATTCAACTCTCTACAAAAGTCTTGTAAAAAACAATTGCTACTTCACTTGCACAAGTTTGGATATTATGTATATTGTTGGAATGGTTACTCTCTGTATGAAAGCTTCAACCATAACTCATTTCAAGACTATTTTTAAAAAAGAATCAAATCTTTGATATTTCAGTTAATTAATTTGCATTTGATTAAGTTTACTATTCCAATTTTTATTGCTTTTAAAATTTTATTTCTTGTATAATTTTGTGTGTAGCCATCTTCTTATTTTGTTTTTTAATTATACATGATTTCAAGCTTTAAGAGAGAGAGAGGGGCAAGGAATATGAGCCTCCCCATCCCGATTGAAGCTTCTAGCACGCGAAGTCAATAGAGTTATCAATAGAGTTATCAAAGCTGGGTTATAACCGCCACAAATGTCCAGAATTACAAAAAAAACACAAAACCTAAATGTCCAATGCAATATCATATACACATAAGCAACATATCAAAACGATAATGTTATAGGAACTTTGATCCAACTCTACCCATTTAGAACCAAAAATAACAGATTAATTTTCAAAGGTAAAAAAGAAGAATGAGAGATCAATAATAAGCATAATCAAAAATGAACTTTACTACTTGTTCTCCAAAATCACATAGAAGTAATTAAGGATATAAAGATAATTAAAATAATGTTATTGAGGTGGTGAAATAGAAAAAAATGGAGAATAATCAAAATTATTATCAGTGTCATAATTACATGCTTAACACAATAAAAATTTTATCGAACAATATTGAGATGAAGGTATTTCAAAGATAAATGAAAAGTACAGAGTGCACTTTAGTAATAGTTGATCCCAAGTGGCAATGAGCCCTAATAAGTTTGAGTTCATTTGGATAAGATTTTATAGTGTCTACGAACCATTGCAGCTTCTCATTTCTGATGCCAAACTTGGAATTCTTGTTGCTTGTTGCTACATAAGGATGCACCTAATGAAAACGAAAGAAAATAAGAAATCAAGTTTGACAAAAGAATAACTGTTGAATCATTCAACCAAAAAGGCAAATTCTTGTTATCACTCAGGAAAAATGGCCTGTACATAGATTTTCCAAACAATACAAGATTAGCATTCAAAAAAATTGTGGAGATCATTGAAAAGTATCTTCATAACGCTGACATAACCCAACAACTTAATAAGAAAGTAGTCATTTGTGTTGAAAATGGTTGCATTCAAACGAAGATGTAGTTGAAACAAAAACTCCACTTAAATCATAGAGATTCACAACAAATTATTAGAAGACCACCTGTAGCATTAGAGGATTGGTTTGAGGCAGGAGTAGCTGATGAAGATGGATGTTTGTTTCCTTAATTGAACTGGATCTAATTGACTGCCCGAAGTTGAAAGAGTTGCCCCATTAGCCTCCTAAGCTCAAGAGCTTGAAGACAGGAATTATGAGGTGGAAGAATTGGAATTTTCATAGCATTTCAAATTCTATTCCCCTTGAAACATTAGAGGTGTCTCAATACCAAAACATCACACTCTTCCTCTTGCTGATGAAATAGCAAGACTCACAGCACTAAGATACTTGTAAATTAAAAATTGCCCCAATTTGATCTCTCTCGGAAGACAGGCAGTAAAAGAAGCGCCATCATAACTATTAACTAGCTTGTAAAACTTGAGTAGATAAGAATGCATACCTATAGAACAAATGCGGATGATGACAAAGAAAGAGCAGCTCCAATTAGGCAATAACTATAGCTTCATCAACACTTCTAATATCCACCTGTATCAAAAAATTTCAACTACATGGGATTTTTGGTGGTTAAGAATTTCACTTCTGTAAATTTCAGACATATGGGCCCTCAACGAAATATATTTTCAAACCATCATGAACACCCTTTATGAACTGTCAACAATTTCTTTCATAACTGAAAAAAGCATGAACGAAAAAGTTTCATAGCTTTGTTTAGAAGCCATGAGAACTAAATCTCCATTTCCCTACTAAAATAACACTTTCCTCCAGGCATAAAGATTGGGTGTAGTCAACATATTAAAACAGAATTTCATCTTCTTCCTCAAAGTTTTGCAAAATAACTTCTGTCAGGGAGATCTACAGAAGACTTGTTCACTGATGGATTTTCTATAGTATTTTATGATGGATTTAAAAGTATATTAGGATTTATAATGATGATTTCATTTTTTTGAGAACCATATCAGTGGCAGAAGAAATGTTTAGAAAGAATTGCTAAGCTATGATATTGGATGGATAGCAATGGCAATCAGTATCATATATATAACTAAAAAAGAAAAATCAGAAATTCCTCTTGCAAGAAAGAACAAATCATAAAAACGTAAGAGATGAATAACGTTTAGGCTCATCAGTAATTAGATGGTGATCTTAACTGAACCTAATAGATATATTAGATGTATCTGTACTTGAGTTAGAATCCAAAAATTAGAATAGATGTGATGCAGGACATCTTGGAATCTAGAGCTTCTATAAATGTAAACCTTGGTGAGGACGTAGTAGAACCCCAACAAAATCAACGTCGTGTTTTATGTCATTCCCAAGAATCTTGCTACCGTCGGCCATGGATCAATACCTTGATACCAAAGTGGCATAGAAAATGCAAGAGAGAATGAAAAAGGAGAAAAATATATGAAATTTTCTTTGTAAAAAATCTATAGTAGTACTAATTCATCCCCTTTATTACTTACAATCACCGCCTAAGTATTCACTCCACTAACACAACGGATACAACCAACCAATAAAAAAAAAAGCAAAAGAAATGAAACAAGAAAAGAAGAAATTCCACCGTGTAAAGGATATTAAATATTACTTGCAACCATTCAAATTGATAGAGCAAATTAAACTTTAAACAATTAAAACCTGATAGTGGAGTGCTTCTTTGAAGCATTGTAGCCGAAGGTAGACCTCACCAAGCAACTGGCATGTCGCAAGGAGCTGCTTCTGGGGAAGATACTTCGCCATTACTTCATAATCGATTTGGCGCCACCTCAGACCCTCAACGTACTCCCTCCTCCTCTTGAGGAGGTCGTCGATCACGTTCCCCCACCGTGCTTCTTCCTCATGGTTCCCATCCTGAACTGCCTCTTTGTACCCCAGCTTCGCTACTCTGATCTGCTCGTCTTCTCTTCCCATTTTTTTCCTCGTGGGTTTCAGGGTTGATTAGGCATCGGGACGGCAGGATTCAGCATGATGGGATGATTCGGCATCGGGATGGTAGGATTCGGCGTAGAGATGGATGGCTCGGCATTGAGGCTCCTGATTCAGCGTAGATTACCATCGAAGGAAGATCTAGGAAGACGAAGTTCGGGTTTGCTAGGGCACGAACGAAGGAGAATAGATTTATGAGAAGCCTGCTTTAGCCGGCAGTTTTCAAACCGATGCTACAAAATCTTGTGGACACTGTACAGTGAATTTAGCAGCGGTTTTTACCGCTGTTTATATTCATCTATAGCAGCGGTTTTAAAACCGCTGCTATAAACTACTGCGAAAATATTAACTTTTTAGTAGTGAGTAAGATTAAAGAATTGTGGCATGTATTAGTTCTAATGAAATGTTAATCAAATACTAACCTTATGGATGTAGGCAAGATTATATATTATAGCATTTGTTTGATTAATCTAGACATTATTGAAGGCTTTAACAGAAGTTTCTTGCATAAAATTACGTTAGTAATAAGGCGTCTAAGAAAGACTATTGTAAGATTAATAAAGCATGCTATGGAGAGCTTCATGCGTGCACCTTATTACGGGGCATTTAGAGTTGTTCTAGTTTTGTTTATGCAAGTCAAGATTTCTAAGAAAGGATAATAATAAATATAATAAATGCAGGTCATGGAGACGTGTGTTGGTGTCTTTCAATCGCACTTATTTCTTTTGGCCTCCACTGTAAAATGATAATGTAAACCCAACTTAGTAGTAAAAAGTGCCATGTTTCTTTTATGGAGGCTCTATTATTCGATAAATTTACTACAATTTTTTATGAAATTTGTTTGAAGTTTGGGAATATGTAAGGATTTTGCTTGGCATATATATATATATATATATATATATATAACATAATTCTTCTGTAAAAGAAATAGATAAATAAATATTGTTTAAAATATTTTTAATTGGTTAACTCTTATGATATAATTCAGTTATCTCGTTAAAAATTAGAAACCTTTTAATTATTAGTCTTTGGTTCTTCGTGATTCTGTTATTTTCATTTTTAACATTTTACTTTGACTCACATATTTTTATTTATTTATTATTTTATTTAAAGAATATATGTTTATCATGTTTTATAAACATTGCATACTTTAATGTTGTAAAATATTGATATAGCATAGTTTATCAAGTGTTTATTTCATATTATTACTTACCATAAAATTTGCATCGATAGAGGAGAAGCTTATGTCCTAGTTTTGGAAAGAAATTCAGCACGTGCAGAAAATTCTTGTTAGAGACTATAATGTTTTGCATGGAAATCACAAAAAAGGAAAAAAACTATGGGGCCTACCAAAGTTGAAAGATCTACTATAAATAGTAGATGAAAGATTCTTCATTTCCTTAAAATTAAAGAAAACTAAAGGAGATGGCATAAAGTTTTCTTGTAGGGGCTATAGAAATCATGTGTCCAAAGATAAATAGTTAATACCCAATAATAGAGATTGATTCACCTATAAAGTTTATAAAAGTTAGATGTTTATAGAAGAACAACTAATACCCAACAAAAAAAATTAAATTTGTAAGAGTCTAGAGATGATGGTGGTGATTGCTAGTGGTGGTCGTGGAGGGCTATAGATGTTGGTGATTATCGACGGTGATATCTAGACCTAATCTTTAGCTGGGATAGCTAGAAAATACAAGAAAACTCTTTAGTTCTATATACTCTTCCACTCTCCCTTTCATGTGGAGATTAGGGCTTTATTTATAGGCTTTTATGGATGAGAATTTTGATAATTTGAACTAGAATCTAAAACACTCCATCGTTCAGTACATATTGATTATCTTAAATATTTAGTATTCATTTAGCATTTATGATCCTTAATCATGTCAAACTCAAGCAAATCACGGGCTTGCTAGATTTTAATCATCAAGTCGATCGATTCAACTATAAGCACATCAAATTTGGAGATCATTTGGTCATCTAATTAATATTTGAAGTTTTCAAATATGCTTCAAGCATTTGATTTGATCCCATTTAAACTTAGATTAGGACACTTTTGGTATCGTTGGGTTCATCTTGTCAATATGTTCAATTCTACTATAAGTTTTTTGAAATCAAAGTTCATATGATTTTAAATTTAATCTCAAAAATTTCTAAGTTAATTTTTTTCGTTGAAATTTGTGTTGATTATGCAAATTTTTTTATAGATATACCAAATGTCATTTTAAAATGTAAGCTTATGCAGGATGTATAATTTTATTTTCTTTTAATGAATGTTCCACTTGCATTTTCAATCTTATCTAGCATAGTTCTTTTTTATTCTCTTATATATTTAAACTTGAAAATTGAGTGGAAGTTAAAGGCATAAAAGAGGTAATATTATTACAAATGGTTATTTTGCTTTCCTCCATTAATAATGTTTAACACATCAAAAAAAAAAATTTATAAAATTCTTTGAACACAATTTTTTTGAATAAATTTTTGTAACTTCTTCTCTTCACTTGAAAAGGGAGGGGGGTGTGTGAAACCCCTTAAGTAAAATGCAAGTAAACTCTTAAACATTGAGATGTCTTTTGCTATAATGATTGGAATTTCATGAAGAAATTTCGCAGTTAAGCATACTAGTCTCAGAGAAATCTTGGGATGGTTGTCCTCCTAGGAAGTTACACTGACAAGATAAAATCGTGAGGCCCTTAGAAAAAAGCGGACAATATCTCAATATTTAGGAGTTTGAGCCATTACAAATAATATATGAGCAATACACTACTTGGAAGATGGGAATTAAGTGCCATATAAAACAAAGTGCTACATCATGGGAGCCACCTCTTAAATCCTGTATGGGACAATGTGCTACGTGGCGGGAGTCACCACTTGAAATTGTAGGGGCTACCTCTAGAATCCTATATCTATTTATTGTTTGAAAAAGCAATTTGAAATTTAATTTTCTTTGGGAAAAGGTGATTTTTTGGTGTTTAAGTTTTGAAATCGAACTTATCATTATGAATGATATATCGCCTCGGGAGGCAAGAATATCATTCCCTAATGTGTTCAAATTTTAAAACAGCAAGTTCATCCTGATTTATGATATTTAAATTCAAGGAAGAACTAAATAGGATCCTAAAGGGTCGAAATAATGTTCTACCAAATATTTAAATATTATAACCTGAATGATGATCATTAATTTCATATCCAAAGTTATGATAATAAACAATACATCTTTCCAAGGAAAAAAATATTGTTTACGATCAAGCGTTCGAGCATGATGATAATGATTATAATTTGATGTTAATTTTTCCAAAAAGAATTAATTGAGTTTTAAAATTTTATTTTGAAAATAGATCTGGGTTCTTAGATCTCCTATGAGTATAAGACCTCGTAGTTAATTACATTATAGGAAATTTAAGTTTCCTACAAAAACTCTCGATTAAATTAACGATAAAATTTTTATTGAGATTTTTTAAAGAGTGATATCAAGGGAATGAAGTTTGAATTCTAATTGGGATTAGATCAAGTTTGAACAGTTATTTCTTGAGGTCAAAGAAGGAGAAGTAGGAGGCATTCTAGGATTCTAAAGCTGTTCAGAAGTGCCCCGATGTATCGTATGTGTTGGGTATTAAATTTTGAATTATAAAGAATTTAATTTGAGTTATTGATTTATTAGAATGGTGGGATTATATTCCTGAAAGTGGGGGCTTAAGATTTTGGGTCTACCCCGGATCCTAAGTCTAAATTAGATACTAAACAATAGTAGCACGAACCTTGCTAATACAGTGCACATCTGGGCTTACGCCAGCCTGGATTGGTGAGCCAACTAACCACTTGGGCGCTTAAAATCTATGTGCCCGATCTCTTTAAAGAAAGATAAGTATGCACATTATTTAATTAAGTTTGAGAAATTGGGGCCAACATCTAAAGCAGATCATAATTGGCACCTTAACTTATGTGGGGTAACTGATGCTTTGAGAGAAATATAATTATAATTTTAGACACGTTTAAATTTATTTCTAATGTAATACATATTAATTGACACAATAAATATATAAAATAAATATGAAGTAGTTTTTAAAAAGGCTTAAAAATAAATTCTCTTCCTAGATATTGCTTAACATCCCATTGACAGAACTGCATCATAATAGGTCAGGTGGACTACCAGAACTTGTAGGCAGGAAGGTGCCTAACAAGGAGGAGAAGGTTTTAACATGCATATGCAAACTCTCAGTGGTCCCAAGCTCACTACTTAAGCCGTTAGAATTTGTATGTGCGTTTAAAATTTTTATTTTTAATTTTAAGTCGAAAAGGTTTTATTCGTACCCTCATAAGCATCCGAATGTATCTAGGCTAAATCAAAACATGACATTCAATAAAGAAACCTCAAAAAATAGGGAAGTTTTAAGTGCAATAAATGTAAATCAATCTATCAATTAATATAAATAAATAAATTAAATTTCAATCGACAAAAGCCATTTAATTACAACCCAGATTATATTCTTAAGACTAACGCTAGTGACTTCGAGTGGAATAATCCTCTATCTTCACTTCTTCGTCCTTCTGTGAGTTTCCTAGATTCGTTAGGTCTGGATATCCAAATAAAAAAAAACTCTTCCCCAAAGGGATGTTTTGTTTTCTCTTTGGATATTAAAGTCATGCTAACTTGGATCTCAAAATGGAAGATAACTCGCCCATGAGGGATGTTTTCTCCTCTTTGGATTTCAAGTTGGATGTGATATCCCAACTTAAAAGCCACTTTCATGTTAAAACTCAAGTTTAAATACATTGCATCTCAAATATATAAAAAGATTTTAAACACCCTCCATGGATATCCTAAGAAGTTAATATTGAAAAGTATCCCAAGCAGTTACACACAAACACACACACACACACACACACACATATATATATATATATAGATATATATATATATATATATATATATATATATATATATATATATATATATATATATATATATATATATATATATATATATATATATATATATATATATATATATATATTTGTATGATTATTTTGAAGGCCCATGGAGCACGAGTAGGAGGAAATTTGGGATTCTGAAATAATTCAGAAATATCTCAATCTATCCTATGTGTTGGGCTTTATTTTATTAGAATATTGGGATTAGATTCTCAATATTGGGTACTTCTAATTTTGGGTCTGCACCGAGTCCTAAGACTAAATTGTGCACTAAATGATAGTGGTCCAAACCTAACTAATGAAATACAAATCTAGGCTTATCTCAGCCTGGACTAGAGTGCTAGCTAAACCACCTAGGAACTTTAAATCTATCTATCCGATCTTTAGAAAAGATGGGTAAGATGCTATTTAAGTTTTTGAGAAATTAGGGCCGAAGTTTAGAGAAGGTCTTAATTGGCCCCTTTAATTATGTGGGAAATTATTCTCAAATGTAATTAAAATTTTATTAATTTAATTGATTTCTAATGCAATACATACTAATTGATCTTATAAGTATAAATGATATGAAGTAGTTTAAAATTTTGGAATAGAAAATATATTTTTTCCTAGAGATTCTATAGCCTCCCCTAGATAGAGCTTCACGCAAATATGCTAGGTTGTCTACCATAACACACAGGAGGGGAGGAGCCTAACAAGGAAGGGAAGGTAAATATTTATCCATGGGACCCTCAACATGCCCCAGCTTACTTCTTAGATTCACTTATCCTTTTATGTTAGCCTAATACTTTTATTTAGTTGAGAGAAGAAAAAAGTTTATCCTTAGAGAGCCTAATCGCATCCAAGCTAAAATAAAATTAGCATGTAGATTAAGAGAAACTAATAAAGATTTTTAAAACTCCTAAAGCATAAAATTAAACAATCAAGCATAAGACATCATCAAAATATATTAAATGAATGTAAGAAAGGACATGTGATAAGTACCAGTTAATTACAACCTGGCGTCTGTATAAATTAAAAGTGGTCGGGTACCACTAATAACAAAACTGAATTCTAATCCTAATTAGGATAAAAGTTTCTAAAATGAGATATTTTATTCTTTGTGGCCTTCATTTCTTCATCTTCTTCCCTTCTTTGAGCTCCTTAGATATGTCGGATCTGGATACCAAAATGAAAAGAAATCCTCCCCAAAGAGGTGCTTTTTTCCTCTTTGGATTTTCAAGTGATCCAAATTTAAATTTCCAAATGAAAGGAACTCTCCCATAAGGGATGTTTTCCTTCTCTTTGGAATTCAAATTGAATATCTAAATATCCCATTTTAGTTAAACTTTCATAACGCTTTGAATTTTAAATTACATATAGGAAACTAAAGTAACTTTAAAACAACCAACATGATTATCCTAAGCAGTTTATATATAAAAATTATTAATATCTCAAGCCTTTATATAACTAAAATGCTCTCATCTGAGTAAAAAACACACTTGGCCATCCTCTTTTAATTTTAAGAAGGCTAGGCATATTTAATACATATGTAAAATTTTATTAGTTATAATTTAATTAGCCCCTTTATTTTACCACCTACAAAAAATTCTGTGAGCATCAAGATTGTCCTAACCTAGAAAAATATAGCGCCAACCACATCAATCACATATAACATGGTAAAGGAAAATACTACATCATAAGCAATCATAATAACTAAGTCATAATAACCAGCATGCAATGAAATCAATGAAAAATCTCATCAAACAAATAGAAAAAAAAACAAAAAGCACTGGCTGAGCCTAAAAATAAGATTGGTTGTCCTAACAAATCATCTAAAATGTGTGTGTCTAATAGTGTGGCTTGGATATGTCCTAAGCTGGATTGTTATTAAAGTTTTTTAGTATTTTCTTATTTTTTTTATAAATACAAGACCCTAAGATGAGTAAAATAATACTAAGTTTACTGTATTTAAAATTTTTTTAGAATTAGTTATGATTTTGAAAAGTTTGGATGTGTTTTTGAAATATGGTTGACTAAATAGTTAATTTTTTATATTTTTTAAGATTTCTAGAAATTTAATATTTTTAATAAATACTAAACCCTTAGAGGAGTCCAATTCCTTTGGGTTTACTCAATTTGAATTTTTTGTAATTAGTTATGAATTTTTTAAGTTTTTCCATTTAATTGAATTATTTAATTTATTAATTAGGAAGGTTTTCTCATTTTTGCACCAAACTCCTTAAAATTACTCCTAAAGGTCAAGGATGACCTGCAGAAGTATTTTCAAGGGTTTGGAGTTTATTTGATATTTTTAATAATTTTAGTTATTTATTTTTATTGATTATATTTTTTTCCTAATTATTAAATTAAGGCAATTTTTTAAGTCTAAGGAAGGGGCTTTTAGTTTTCCTGTGTAGACGGTTTTATTATGAAAATTCTGAGTTATTATTTATATTTTTTGAATTTAATTTGAATATTATATATATATATATATATATATATATATATATATATATATATATATTTGACTCTTTAAGGGGATTATTTTTGTTTTGATTAATTTTCTAATCTAATGACCTCAAAATTCAATGAAATGAAATCCTAAGGTTTATTGTGTCACTTAGTTCATTGTCCCAAAATTTCACCCCTATTGGGTATGTGTGGAGTTTCCTAGAATTTTTCAAAGTCATCTAAATATTATATTTAATTTTTTTTTCAAGGTGTCACTAATGTTCTAATGGGTTCAAATTTTGGTTCATCTAACTCTAACACACGTGCAAAAACACCAAAGAAAAATCTCAGCCAAATCCTACAAATTTGGGGAGTTACAAATTTTCAAAGTTTTAGATCCAAAATGGATTCATCACTTTTAAAATTCACGTCACAGTAATCTTGAGAGCTTCTAGACTATAAAAAAAGCCTAAGATGCTCAAAAAATTTTCACCAAAAATTGGGCCCAGTTTGACCACTATATGATAAGAAAATGACTAAATTTGAAATTTAAACAATCACACATTTCTCACAATTCACTGATTAAAATTTATCAAATTATTTCTAAAATAAACTAGGTCTTAGGACATTTCCAATGACACCAAAATAATAAAATTTAGTAAAAAATGGATTTACTATAAATTTTGAAAGTTTTAGGGCATTTAAATGAATTTTGAATTCATATTATAGCCATCCCCGCCATCCCAATCATTGGCAATGATTGGAAACTCAACGTCACACTACCAAGGGTCCGAGGACACATGTCACACTATAAGACATGTCTTAAACACATTGGACGATAAATCCGACGGCTCAGATCAATCACGCAGCTGAACGACCTTGATATAAAGTCAGATATAAGATATTCAAAGTACAAATAAAGTAAACATTCCTAAGGACATTCTAAGGACTCTTACAAGAATTTAAAAGCTGAAAGAAAACATTAGTACAAATATAGTGCAGGAGTTGTGTAATATTATAATACTTTAATGTAGTCCTTAAAGAGCCTAAGTGTATCGACATAGTAAAATATATAACATTCAGAGTACATAAATAAAATAAACAAACATATGGTGCTCTCCAAGCAAAGCACAATACAAATCAAACCACACCACTGGCCTAACTTAGGCTAGAGTTGGTTGTCCTAGCAAACCATTTAAGTGTGTAGGAGAGGCTATGTGGCTTTGGTATGTCCTATAGGGGTTTAATGTTTAAGTTTCTTGCATTATTAATGTATGTTTATTACAGGCTAAAAGGTATTTATTTAATTAACATTTACACTGTATATGTTCAAATTTAATTTTTTTTACTTTATTGTTGTAGTTGATTATTTAATTATAAAGAGAGGGACACTTCAATCCAATACATATGCTCTCCATATGGAGTCAAACATAATATATAGGGTCAGTGTATTATTTATGTTGAGTTAAGGGTTATGAAAATATTTACACACATGCCTTCCATGAGAGGAGACTAGCATGGTGTAGAAATCCTTAATTTGTTTTTTAAGAATTATTAAATCTCTTAATCAAATATGTAAGTGCCCTCCAAGAAGGAATCATGCACTACATAAAGGGATTGGTGATTTATGTGTATTAGGGCTTTGAAATGTAATGCTAAAATACCCTGCAAATGGAATTAAGTGTTAAGCATAAAAGCTCAATTATTTAGTTAAGCTTAATTATCAAATTTATTTCATTAAAAATGAATTTATAATAAAATAAATTATCAAACTAATAATTTTTATTCTTAATATTTTTGTTGAATTTTTTTATTTTTATTTAATTATTTGGAATTTTAAAGAATTATTAAAATTTAATTAATTTAATTAGTCATTAATGTATTATAATTAAAATTTATTCAAAAAATTAATTTAAATTTGAATAATTAATCTATGAATTTTATTTGATTTTAATGTAATATTGAATTGTATTTATTATATTCATTTAATTATAGATGAAATTAATTATTTGATGATTTAAAATTAAATTTTAGATTAAAATTTTTATTTTAATTAAATTATAAGTCTCTGATTTTATTTTTATTTTAATTTGAATTTATTTCATCTTTTTAATTTTTTTATTTTTAATGAATTTGTTTTATTAATATTTAATTATGGGTAATTAACTAAATAAAAAATTTCAAATTTGAATTTTTTATGATTTTAACTGTGATTTTGAGTTGATTGAAGTTGATTTGGTTTTTTTATGAATTTTATTTGATTTATTATAATTTAGTAAAAGTCAACCCTTAATGAAGGTTTAATTATATTTGATTATTTTGAAGTCCATTAGTGACAAATGAAAGTATATTTAATCGTAGGGTGTAATGTCGCTTAGTTTGCCATGTTTAATGTTCCATCCAAATAGGATGTGTATATGAATCCTTGATTTTGCCTAAGTTCATAAGACATATCCTTGATTATTGTTCTCCTTGATTATTGTTCTTTAGTATCACTAAAGTTATATAAGTTTATAAATCAATGTCACTAATCCTTTGCATATACAAATAAATATGCCACAATAATCATGGTGATCTAAATCTAAGTGCTTTGGAAATGATAAATTTCCAAGCATTTAGGTCAAATCATTACCCAAATATTTAGAGTTCATCTTGCAAAATAATTCCACATTCATCCATGTACTAATGACATATGATATTATAAAGCAAAAATCAATTTATGATAAAATTTTCAAAATATAAAGTTAATTATGACTTATATTAATATAAAATTAATTATTATTAAAATATAAGTCAAAAAATTTTAATAAACTTATTGTAGGTAATATATGATATGAAAATTAATGCAGCCAAGTTACAATTTAATTGCATGAGTATTAAGGGAGTAATTAGAGAAATTAGAAAAAGAAAACGACTGAAATTATTCCTTGAATATTCATCACCATAAGCTAATTTTATTTTTAAATGGCAAAGCATTAAATTATGAACTAAATGAGGGTTGTACATAAAGTTTTGCCAAATATTTTATTTAATATGAAACTTTTTACATTTTAGTTATTAAAAAGTATTTAAAAATAAATTTTATTAATTTAAACCAGCGGTGGGCCACATGGTGTCTTATTATTTGATGGATCAAAATAGAGGTGACCACGACATTTTATATTGATGATTGCACCACTGACAATCATTCACATTTAATGCACAGTGGTGGCGGCGGATGTGCGTTTTCACTAATCTACATTAGCGCATCTCTGATGCCATTAGATCTTCCGTGGTTTAGAGCAGACAACTATAATGCTATTTGATCAAAATTTATATGATGAAGCAAAATTCACAATTTGGATAAGCCGTGAAATGACCAAATTTGGATTGTTGTTTAAGCGATCAACAACTCAAATTTTGTACATGTTATATTTATATTATTCCTAAGCCCTAAGATGAAGAACTACTCGTTTGGTGAAGATCATATTCCATTTAGAGTTTGATTGAATGTAGATAGTGTGTATGGTATATATAATCAATTGGGCTATCCTATGCTAGCCCAGCTGGGTCAAATTGGTCAATCACTGGGTAAGGGACCCAATGATGCATGAGTTGGTGTATGAAACTTCTAATGAGGTAGTCTTAATTATGACTCAGGTCAAAGGGTCAATGCACTAAGCTAAGCCATGCGCAGAGTTATCTGGATGTCAAGTAAGGGCGCATTACTGGTGATTACAGGCTAATGTACATATTGATTGATTGAGTGCCTGATTGATTGATGATTATAAGTTGGATTGAGGCCAATAATGTTAGTGTACATATGTAGTCAATGCATTAGGTAAATTGATTGCAATGTAGGGCTATAACGGCATGTAGACATTTACTGATGGATTGCAGGTTTACATATGATTGAAGGTTATGAAGGCCAATGCACTGTGCAGGATAGTGCACTGAATCAACTGATTGTAGTGTAGGTCTGAAACTGCATGTAGACACTGATTGATGTATGCTCGGTGATTATAAATCACTTGGGTATAGGCTGGGTGTCTGTAAATCAATTGACTATGCATCAACTGATTTCAATTTAGTGACTGAGTTTTAATTGAGTATGATTGAAATCTAGTTGAAAGATAGATAAATGACAGCCGGGTAATTATCTATCACAAGATTTATAATCAGGAGCCTACGGTAATGGCTGATGACCACATACAAAAATGAGTTCAATAATAGTACTGATTTATCTATTTAACACCCAAACTATTTTACTGTTTCCCCCACTGTATTATTTTACTAGCTTTTGTATCATATTATTTTATTATTTATAGGTTCTACTAGTACTACATGTGAGCTATACTATTTCAATACAGATTCATGATCATATGACTTTTACTATTATGAATTAACTAATAATATATTTGCTGCTTTTTTCATGCTTTGAATTCAGTTATAGGATTTTAATGATCTGCTAGGTTATTTAGCTCATTATATGTGGTTTAAATAACATCAAGTCAGGGAAGAGGTCCAAGAATGTGAGGTTAGTCAGGATTCCTCAAGTTCTATCCCTTTTAGTTTTAGATATTCTTTTATACTCATGAAAGGAAGGATGTGTTGAGATTATATGATTCATGAGTATTGTATATGATGATTCTAGAGCAAGATAATATATATATGTTTTAAATTTTAGAATTTATTTTCACTGTTTATTATTGATAGATAAAGTTAGATAGCTATGGTATTATTATTAAAAGAAAAAAGAAAAAATTCTTCCAAATTAGATTTTGGAGCGTCACACTATAGAGCCCAAAGAAGTAGAGGACTTGATGATGAGATGAGAAAAGATATTTGATTGTTTATAGTGTCCTCCTAGTAGGAAGGTACCATTATCAATTTTTTGTTAGATGGAGAGGTAGAGCGCTAGTGGATGAGCTAGCATGAGGAGAAATTCTAGAGAAGGTTGAGCTCCCTAATCAATTGGGAGGAGTTTTTTGACATATTTTGGCTGTTTTAATAACATATTCTCCATGTCAACCTATGGAGGAGGCTTTTATGAGGTTGGTTCAAGGGAGTAGGACTGTCATACAGTGTGAGACAGAGTTTACTACTTTAGCCAAATAAGCATCGCAGTTGATTAGCACTTCTGAGGAGAAATGCTATTAGGGTGCATGAGGGTCTGTATGGGTTGGAACACATTAACACTGGACAAAAGAATGGAGAACTTCCAAAATAAATTAACATGAAACTTCAACTATGATTGATTACCATGATATTTGCAATCCAAACTTCAACATGACTTAGCATCCCAAAAGCTTTCCTTCATAATTAGTAAGATCAACCTAGGAAGACCAACCCATTTGAACTACATCCTGGCATCTTACAGATTCCCAAGATAAAACTAATCTTCACTACACCAAAATGAGGACATTTATAAAGACTGGGTAGCTCTTATAAACAAAGAATGAAAATTACACCTTATAAACTTCTTCCAATGCACAAAATATAAATTTTCCATTAGGATGAAAAATCATAGAGCATATTTCTGTAGCCTGCAAAGATATGAGTAACGAAAATAGGTACAACATATCAATAAATTTGTATTTGTAGATCTTTCATATACTATGGGCTAATTATTACAAATTAGAACTTACTGATATATATCACCAAGTAAACCAAAAAACCTGTGCAAAACATTAAAAAAATCAGATGACGGTGTTGTGGCTTACTTACATATTACTAATCATTGCCTAATCTCCCTCATGCTGCTACTTAGGATGTCAAGCAATCCTCTTTGCTAAAATAGTGTATTCATTCGCGTCGAGAGGCACTCAGTATTGTGGCTTTTACTGTGGTGGAGGTTGTTTCTTCTATTGTGGCGGTGTTGCCGCGCGCTTTAGCTACTCCTTCAAAACTCTTCTTCACGCCAAAAGCCTGATCTCCTGTCATGACTTCCAATATGATAAGACAAGGCAAAGCAGGTCCGTTTAGCAAGTCTTTCAAAACTACTCATGCATATTCGAAGAAGAATGGAAAGATGGAAAGGAATTCAAAGATGCATGAAATTCCAAGGTGCGAATTAATTATAATTTAAAAAACAAATAATTGGTGACGATTATTTGAGAAAAGAATTACAAGTCACGGTTTATAGTACTTGTTTTATTGCAAGTAAATTAATGCACATGAATAAAAATTTAAAATAAAAATTTATATTATGAATATTTTAATTAAATTATCATTGTCAAAAAAATTATTAAATTGATAGTTATAAGTAATTATAATCATTAATTATATTAAAGAAAAAATAGATATCTATGTTAAAGTCATAGTGGAGAATAACTTAGTGTCAATTAATGTTGCCACCCATATTGTGATGTTTAAATTATAAAATTCATAAAATATTAGTTTTGATACATAATAGGAGAATAACTAATGAAAATTAAGCACAAATGAAATAAGGAATGTCACATTAATGGATGGATACCAACAACTCCACAATTTAGGGAAGTCCACCTCATTCAGCTATGGAGAAAGAGCTTCACTAACTTTCAATGTAGAAGAAATATTATTTCATGTTATATAGAACTACATAATATTTTTGTTACCTCCAAAAGAAGCAAGAGTTACACTAACTCTCTCTACTTCCACCGCTGCAACCAATGGTCTGTGAAAAATATTCATGTGAGGCTAAACTTAAAATCTCATATGCCACTCTAAAATCCAAAAAGCATGTTAGACTTAATCCATTTATGCTCTTAAATTCACAGAAGTTCTTGAATAAGAAAACTAAGAATTTGAATATATATATATATATATGAAGTGTCTCAAATTGGGATTTAAAATGTATCAATTTCTTTTTCGTTGATTTATTTTTTTCTTATTTCTCAATAACAACTAATAATCATTTATGACCATATCCATTTGATATTTAGAACTGATAAATTACATTATAGAAAATATAAATAATGAAAACATCATTCACATACTAAATATTTACATTCCGTTTGATCTATGATCCAAAATAATATATGCAATAGTCTTCATAGGCTACAAAAGAATATATATAAACCAGAAAAACCAAAAGAGAACTAAATTAACATCACTGCTTAGCCTTTAGCTATAGGCTTCTTCCATTTTCTTGAAATCATGTAAACCACATAATAAGCATGAAAGCCCAACAAATAACAAATAATATGCAATATGTACTAGTCATCTATATCAATCAATCATTCTATCTTTATCATACAATCAATTTTATTCAATCAAATCATTCAATCATTTTTGTCAGTCTATTAGTTATATAGTAGTACCAGCATCCAAATTTAATTATGATAATTAAGCAGTAATAGAAATCAGTATCCATATTAAGTAATTAATAATCAGTATTCTATCATATATTTATATGAGGGTATCCTTATCCTACATTTATGACTCTCAATCAGTCACACCTTATGACCCCCAATCAGTGTACTCATTATAACTCCTTTTGAATCATATGAATCAGCTGCTCCGACTCCTTATAGCTCATAATCAGTGTACAGCTCATTATGACTCCCAATAAATAAATTAGTGAATATAAGGGTATCACGTGAGGGTTATCATTTAATATATTGACATCAATCAGTATAACCCTTCAATTAGATCAGTATCACATTCTATTATATATTAATTATTTCGATCTTTTCAGCGCATATTACATTTCAGTATTATCATATCAAATAATAGTATATCGCTTTCAACTCATTTTCAATATGCTTTTTACCTATTCTTTTTACCCAGAAATTCTTATTCATATATTTAACTGGTGAAATGTAATAAAATCATATCAAATTATTCATAATAATCAAATCTATAACATATCAAATGTTATACAGTAAAAGCTTATGAAATCATAATATAATGCATTTTTGACAAATTTAGGAGAGATAAAATCCGTAGAAATTAAAATCATTTAAGATAGAGATAAGAGGATAGTTACTTACAATAAATAGAACACTTTTCGTAAAAGGAACGATGGACAAAAATCCCACAAAGTACTTTCTCTCTCCTCCTTTCTCTCCTCTTCCTACTCCTCTTGTCCCATTTCTTCCCAGCCAAGCCATGCGAGTGAGTGAGGGATGAGGGAATGGCAGGAATATTTGTAATAATAATAATAATAATAATAATAATAATATAGTGAACTAGCACTGTAGTGCTCAGACCCAGCTCCATAGCACTACATGTGAATTTCAGTATTATTGTAGAACAGAGACTCAAATGCCGCAGCGGTAATTTATTAGCACCGTTGTGCTTTCAAATGCAGCGTCACTCAAAAGCACAGCGCCACAGTACTCAAAAGCACATTGCCGAAGCGCTCTAACTCTAAAAAAATTCAAATTTTCATATTTTAAAATATACTTTTCATTTTCGCGTTTTTACAGGAAGTTCTAAAAACATAAGCATTATTAATGATGTGAAATTTTGGCCATTTAACAACAATCTCATAAAATTCAATTTAGATAGGTTGTTTTCAAGACTTAATATCAAGGTACTTTGCATTAGAAAAAAAAATATTTCCTAACAGCACTATGCAAAAAGCTAAGAATAGTATGTGTGAGATAGTTAATGACAATTAATTCTATTTTTCTCAATATGAATCCTACTAAATGTTTTTTTTTTTTTTTTTTTTTGAATCCTACTAAATGTTGGAAGGATAGCCTTACAGAAAAAGAATAATAGATTACATCCTGAAACTATAACAAAATTAAATCCGAAGGAGTACCAAGGCATGACAGTGAACCATGATAGACAACTTGTCCATCTTGAATGCCACTTTCCTCCCATGTTTCTATTCACATAGCTTCTGCTAAGCTTTCTCTTGGCCAAAAAAAAAAAGACTAACAATTTCATGGGAAGGGCTCAAAGCAACAGAATGAAATATCAAAAATAATAATAATAATAATAATAACAAAGAAATAAGCAGATGGTTGAAAAGTGGAAAGTAATATTAAGTTAAAAAAATAGCATTATAAGAAATATTTTAGTATGAGGAATATATATACAATAGGTCAAATAACTAAATTTTGTCATGTAACTAAAAAATAATTTTTATCATGAATGATATATATAGTTTTTTCTTTGTGACATGTTTGGCATCAATAATGGCAGTCATAAGCCATAAATCCTTATATCATAAAAGCAATATACAACCTAATAGCACATCATACTAGCATACTACATAAGAAAAATAAAATGGGAGCCAATTTAATATTAAGCCAAAAATATATATAAAGAAAAAAAATTTATCACCAACCATATATAACTTGAAGTAATTTCAATTCAAACCCTATACCATTTCCTTCCTTTTGATTGCCACTTATCAAATAGAGTCAAAGGTAATTATGTATTTTCAGCTCATAGCTCATAATTAAAATATTTATTAATTGAACATGTAAATTTCATATTTTAATCTATAATTTAATAGTTTAATAGTTTAATATGAAGTTTGAGCTTTCTGCAAGATCGTAAATTACAACTACTAATTATAACAAAGCCGATGGAAAAAAACAAAACAAAACAACAGAGAACTAACTAAATTAATCTATCCTTCTCAAATGTTACCATTTGTATATTCTAAAGATTCAAACAAATAGATCGAGCAGAAAATTGAAAATTCCAATAGACGTTTGAGTAATTTGTATTATATTATAGCCTTTAAACTTCTTATGGAGTAATTTGTATGTTATGATAATTGATACATCGTCAAAAAATTATCTTGATCAGGCACAAATCTAGAGGAAAAATCAAGTTGGAAACTTCCAAAATTAAATTTGGGAACATTAGAACTCCGATTTCAGCAAACTTACATTCGAACTAAACATCTCAAGAATACGAAACCAACGACACCAAATTCGACTCAATCTGAGCCCAAATGAGTCCAAATCAAGAACCCGAAGCGTCGTTGGACGGTTCAAACCACAATTTGGATTACCAAATGGTTTCCAAATGAGACATGCTTATAGTGGAATCAAGCGGCTCGACGAGACGAATCCAACAAGCCCAAGATCAAGGAATTCTGACATCACTAAGATCTTTAAATGTTCAGCGAAAGGTCTATGATCAAGGGATTCAACATGGGCTGTCCATCCAAACCACTCCGCATTTACCCCTGATCTTTCTCCTATTTATGGGTCATATCACTCTAGAAAATCTATAAACAAATCCCTCCTTTCTCTTAAAAAGGGGCTCAAAGCCAAAGGAAATAAGAGAGAGATCAGAGATCGCTCTTATCTCCTCAACCAACGCCTGAAGTTCTGTTGAACCACCACCTTAGGCCCAGAGTTCCGCCGGACCACCACCTGACACTGGAGTTCCGACAGACCACCACTTGAGGCCCGGATTTCTTCCAGACCACCACCTGACGTCGGAGTTCCGCCGGACCACCACCTGACGCCGGAGTTTTGCTAGACCACCACTTGAGACTCGGAGTTTCGTCGAACCACCACTTGACACCTAGAGTTCCGCCGGACCACCACCGGATGCCGGAGTTCCACCGGTCCACCATTTAAATCCCGGAGTTCTGCCGGACCACCACCCGATGCCAGAGTTCCATTGGAACACCATTTGAGGCCCGGAGTTTCACTAAACCACTACCTAATGCGGGAGTTCTGTCGGACCACCACTTGAGGCCCAGAGTTCAGTCGGACCACCACCTGACGCCGGAGTTTTGCCGAACCACCACTTGAGGCCCGTAGTTCCACCGGACCACCACTTGAGGCCCGGAGTTCTATTGAACCACCACCTGATGCCAGAGTTCCGCCTGACCACTGCTTGAGGCCAGAAGTTTTGTCGGACTACCACCTGACGCCGGAGTTCCGCTGGACCACCACTTGATGCCTAGATTTCTGCCAGATCATTGCCTGATGCTAAACTTCTATTGAACCACTGCCAGACTACCAACAGATGCCAGAACTTCCAAGTGACATCAAACTTCCACCAGACCACCAAGTGACGCCAAACTTTTATCTACCCCCGACTTTAACTATACGATAAACATTTATGATCTAATCGCCCTCGAGGGCGAGTCAGCCCACTGTTATCTACTCAAATTCTAGTGGAATCATTTTTAACTAGGCTAGGCCCCATGATTTTTCCTCTTTCCAAGGGTTTTCACATAAAAAATTTTGTGTTCTCTATGTGTGAGTTGTATATCCATGAAACATTAAGATGAAGGATTATAACTATATCGCCATATATATTCTAGCCCATAACAATAATGACTGGTTTCTTATTAATTTTAGTTCTTCACTTGTTATTACTATTATTTTCTTTAAATATAAGAAAGTTAAAACTGTAATTTCCCAAGAGGATGTCCTCCAAAAAAGACAAAATTTTATTTGGGATTATAGTAACTTTTATAAAGATGGTTGTGAAGTTGTTGTAAAGATATCAACTTAGTTAGGCTTTTTTTGGGACAGTTTTCTTACTACATCTTAAAATAATTTTCAAGTACAAAAAATTAAAATTTTTATACAAGAAAGCTACTTTAAGAAGCAGTAAGAAAGCAGTCTTAAATGAAGCCAGAAAAGTGTTTTAAGAAGTGTGGACCTCCGAAAGGACACTAAACACAGCCACCCATGAGGGGAGATAGTATCTAGCCAATGGGAGAGCAGATTCGATCGCACATATGATTAACCATTGAGGATAGTGGCTCTCACTAGCACACCTCGATGGGTAACAGTATATATGACCTTATCATCATAATGGGTTTCCCCCACCCGATACATCAGCTCGAGTGGGGTTTATTTGAAAGTGGGATTCGGTTTCCCACGGGTGCAAGCCCCCATGGTTAATTACATCTCAAGCCAGGGCTTGAGAAAACTCTCGATTAAGGATTCTATATTATACTCTCAAATGGGATCGGCACATAAGGCGAAGACTAGGAAATCTTACTCGAATGGGAAGAAAAGTTCAACTAGGCTTAGTCAACATGCACGGCTCAGATCAGCATCTGAAGGGGCTAAGGTAGTAAGAAGAAACTGGAGAAAAGAAAATCATGCACTCAAAACATACATGAGAGAAAGATAGAGGTGGCATCATCCGTGTGATGCATATAGGTAGGGTTTATAGTCTCTAGACGATAGAAGACTTACCTACAGATGAGGAATACTATGAAACAATAGTAGCCTTAAATCCTAAGTCTAATGGGTTTAGTGTTCTACGCACAACACTAACACCCGTGTCCTAGCTAATGCAATGCAAAACTTGGACTTACCCCGGCCTAAATTGGGGAGTCAGCTAACCACCTAGTCGTATAAAATCCATGTTGTCTAATCATTTATGAAAGATGGGTGGGTAGGTTATAATTCTTTGGAAGCAGGGCTGACATCTAGAGAGTCTCCTAATTGGCCCCATACTTATGTAGGGTGAATGCTTGTAGAGCTAATGCAATTAAAATTTTGATTTAGTTGATTTCTAATGCAATGCATGCTAATTAAAAGTCTCCAAATCAGGTATGCATAGAACTTTAAAAAGGCTTATAGAAAATAATTTTTAGAAGTAGACTGGGCTTCCCCAAGTCCGGCACCTTATCCTCATAGGTCAGATTATCTGGACTATACCCGCAGGCGGGGAAGTGTCTTACAGAAGGAGAGAGGAAATGCATTAATATGTGTGCTACCCTGGACGATTCCGGTAGTTTCCTAGATCGTTAGGTTGCTAAATTATTTAAACCTTAAAATTTTAAATATTAGTTATGAGTAGAAAATGTTTTAGTCCTTAGAGAGCCTAACGAAATCCAGGTTAAAATAAAAGCGGCATGCAGATCGCCAATAAACTAAATAAATCAAGCAACCCTAGAGGCACACAATCGTAAATAAAATACATAAAAATAATTCAAATAATTAGTAAATGTCCATAGGCCAACTGCCCTTTAATTACAAATCAGGGTCTGTAAAAAATAAAGTGGCCGGGCACCACTGCCAACAACCCGGATTTCTAATCCTAAAACAGACTCAAGTTATTTTTAGTGGGATACTCTGAATCTTCATCTTCTTGATCTTCTCTTCCTTGGACTCCTTGGGTAGTAGAATGATCCAAATTTGGATTTCCAAATAGAAAAGGACTATCCTCATATTGGGTGTCCTTTCCTCTTTAGAATCCAATCTTTGGATTCTTATATCCCCACTCAAAATTCACTTTTACAACTCAATACCAGATTCCAAATGATTTACATTAATAAAAAGTAGTAAACCTAGACTCTCCTGCAAGGTTATCCTAATAAAAATCATCCCAAGTAATTTATATATCACAAGTAGTTTATATAAAATAAAGATACTCATCACAGCCATGTCTGGCCATGCTCTTAATTATTTTGAGGGCTAAGCAAGCTCTAGAGCACCTGTAGTAATTTATAATGATGATTTTATTTAGCCCTCATTTATTTAGGGGGGGCTGAGAAATTTCTGAAGCACCTACATAAAATAATGTCAGTCTTTAAATCATGATTATTGCCCCCCTTTTATTTAGCGCTGCATGAGCATGGCCACCTGCAGAAAACATCATTAGTATCAAAATTGATCCTAACCTATGGGTAGTCTATCGTGCAATCACATCAAATCCCATAGTGCAGTAAAAGTAAGCAAACACACCAGCAATTCAATCACAACATGTAGTCAAATCTCAAAAAGCTCAGCACACAACAAAAAAAAGGTAAACACTAGCCTAGCCTAGGTCTAGAAGTGGTGCCCTAACAAATCATCTAAGTCTGTGTGAAAGGTTGTGTAGCTGAGATAAATCTTAAGCTGGGTAGTTAGTTGAAGTTATCTAGTGTCCATGTTTGTTGCAAGTCAGAAGGAAAGGTTTAGGTTTGAGTTTGAGTATTAATGTAATACGGATCAAATTAGATATATTTTAAAAGTTCAATAATTACTACTTTTGTTTCACACCGAGGCCGTGAAGTTTACTCCACTTTCCTTCGAGCTAAGTCAATAGCCTCATAGGCCTAGCTTACCCAGTAGCAACCGTGGGTTAGTTAGGCTGATTTAATTAGTTGAATATTAAAAGAAAGGGGGGAATATTAATTTATTTATTATTATGTTAGTATGCTGGTTTTAGGTTAAGGAGAATGTTTTCTGAAATTTAAGTTGAGCCCGTGGTTTTCAGGAGGTCTGGGGTCACCCTATCCACTAAGTCAAAGGGGTTGAAAATTGACTTTTTAATTAAAGGGGCTTTGTGAATAGTTAATATTTTTATAAAATAATAGATCTTAACCTGATCAGTTAGACTATAAGCATGCCCAATTTGAATTCTTCTATCCAAAGTTATGAATTTCTGAAGTTTTGGTCTTATTTTGAACTAAGTTTGACCGAATTGTTGACTTTTTGATTTAAGTTGATTTCTGGATTCTTAATATTTTTAATAAATACTAGACGCTAATGTGAGTTTAATGCCTTTGAGTTTGTCCAATTTGGAGTTTTCTATAATTAGTTATGAATTTTCAAAGTTTGGGTTATTTAGTGAATTATCGAAATTATTTAATTCAAGGGCTATTTTAGGGATTTTAATCCAAATCAGTTCCAAACTGCTTAGAATCACCCCCAAAGGTCAAGAATGACCCAAAGAAGTATTTCCAAGTGTTTGGGAAAATTTTAGAATTTTTAATAATTTTTAATTATTTAATTTAATTAAAAGGTGATTTTTAATCAAAATTAAACTAAAGTTCAAATTAAGGTCCAATTAGGCAGATTTTAAATTTCATGGATTCGAGACTAAATTTTAAAGAGTTTGATATATTATGAGTATTTTTCTGAATTAAAATGGATTTATTGTAATTTTTTGAGGTTTCTAAGCCTTAATTAATAGGTGAATTAGGGTTAGTTAATTAGGGAGTTTAATTAGTCCTAAAAATTCCTAGAAAATTCTGAGGGATTTAGGATATCAGTAAGTTTAAGTGTCTCAAGTTTCAAGTCGATCAGAGGTAAACCCTAGCTCCTAGAATTTCTCTAAGTTTGCTAGACGGGTCCTTAATTTTTTTCCTTAGGGTTTCACTACGTTAACTGGATTTAAATCAATATCTTAACTAACCCTGGGCACAACATAAGAGAAATGCAGCAAATATAACCACACCAAATATTTCCTTAGATCTAGGAGAGCCTAAGCTAGGTGCTTGTGCATCCTACAAATGCTAGGATTACGAAATACTAAGTAAATAAGCCTAATGAAGTGATTAGTGATTGATTGAGGCTCAATCACCCACTAATCCTTCCCACATGATTGTTGTTCATACATAGATCCCATGTTTAAAATTTCAAAGGGTGGATCTCTCATAATTAGATAATTTAAATAATATTTAATTATAAATAGTTTTAAAATACATAAGTATTATAATATACAATAATATAAGTTTAAAAAATAAGATATTTGAAAGTAATTCAATTCATAGATATGAGAGATCCATCAGCCACCAAGAAGGTTTGGAAATAATTTTTATTTCAAAATAATTAATTATATTAATTAAATAATATTTAAATAATTAAATAGTTAAGCAACACAGAAAACATCTAGAAAGGATAGATCTGGTCATAGAAAATGGTTTGAAGTTAAAGTTCTCATTTTTCTGAAAAGAACAAGGCATTGTACGCAAAAATCTGATTTAAAATGAGGGAGATATGAATTTTTGAAGTTAAATAGGTTTAAAAATAATTTTTTAAATAATTTAAAATAGCTAATATTTAAAAATAATTAATAAATTTAAAATAAAATCTCTAGATTTTAAATTAGTAATAAGTAATAATAACAAAAAAATAGTTTTAAATATTAATAATAATATAATAATAGTTAAAATAATTTTAAAGTATTAATAATATAATAATAATAATATTATTAATATAATAATATTAAAATAATGTTAATAATAAACTATTAATATTATAATAACATGAATATTTAACGTAATAATATTATTATTAATAATATTATTATTATTGGTAATAATATTGATATTATATTAATGTTAATAATAATAAATATTAATATTATAACAATATGAATATTAACATGACAATATTATTATTAAAATAATAATAATATCATTAATAATAATATTGATATTATAATAATATTAATAATAATAAATATTAATATTATAACAAAATAAATATTAACATAATAATAATATTATTATTAATAGTAATATTGATATTATAATAATATTAATAATAGTAAATAATAATATTATAATAATATAAATAATAACATAATAATAATATTATTAAAAAAATAATATTATTATTAATAATAATATTTATATTATAATAATATTAATAATAATAAGTAATAATATTATAATAATTCAAATAATAAATAATAATATTATAATAATACAAATATTAACATAATAATAATATTATTAAAATGATATTATTATTATTAATAATATTGATATTATAATAATATTAATAATAATAATAATAATAATAATAAACATAAACATAATAATAATAATAATATATAATTATAGTAATAATAAATAATAATAAAATAATAATAAAAAAATAATAAAAGATAAAAAAATAATATTAATATAAATATAATAATAATAATAATGATAATAATTAATATTTTTCTATTTTTTTATACATATATATTATTTAAATAATAATTATTTAAATAATTATTTAAATAATTATAAAATAAAAAAAGAATTTAAAATAAATAAAAAATAAAAAAATTCGGAGGCTGCGGAGGGCTGGACACGCGTCGGGTCGGGATTGGGCCCGCGATCTGCAGGCCAATCATTGCCTGGCGGCGTAATGATTGCGTCGCCGATAATGATTGTCGTAATCATGCTGCAATCAAGCCGCAGACCGCGGCTCACTTAGCTACGTAAGATGGCTCCGCGGGACCGTCCGATCTCCCGCGGTATGAGATGGACGGTCCGAATTTTGCCGGATTGAGAACGGAAATGTGGGATCACCACCGCGGTTCGAGCGAGACCGCGGAATGACCGGATCCGCCCCGTTGATTCTAAGATCAACGGTTCAGATCCAATGCAGTTCAGGCGAGCGTATACCAAACCCTATAACGAGTTTTTGGGCTCGTTCTCGCGATCCAGTGCGTGAAACCAAATGAAATTTGAAACCTAAGATCTATACATTAATAGAAATCGTGTGGTAACAATGGTTTGATCTAAAATGCACTACACAAAACGTTATTTAGATCTAAGCTAGGTGACCTAGGGTAAGGGTTTTGAAGAGATTTTACCGTTAGAACTTCAGGATCTTGGTTAGGTTGCACTTGTAGATTGACCTCGTATGATTTCCAAGTTGAAGCGTCGATCGAATGAGCTATGGATCGTCAGGAACTCACCTAGGAAAGATTTGGCCACTAGTTCGCCGGAGGGATGTCGCCGGTGAGCTTTGACCATCAGGTTTGAGTGGGAAAAGGTGGAGGAGGGTTGTGGGAGCCTTCACACCAAAGATCTCGAGCTAAGGAGTCTTGGAGCAAGATCAAGGGTGAAAGATCCTAAAGAAACCCTAAATTCTCCTATTTCAAGCCCTAGATCTATCATGGACGGTTGGGATTAGATCTAGATGCAACTAGGAGGGAAAATATTGAATTTAGGCTGTGGGTGGGTCCATGGGCCATTAAGAGAGGTTTTAAATGGCTTAAATGCCATTGATTTGACCTAATTAGGTCAAAATTGACCAAGGGAGACTTGGGTTGACTAGGTCAGGGGTTGACCTGGTCAACCCAGTCAATTAGGTCTAAGGATAGGGGGACATGAGCCTAGGAAAGGGTTTGAAATGATTAGAATTTGATTTGACCCATTAAGGGCTAAATGGGTTGACCTGGTCAACCAGGTTGACGTAGGGCACAGGTCTGGACCCAATGAATTGGGTGTGACCCACTGAGTTCAAGGGTGGAGAGATTTGAGCACAAGAGGCTCAGGATATGATTTGAAATCAAATGAAAGGATATGGGTCAATTTGGGTCAACCCAGGTTGACCTGGTCAACCAGGTTGACCTGGTCAACCAGGTTGACCCAGGACCTGGGTCTGGGCTCAGCAGACTTGGCTTGACTCCCTGAACCCATTGGGATGGGTTCTGGGGTCTAGCCTGGTCAAATTTGACCAGGTCAACTCTTTGACCTAGGTCTGGGGGAAAATCAGGGTCAACAAACGGACCCCCAACAGGAGTGGCGAACAAACTGGTGAACCGCTCGTGTTGGCGTTGACCGAATGTGACATAAGAAGTATAGTAAAGGCCCAAGAAAAGGAGCACCAAAAGAGGTGAAAGAGAGCAAAGGGGAATCGTCTTCTTGCCTTACCCTGTGGTGGGGGTAGAGCTAAGGAGAGAACACAGAGTAAAGTAGTAACAGGCCAGCAAGATGGAAGGTGAAAGGATCCCGTCTCCTCCTGATCCTTTTGGAACAGCGGATAGGGGTGACTCAATACTTCTTCCTGACCTCAACAAAAGTAAATAAGCCGCGAAATTGAAAGTCTGTTTAGTCTTTGACAGAACATCCGGAGTAAAGGGATGGTGAGGAATACCTCCCAGGGACTCTATCGGACTCTCTTGACTGGTAAGTAAAACCGATTACCTAACTGATCATTTTGAAATAGTAAGATAGAGGGTGAAAGGATCCCATCTCCTCCTACTCCTTTCGGAACAGTGGATAGGGGTGACTCAATACTTCTGCCTGACCTCAACAAAAGCAAATAAGCCATGAAATCTGATGCATGCATAGTCTTTGACAGAACATCCGGAGTAAAAGGATGGTGAGGAATGCCTCCCAGGGACTCTGTCGGGCTCTCTCGATCGGTAAGTAAAACTGACTACCTAACTGATCATTTTAAACCAGTAAGATAAAGGGTGAAAGAATCATGTCTCCTCCTACTCCTTTCGGAACAGCGGATAGGGGTGACTCAATACTTCTGCCTGACCTCAATAAAAACAAATAAGCCACGAAATCTGATGCCTGCGTAGTCTTTGACAGAACATCCAGAGTAAAGGGATGGTGAAGAATGCCTCCCAGGGATTCTGTCGGGCTCTCTCGACCGGTAAGTAAAACTGACTACCTAACTGATCATTTTGAAACAGCAAGATAGAAGGTGAAAGGATCTCGTCTCCTCCTGCTCCTTTCAAAACAGTAGATAGGGGTGACTTAATACTTCTGCCTGACCTTAATAAAGGTAAATAAGCCATGAAATCTGATGCTTGCGTAGTCTTTTACAGGACAATCAGGATAAAAAGAGGGGTGAGGAATACCCTCCCAGGGACTCTATCGGGGCTCTCTCAATCGAGTAAATTTTGATGTCCGCTTGATTAAGGCAAGACGATCGGGGTAAAAGAGTGGTGAAATATGCCTTCCAGGGGCTCTGTCAGGCACTCTCAACCAAGTAAAGTCTGATGCCCACCCGGCGTATATACCTGCGGTAGAGCAATCAGGAGAAATTGGTAGTGAGATATGTCCCGCAGGGGCTCTGTGAAGCACTCTCAACCAAGTAAGGTCTGATGTCTACTGGAAACAGCAAGACGATCAGGGTAAAGTCTGATGTCTGCTAGAACGGCAAGACAATCAAGGTAAAAGGGTGGTGAGAAATGCCTCTGCCAGGGACCCTGTCGGGCATTCTCAACCAAGTAAAGTCTGATGCCTACCCGACACATATACTTGTAGTAGAGCAATCAGGGGAAAGTCATCTCAACCATACCCTGACACACGTATGTGTAGGGATGTGAGGAAAGGAGAAAGGTAGATTGAAGAACTCCAGGGGGAAGAGTCGACTAAGAAGTCTCAAGCTAGCATCTTGGTTACCACATGGTAGAGGACAAATTGTCGTGGCCATGAGTATCTAAATACTGGAGGAACTTCCCAGGAAATATCAAGATCATGCAAAAATTGGATACATCAGATTGATGCCTCGAGGGTCAACATGGAAAGGTATACCCTCAGTAGAGTGCGAGAGGAGTAATCTCATTCCCAGTGAGTAACAACTGAAGCAGCGAGGGGGATACAGTCACTACAGAGAACAGAACTATATCAAAGAGAACTAATCATGAAAAACTACAGTGGTATACCCACAACAACTGGTGGGATCCTGTAGGAGGAGGAAGCAACATGAACACATCCAAAAGACCGCTCTGCAGCCAAGAGTCGGGTCACATTGGGAAAGTATGTTACCATAAGGCAATGGAGGTGATTTTCTGCTAGAAAATTAGAGCTCACTAAGGGTGTGATGCTAACATCGGGGACTTGATGTACTACATCACGATCAAGAAAAATAAAGTAGAGCAGCGAGGGGATACACTCGCCACTGAGGATGGTAATGTCAAACATGATCAATAATCATGAAAAGCTCACAATGATAGCACCCATACAAGTAGGTGGGACCCTGTGGGAGGTGACAATAATGCCCATATATCCATAAAACTACCCTAACAGCTAAGAGTAGAGTATGGATGAGAGAGTGGGTCTGTAAATGAAGGAAAGAGCTGATCTATAGCTAGGAGATCAGAGCTCTCAAGGCAGTGATGCTAACACCTGTGACCAGGTGTACTACAACACTACTGGAAAAATAATTCAAGGCAGCGAGGTGACACACTCGCCACTAAGGATAATGACCTACGAATAAGATCAATAAATATTAATCATCACAGTGGTAACACCGACTCTGACTAGTGGGACCCTGTGAGAGGTGAGAGTAACACTACTATATATCCGTAGAACTACTCTGGTAGCCGAGAGCAGGGTAGGGATGAAGAAGTAGGTTGCTAAAGGAAACTAGAGAGCTGATCTTCTGGCTAGAGGACTAAAGCTCTCAGAGGTGTGATGTTAACACCTAGAATAAGGCGTGGCACATTACTAACCAAGACTATTATGATCATAAGGGACCACAATAACTTGAGTGTAGGTTTATCCTTGAAGCGATCACTTAGATGTTTCGAAGGGGAGGAAAACGAAAAGCTTAGGGAATTCGAGCTCTTAAAGAGTATTACCGGGTTCCACCTGTGACAAGGGTAATCGGTTTTGCTCTACTAAGAGATTCCCTCTTTTAATTCATCAATGCACATTTTTTATTTTGCATATATTTTTTTTATTTATTCAGAATCATAAATTAAGTATATCCCATACTGTTGAATGTAACACTCGGTAGAGGGAACGTTTACCATATCCGTGAGTTACCCCAATATGAGATATCCTCTAATGATTAGAACACAAAGAGAGGGAGGTAGGATTGGCTTTGATAACCTAGGCCACATTCATCACATAAACAAAACTTGGCACACAAGCATGACAGAATTAATGTAGAAATAGAATCCAAACTAGGATAGTGGATCAACATTACCTTTCCTGCCAAATACAGGTTGGTATGGACCCAGCGTCACATCCCCTAAGGGATCTAAGTTAATGGTCTTGATATCCCAGGCCACACTCAAACTGACGAATGAAACTGGGGACATAAAGAGGGGGAAAACTCCCAAACAACCAGAACTCAAAAGAGAAAAGTGCAGTAAATGCAAGACTCATATCAATCCTTAAGAATGGGATATAATCAGATGTTGGGGTCAAAATATTTTCGTGTACAAATTTTTAAAAGAATAAGGTATTTTTAAAAGAATAAGGTAAGCATTTAAACAAATTCAATAGTGGGGACACTAAGAGATGTTAAGCACCTACCAATTAATTTGAGAGAAGTCTGATTCACACATTTCTTAAAGAGTGAAAATTTCATCAAAGAGTAAAAGGATTATTTCTAGAAATGAAAAATTAACCTCTTAGTCATCTTGAACCTTAGAATAGGTTCAAAAGTTTAGTAGTATAGGTTAACTCCATCTATACCCAAAAAGGTTAGGGATTTAAATTTTGCTAACCCAGCTTAATCTCCCTACAAACTAAACTGGGCTCTCTCCCTTATATATATTTTGAATGAAAATTTAATTCAAAAGGGTTTAAATCAGAGAAAGAAATTGAATCTTCTCAATCTTCTTGCATGAAAATATTTTTTATATCTAATAGGATATCATTATACAGTGATGAATCCAAGATCATAATTTTCAAGCTCAAGTATCACAAATATCAAAGGATATGGATTTTCTGAGATTTAAAGATTTATAAGAAAGGGAAGCCATTTACTTATTCATTTTGGGTTCATTTTATGCCCCTTAACTTAGTTTGGTGCACTGTGCATCTTTTAATTATTTGATGCACTTTGTGTATCTTTGACTTTGTGGCGCAGTTTGCGCATCTTTTCACTGTATACCTTTGATTTTTGGCGCACTGCGTATCTTTTCACTTTTGATATACTTTGTGTATCTTTAATTTTATTAATTGGCTCCCTTTCTAAATTCCTAAAAGAAAACTTTCTCAGTTGTAAAATCATCTTCCAAATATAAGAGAAGAAAACTCACTCTCCTATGCAAGGAAGAAAAATTCACAAGGCAAATCCAATCCTATGATAGGAATGAACAATTTGATTAAGAAAATTATGAGGTAGATTCATTAGCATGCAAAAGATGCCTATAAGATAGAAAACTACAAGATGATAGAAAAAATATTCATCTCTAAATCTAATTTCAATTTGATATAGATTTTAGTTCAAAACATAAAATCATCCCAAGCAAGGGATGAGAGGGAAAGCACACGCTCTTTTACGAATCATTACAATTTTTTTTTCTTTAAGCATTTAGAAGAGTCAACCACCAATTACTTCTCTTTTTAAAGAAGACAGGGGTAAATTTTTCATTAGGAAAAATAAATCACCTACTCTCTAAGAAAGTTCCCTCAAAAGTCTACATTGTATTTTAAACTCTCAGACTTTTTTCAGAATAATTTTTCTTTTAGAAATTTTACGCACATTGAATTTAAAGACCCCATCATTGAAGATAGAACATGGATCTTTATTTAGACTGATATGGGTCAAGACTTGATCTAGAAGAGCTCAGCCAAGGGAGACAATAGAGATTAGAGTTTAAGCTAAGGCACGACTCATATCATCTCACCTCACTACCCCTAAAGATAACCTCATACTCTTCATAACAAATGTCATGTGGTAGAGGACAAATCATCGTGGCCACACATACTGTCGAAAAGTGAAGAAACCTCTCCAAAGCGGGTGCATATATAGAGGAATATTTACAGGCGGTAGGGAGACCCCCCTTCAAGGAGCAAAACTCAGGCATAGTACCTCTTTAAATACTACTCATTGATGACAGGCATAGGGTGAACACCATTGGCATCAACGAGTAGGTAGGCACCACCTTCATAAACTTGCTCTACAACGAAGGGGCCTTCCCAAACAGGCTCGAACTTACCACTTCGACAACGGTGTGAAATGATAGGCATATCAAAAATAAGGACCAACTCGCCAACCCGAAAAGTACGGGATCGGACAAGGTGATCATGTGATCAAGCCATACGGGCCTGGTATAGTTTGAGATTTTGATAAGCTTACAGGCGAAGCTCCTCTAAACCATCGAGCTCTTTCATCTGTAGTCGGGCATTATCTTCGTGGGAAAGATTGTAGCTGACTGCCACACATAACGAGGGGAGCTCGACCTCAAGTGGGAGGACGGCCTCAACCCCGAAGGCCAAAGCATATGGGGTGGACTGAGTAGGAGTACGGTATGTAGTCCTATAAGCCCACAGTGCCTCGGGAAGTCTATCATGCCACTCTCGCTTGTTTGCAACTAAGATTTTTCGTATTAATTGCACAAGAGTTTTGATGAATACCTCCGCCAAGCCATTGGCCTTGGGATAGTAAATCGAAGAATAGCGCCAATTAATGTTATGGTGGCGGGCAAATCTAGCAATCTTGGTGCTCCTAAACGACGGGTCGTTATCTGAAATGATACGGTGCGGGACACCAAAGTGATAGACAATATGATCATGAAAGAAACGCATCAAATCTTTTGATTTGACTTCCTTAAGCGGCACAGCCTCTGTCCACTTAGAGAAGTAATCAGTGGCAGCTAAAATGAACCTATGACCCTTAGAGGAAGGAGGCTTTATAGGACCCAATACATCCGTGCCCTAGCCCTCAAATGGCCAAGATGATACAGTAGGGTGCAGCGGATTAGGGGGTTGGTAAATCACCGTGCCATGAATTTGGCACTGGTGGCACTTTCTAGCGTGCTCCATGCAATCACAGATCATAGTCGACCAATAGTAACCAAGGCGTTTAATCATGCCTTTTATTTTAGGTCCGGACTAATGAGCACCACAAAGACCTTTATGTATCTCACCCATGACCTTGCAAGCCTCCTTATTATTGAGGCAACGCAGCCACATTTGGTCAAAAGAGCATCGATACAAGGTGTCGTTCAAATAAGTGAATGATAGAGCTCTCTTTCTGATATGAACAGTGAGGAATCTATCATCTGGAAGCCTACCATGCTTCAAATATTCTATAAAGGGTACTCTCCAATCTGACTCTTCCTCAACTGAGAACACTATGAGGGTCTGATCAGGAGAAGATAAGTCTGTGGGGCATAAGGCTTGACGGCACTGGACAACGATAAATAGTGGGTTGCCAGTTGGGTCAGCCAGTTCCTTTGCTAACTTAGCTAATGCATCTACCTTGTCATTTGCAGATCTAGGAATTTTAGCTAAAGTCACTTCAGGAATCAAGCACAAGAGCTCCATTGCTTTGTTGTGATATGGCAAGAGCTCAGGTTTAAGTACTTTATAGACTCCAGCTACTTAATTTATAATCAGCTGTGAGTCTCCAAAGATTTTCACCCACATTACATTCATCTGAATGGCCAACTCTAGTCCTAAAATTAGAGCTTCGTACTCGGCTTCATTATTGGTATGAGGTTCTGAAAGATTGTAGGAGTAACGAAGGGTGTGGCCTTCAGGTGATATAAAAATGAGGCCCAGACCTACCCTAACTATAGGAGTATCATTTGGGCTCAAGGCCTTAACGGATGATGCACCGTCAAAGTAAAACTCCCAAGTAGGGGACTCCTGTTCATCCACACTCATGATTACCTCGTCGAGCAGCTCATTATTGAGTGGGGAGTCTGTAGGGATCGGGTGAGCAGCAACAAAATCAGCTAGAGCCTACCTTTTGACGGCCTACTGAGGGACAAAAGTGATGTCAAACTGCAGTAGGATTATAGACCACCGTGCCAAACGACCTGAGAGGGTTGGACGAGTCATGAGATACTGCAAGGGGTTAACTCGAGAGATCAGGTTGACTTTATGTGAAAACATATAATGCCTAAGCTTCTATACCATGAAGATTAAAGCTAAACATTGCTTTTCTATTACTAGGTACTTCAGCTCTACGGGTATCAACCACTTGCTGAGGTAGTACAAGGCATTTTCCTTGCCTTCCTCATTCTCTTGAGCTAATAGTGCACCCCAAGACTCATCCAAGGCCGTAGTGTAGAGAATTAACGGCCTCCTTGGGATGGGTACAGCTAAAATAGGGGGGTTCATCAGGTAGCGCTTTATACTCTCAAAGGCCTCCTGATAATGCTCGTCCTAGTGAAAGCAGGCATCCTTCTTTGCTAGGGCAGTAAAGGGGTGACACCTGCCAGATAAATTGGAGATAAATCTCTATAGGAAGGCTAGCTTTCCTTGAAAAGATCTTAGCTGGGAAAGGCTTTTAGGAGGTTTTAAGTCTACTATGGCTTTGATCATGGAAGGGTCAATCTTAATGCCACGGTAGCGAACTATAAACCCTAGGAACTTTCTTGCACTAACTCCAAATGCGTATTTTAGAGGATTCATTTTTAAATCATACTTGCGCAGGCGTTCAAAAATGATTCGTAGATCTCGAAGGTGATCTCCACGGACTTTACTTTTGACTACCAGATCATCCACATAGCATTGAACTTGTTCGTGTATCATCTCATCGAAGATAACAGTCATAGCACATTGATAGGTGGCCCGGGCATTCTTGAGATCAAAGGGCATCACCTTATAGCAAAATACACATATAGGTGAGCAAAATGCAGTAAACTCCTCCTCCTTGGGGTCCATCTTTATCTGGTTATAACCAGATGAACCATCCATGAAGGAGAAAATGCTATGGGACGATACTATATCCACTATAAGCTCGGGGATAGGAAGAGAAAAATCATCCTTAGGACATGCCTTATTTAAGTCACGGAAATCGATGCAGACACGAATCTGTCCACTCTTCTTCCGGACTGGAACAATATTGGTAAGTCAAGTAGGGTACTTCTCTTCACGAATGAAACTGGCCTCTATAAGCTTCTTAGTTTCAGTGATCACCTGTTGTTCTATCTCCAACCTCATCCTACGAGGTGCTTGCTTAACAGGGACTGCATCAGGCTTAATGGCTAGTTTGTGGACTGCTACTTCTGGGTTTAGACCAGGCATCTCGGTGTAGTTCCAGGCAAAGCAATCTCTAAACTCTAAGAGTAGCTTGATGTATTCTTGAGCCTCTGAGTCAGATAATAAGACACTATAAAAAATAGGTCTAGGATCTGATTCAGTGCCTAAATTTACCTCACACAGTTTATCCATGACTGAAGTGATGCCATCTTTAAACTCTCGAGGAGCATCAAGTACTCTATCCTCATCATCATCCGGGTCTTTTTTATCAGTAAGAGAAACAACCGGATATGAGTGGGAGACAGCTCGAATGTTAGCGTGGCTAGGTGAGCTCTGCTCAACATAACCTAAATATTGCTTGGTCTGAGGCATATCGGTTCGCCAAACACGAGCCTGTCGTAGAGCTTATTCATCCGACCAAGTCGAGATAACTGCACCCCGCTCTGTACAGTCTTCCATAAAAGGGGAAAAATAATGAGGGGCAGTTGTGACCTTGTTATCCATAGCGGTCTCCGTAGAACCCTGACTCTTAGGACCCAGTGGGGCACCTACACTATGGGATAACGAGGCACACTCACTAGCTCGCGGTGGCACAAAGGTTTCGTATAGTGGAGGCGGAGGGCGACCCCTAACCTATAGTGCACCACCATCCCTAATGAAGGGGGTAACCAAAGACTTCTGGTGAGACTCCTCAACCCTTATTCCGTGTATCTGGCGGGAAAGGGTCTATTGACTAGTGATCTGACATCGGGGGTCTACTTCCTCATCTGAACCACTGTCAATATCTAAACCACCATCGGGTATCAAGTACCTACAAAAGATAGGTAGTGAACTATAATCAGTGAAATCCAGGGCTAGCGAGGGAGCTGGGCGATAAGGAACAACAATCATCTCATCGTCAGAGGAGTCAGACTCGACAGTCAGAGGAGAAGCGTAAAGGTATGAGGGAGGAGGGATTTGAGTGTCATGGTTTCACAGCGAGCGAGTCAACCCGCTACCTCTACCTCGCTCTCCCTGACCTCTACTAGGGGGAATATCATGCCCAACTGCAAACTAGAAAGGAGATCTAACAGGATCTACAGTGGAAGTATATGCCTCAATACTAACCTATGATGGACCTCATGCAGGTAACTGTATAGGACCTTGTACAGTACTGGCAGGTATTACTAGTGACTAGGCAGGAGGAGATTTACTCTTCTTACGAGGTATGTAATGCTCAGCATAATCATAGATAGAGACCTCGAGCACGAAAAAGGGTTGGGTATCCCCAGGAATGGAATACTCGACTTCATTCCTTATATACTACATACATTGGTGCAGGATAGAGGGCACCATTCCATACTCATGGAGCCAAGGCCTTCCTAAGAGAGCCCTGTATGAAGTATCAGCCTCGATCACATAAAACTTTGCCACAGTAAGAAAATTTCCAAACTTCAGGGGCAGGGTGATAGACCCCAGGGCATGCTGTCCTTGGTCATTAAAGCCTTTAAACATAATCTTATCAGAGGTCAACTTCAAATGACCAAGGGAGAGGCTCTTTAAAGTTTCATAACTCAGGATATTAACTGAAGCTCCTTGGTCAATGAGGACCCTGTTCAACTCATAACCATTGACTTCGGCGGTGACATACAAGGGGCGATTGTGATCAGAGGTTCCTAAGAGGAGATCTCGATCTGAAAAGATAATGCATTGTATCTCTCTCAAATAGCATGCATCCCCAATAGATTCAGAAGCAAAGAAGGCTTGATAGGACTCTAGTTCGAGTAGTACTTTTACCAGGGTCTCTCTCAAGTCGAGAGACATCATCAAAGCATCATAGACACTAAAAAAGGCAGGAATTTTTCTTAAATGTGCCAACACATTGTAATCAACCTCGAGCTGAGGGCCTTTCCCTTTCTCCTTAGACTGCTCTTGGGAGGAAGGGATAGGATCATCCTGCTGGGTAACAATATTCTTATCTTTTTCTTTTATATTCTTAGTCATTCTATGTGGAAGAACCTTCCCTGAACGCAAGTGAACTTCCTGTATTGAGTCATCTTCAACAGGAGATTCACTTGGTTCAGCGGTGATGGCTTATGCTGGCTCCAAGGAAAGTGACTGGAGTGGGTTCTCGGATTCATCTTCTGAATCCATGTAACAACCACCCTCCAAAATCATAAGGACTGGTTCTTCATCACACTCAGACTCCTCATCGCATACAGAATTATTACAAGAAATATATAAAATGTTAAAAGAGCGAGTGCTAGAAGAAGTAAAAGCAAGAACAGAACACTAGAAGTAGCCAGAATCACCTTCTTCTATTATTTCATCATTAGTAGAAGGGAGAATGAAATCCTTCAGCGTAAGTGCTGGAAGGCATCCCGTCTTCCCCTCGGAAGTTACAACAATCTTTTCCTTTTCATATATTTTCTTATTATATAAAGCAGAAAAAGAAATGTGCTCAGTAGGCACTACAACAGAAACAGAAGAAGAAAAATGTGCTGGCAAAGAAACTAGGCTGGCAATTATTGACTTGGCCTGGGTAGGCCTCCTCTCAACTACCTCTAAACTCTGAACTGTCTGCCTGATCATCTGCTTCATCTTCCGAGAGAGTGCTAGCTGCCACTCTCCCTCAGAGCCTTTGGGTGATCTGCTACTACTGCTCTAGCTATCACTCTGACTGTCACTGTAACTGCTGGAGCTTGAGATCATCTGAACTGTCTGAGATGTCTTGTCATTGGGCTGAACCAAGTCACTGTCCTGTAGGTGGATCTATCCACTAGCCATGAGCTTCTCAACTCTATCCTTGAACACATAGCAGTCTTCTATAACATGCCCGATATGCCTATGAAATGGACAATAGAGTGGGTGGTTTGTCTGTCCCTCCTCCACTCTACTATTTTTTGGGAATGTTAAGAAGTTTCTCTTAGTAAAGAATTTGAAAATTTTCTTTACACTTTCCCTTTTAAAGGGATATTCCTTATTAAGCTTCTCCCATAGGTACTGCTGACTCTCCGGGGTCCTACGGGAGGGAAGGGTCTAGGCTGCACTGCTGACTGATCTGGTGTATGAGACTGCTGAGGTGGTGCTGAACTGACTAAGGGCTTTGACAGGGGACTCTACCTGTTGTCGTCTCCACACCCATCTACTGCGACGGGACCCAGTAGGGGCAACTGGCTGCTGTAGGGCTACTACAACTGAAGCGAGCTGGGGTCTGGGAGGCTCCAACTACTGCCTCTGTCCATGATGATGTGGGCATCATCCAACAAATGGAGCAACTGTCTGTGGTCTCGCCAAAGGAACCGAACTAACAGGCTGCCTGGGTGGCTGTCCTCTCTTCCACCTGTACCTCTGCCTAGCAGTCTATCTCTGTAACTGAACGGATGCTTGAGAAATTTGGTGGAGTAACCTCTCCCGACTGACAGGTCCTCGACCCCGTACTAAGCGGATAATGCTCTGAATCCTCTGAGAGAGGGTTCGAGCAGCATCATCCTTAGGGACTCTAGTGCGTGGTAAAGTAATAGTGACAGGAGGGGCCGCTATAATGTGAGCGACGTCCTCCTCATCACCATTATGTGTCAGTAGAGAGAAGCATCCTCACTGAACTACTGCTATCTCAAGGGTAATTATAACGTTCGGGGTAGGGAAAACTGCAACTGGTCGTGGTGCCTGCTGCTTGGGGACTACTCTCCTTTGAACTAGCTCCTAGTGAGCCAACGAATCTACCATTCGCTGTCTGTCTGCCTCAGATGTAGCCAACCGAAGTCTATAGTTTCTATTCCTCTAGGCCCTTCTCCCAAGGCCGGAGGCGAAAGACAAAGCAACATCTGAACCCACTGCCTGAGTGACAGGGGGAATAGGGACTACAGGAAGTGTCGGGGTCTGCTCGAGGGTCTCTAGGTGAGACAACCGAGCGAAAGCTGAAACCCGACGGGAGGAAGGCGAATGAGCCTCGGTTTGGGCACCCCTCTTCCTGGAGGAAGAAGGAGGGGGAACCCGAACACGAGCTGCCTCTGTCGGAATAACAACAGGGGTAACTACTGCCTACTGGCACTGAGGAGCTTGGGCAGTCAGAACAACAGGTTCAGTAGGCACTAGTCGCCTAACCACTGGATGAGCCACTGAACAAAAAGGGGTCTAGGCACTGGCTGCCTAACCACAAGGTGTGCCGGCCGCACATGAACAGGAGTAGGACAAGCAGGTGCCCGGGCTGTCCGCCGAGCAACTAGACGTCCGAAAGGTCGCATGGCTGGACGAGCTCTCCTCTGGGGAGGAGAGTAGGCAGCAGCCTCAGTAGGGGTTGGCCCGCCATGAGTGACGAAGGCCGAGTCAGTGAAGGAACCAAAAGTGATTCCTCCAGCAGGAGGACTGGCTAGCAGGGACTCAAGAAGTGTCACATGCGCGTCAGAACCGAAGCTGAAAGTAACGAAAGGCACGAAGGAAGCCATGGCACTGTCTGCCAAGAAGAACAAAAGTGATTTGAAATGATTAGTAAGAAATAATGAGACGAGGAATGATAGATCGGGGACAGAATGACCTAAAAGGTCAGAAGGAAAAGAAGGAAACTAGGGGGGAACCCTAGCTAAGAAGAATGGAGGGAAAGAAACCTAGCTAGGGGGGAAACTCTAGATAAGAAAACAGAACGATCCTAACTAAGGAAGGACCCTAACTAAGTGTGAGACAGACCTAATCTAAGGAGTATCAATCCCGGAGTACACATAAGAATGGATAATATAGAATCTAAAGATGGAGAGAGAAACATATCCCACCGTGGTCGCCAGAAACTTGTGGACCTCCAAAAGGACACTAAACATCGCCGCCCCGCGAGGGGAGACAGTATCTGACCAATGGGAGGGTAGATTCGATCGCACATATGATTAACCATTGAAGATAGTGGCTCTCACCAGCACACCTCGATGGCTAATAATATATGTGACCTTATCATCACAACGGGTTTCCCCCACCTGATACATCAGCTCGAGTGAGATTTATTTGAAAGTGGGATTCAATTTCTCATGGGCGCAAGCCCCCATGGTTAATTACATCTCAAGCTGGGGCCTGAGAAAACTCTCGATTAAGGATTCTATATTATACTCTCAAATGGGATCGGCACATAAGGCAAAGACTAGGAAATTTTACTCAAAGGGGAAGAAAAGTTCAACTAGGCTTAGTCAACATGCACGGCTCAGATCAGCATCCGGAGGGGCTAAGGTAGTAAAAAGAAACTGGAGAAAAGAAAATCATGCACTCAAAACATATAGGAGAGAAAGATAGAGGTGGTGTCATTCATGTGACGTAGATATGTAGGGTTTATAGTCTCTAGACGATAGAAGACTTACCTACAGATGAGGCATACTACGAAATAATAGTAGCCTTGAATCCTAAGTCTAATGGGTTTAGTGTTCTACGCACAACACCAACACCCATGTCCTAACAAATGCAATATAAAACTTGGACTTACCCCGGCCTGGATTGGGGAGCCAGCTAACCACCTAGTCGTATAAAATCCATGATGTCTAGTCATTTATGAAAGATGGGTGGGTAGGTTATAGTTCTTTGGAAGCAGGGCCGACATCTAGAGAGTCTCCTAATTGGCCCCATACTTGTGTAGGGTGAATGCTTTTAGAGCTAATGCAATTAAAATTTTGATTTAGTTGATTTCTAATGTAATGTATGTTAATTAAAAGTCTCCAAATCAGGTATGCATAGAACTTTAAAAAGGCTTATAAAAAATAATTTTTAGAAGTAGACTGGGCTTCCCCAGATCCGGCACCTCATCCTCATAGGTCAGATTATCCGGACTCTACCCCCAGGCGGATAAGTATCTTATAGAAGGAGAGAGGAAATACATTAATATGCATGCGACCCTGGATGATTTTGGCAGTTTCCTAGATCATTAGGTTACTAAATTATTTAAACCTTAAAATTTTAAATATTATTTATAAGTAGAGAATATTTTAGTCCTTGGAGAGCCTAACGAAATCCAGGCTAAAATAAAAGCGGCATGCAGATCGTCAATAAACTAAAAAAATCAAGCAACCTTAGAGGCACACAATTGTAAATAAAACACATCAAAATAATCCAAATAATTAGTAAATGTCCATAGGCTAACTGCCCTTTAATTACAAACCAGGGTATGCAGAAAATAAAGTGGCCGGGCACCACTGCCAACAACCCGAATTTCTTATCCTAAAACAGATGTAAGTTATTTTGAGTGGGATACTCTGGATCTTCATCTTCTTGATCTTATCTTCCTTGGACTCCTTGGATCTCAGCTTCCTTGGACTCCTTAGATCTCAACTTCCTTGGACTCCTTGGGTAGTAGAATGATCCAAATTTGGATTTCCAAATAGAAAAGGACTATCCTCATATTGGGTGTCCTTTTCTCTTTAGAATCCAATCTTTGGATTCTTGTATCCCCACTCAAAATTTACTTTCACAACTTAATACTAGATTATAAATGATTTAAATTAATAGAAAGTAGTAAACCTAGACTCTCCTGTAAGGTTATCCTAATAAAAATCATCCCAAGCAATTTATATATCACAAGCAGTTTATATAAAATAAAGATACTCATCACATCCATGCCTGGCCATGCTCTTAGTTATTTTGAGGGCTAAAAAAGCTCTGGAGCACTTGTAGTAATTTATAATGATGATTTTATTTAACCCTCATTTATTTAGGGGGGCAGAGCAATTTTTGAAGCATTTACATAAAATAATGTCAGTCTTTAAATCATGATTATTATCCCCCTTTTATTTAGCGCTGCATGAGCATGGCCACCTACAGAAAATATCTTTAGTATCAAAATCGATCCTAACCTACGGGTAGTCTATCGTGCAATCACATCAAATCCCAGAGTGCAGTAAAAGTAAGCAAACACACCAACAATTCAATCACAACATGCAGTCAAATGTCGAAAAGCTCGGCACATAAAAAAAAGGTAAACACTGGCCTAGCCTAATCTAGAAGTGGTGCCCTAACAAACCATCTAAGTGTGTGTGAAAAGCTGTGTAGCTGAGATAGATCCTAAGCTGGGTAGTTAGTTGAAGTTGTCTAGTATCCAGATTTACAAGTCTGAAGGAAAGCTTTAGGTTTGAGTTTGAGTATTAATGTATTTCGGATCAAATTAGGAATATTTTAAAAGTTTAATAATTATTACATTTGTTTCACACCGAGGCCGTGAAATTTATTCCACCTTCCTTGAGGTTAAGTCAATAGTCTCGTAGGCCTGGGTTACCTAGTAGCAACCATGGGTTAGTTAGGCTGATTTAGTTGGTTAAAGATTAAAAGAAAGGGGCATATTAATTTATTTATTGTTATGTTAGTATGCAGGCTTTAGGTTAAGGTGAATGTTTTCTGAAATTTAAGTTGAGCTCGTTGTTTTCAGGAGGTCTAGGGTCACCCTATCCACTAGGTCAAAGGGGTCGAAGATTAACTTTTTGATTAAAGGGGCTTTGTGAATAGTTAATATTTTTATAAAATAATAGACCTTAACCGATCAGTTAGACTGTAAGCATGCCCAATTTGGATTCTTCTATCCAAAGTTATGAATTTCTGAAGTTTGGTCTCGTTTTGAACTAAGTTTGACCGGATTGTTGACTTTTTATTTAAGTTGATTTTTAGAATCTTAATATTTTTAGTAAATATGAGACCCTAATGTGAGTTGAATGCATTTGAGTTTATCCAATTTGGAGTTTTCTATAATTAGTTATAAATTTTCAAAGTTTGGGTTATTTAGTGAATTATCGAAATTATTTAATTCAAGGGCTATTTTAGAGATTTTGATCCAAATCAGTTCTAAACTACTTGGAATCACTCCCAAAGGTCAGGAATGACCAAAAGAAGTGTTCCCAAGTGTTTGGGAAAATTTTAGAATTTTTAATAATTTTTAATTATTTAATTTAATTAAAAGGTGATTTTTAATCAAAATTAAATTAAAGTTCAGATTTAGGTCCAATTAGGGGAATTTTAATTTTGATAGATTAGGGACTAAATTTTGAAGAGTTTGATATATTATGGGTATTTTTTTGATTTAAAATGAATTTATTGTAATTTTTTGAAGTTTCTAAGGCTCAATTAACAGGTGAATTAAGGTTAGTTAATTAGGGGATTTAATGAGTCTTTAAAATGCCTAGAAAATTCTGAGGGATTTAGGATGTCACTAAGTTTAAGTGTCTCAATTTCAAGTCAATCAGAGGTAAACCCTACCTCCTAGAATTTCTCTAAGTTTGCTAAACAAGTCCTTTTTTTTTTTTTTTTTTTTTTTTTGGGGAAACCCACTGACGGGCCTACGTGTTAATATCAAAAAAGGAGTACAAGGTCCTTAAAGGGACCTCCAGCCCACTAATGCTCAGAAGAGCTACAGAAAAATTAAAAGAAAAAATTCCTAGGAGCCAGAGTTCCCTACTAAGCACAAGTACATGACTACTTAATAACATTCTAGGAAAGGAAAAAAAAGGGAGATCACCATTAGCATTGTCAGCCCAGCTCCCAAGCTCAATCCGCATCCTGCACAAAACGAGACGAAGTCTCCAAAAACCTAAAAGAAGGCCTACAGGAATGCTGAACAAAAAGATTAAAAGCCAAAAAATCCTAAGGTAATAATTACTAAAAGCAGAAGGTAAAGCTAAGAGCCAAAGCTTAACTACATATATGATAAGAATTTTGTGGCAAAAAATATGATGGCTCCAAATGTAATCCTTAAACCAAAATTCATTCCAAGTATTGACAAGGATAAGGCAGTTAATGTGAAGTAAATTCAAAGTGAATAGATGATAGCTGTAGCAGTAAAAATTAACAAATACATCAGAAAAAGCAGAATAGCTCAGGAAATAGTCACAAGAGAAGCAACACTGCTCAGTTAACCAAAAACCATCAGACAGACGGGATGAAAAAACAAAGCAGGATAACCAAGTGAAGAAGCCCGCAAACATCAATCAGCAGAAAAATTCAGAACAGGGCTAATACCAAACAACTTCATATAAAAACAGCAGGTAAGCATCAAAGGAAAAAGTCACCTCCAGAAGCCAATATTCCGGAACCCAGGCAGAACAGAGCCCAGAACAAAAAAGAACCAGCAGGCCAATTAATTGCAACGAATATAGGGAAGCCCCAAACGATCAAGTCTCATCACACCATGGATCAACTTGGGGATAGTAAGCCTATTGTACTCAGTAAATTCAGTCAAATTACAACCAGTTTTAGCCAAATAATCAGCCGCAGCATTCCCTTCTCTCAGAATATGAGAAATATTGTAAGTAAAGCTAGAGAGCAGTTTTCTAATATCCCTTAACATATAAAAATAGGCGGGATTGGATGAGGTATAGTTCTTAATGTACTGAATCAGAATTAAGGCATCAACCTCAATCCAAACCTTAGTGATACCAAGAGATAGACAGAGCTGAATCCCAAACAGAAGGCCCTCAATCTCAGCATGAATAGCGGTAGTGGCCTTGCAAGGACCCGCGAAGGCCAGAATCAGCCCCCCATTAGGATCCCTAATCAAACCACCACATCCAGCTAATGGTGCTAAACAAGTCCTTAATTATTTTTCTTAGGGTGTCATTATGTTAACTGGGTTTAAATCAATGTCTTAACTAACCCTGGGCATAACATAAGGGAAATGCATCAAATATAACCACACCAAATATGTCCTTAGATCTAGGAGAGTCTAAGCTAGGTGCTTGTGCATCCTACACATGCAAGGACTAAGAAATACTAAGTAAACAAGCCTAATGAAGTGATTAGTGAATGATTGAGGCTCAATCACCCACTAATCCTTCCCACATGATTGTTGTTCATACATAGATCCCATGTTTAAAATTTCAAAGGCTGAATCTCTCATAAGTAGAGAATTTAAATAATATTTAATTTTAAAATAGTTTTAAAATACATAAGTATTATAATATATAATAATATAAGCTTAAAAAATAAGGTATATGAAAGTAATTCAATTCATAGATATGAGAGATCCATCAGCCACCAAGAAGGTTTGAAAATAATTTTATTTCAAAATAATTAATTATAATAATGAAATAATATTTAAATAATTAAATAGTTAAGCAACATAGAAATCATCTAGAAAGGATAGATCTGGTTACAGAAAATGGATTCCAGTTAAAGTTCTCATTTTTCTAAAAAGAATGAGGTATTGTACGTAAAAATCCGATTTAAAAGGAGGGAGATATGAATTTTTGAAGTTAAATAGGTTTAAAAATAATTTTTTAAATAATTTAAAATAGTTAATATTTAAAAATAATTAATAAATTTAAAATAAAATCTCTGGATTTTAAAATAAGTAATAAGTAATAATAACAAAAAAAATAGTTTTAAAAATATTAATAATAATATAATAATAATTAAAATAATTTTAAAGTATAAATAATATAATAATAATATTAAAATAATAATATTATTTTAATATAATAATATTAAAATAATGTAAATATAAACTATTAATATTATAATAACATGAATATTTAACATAATAATATTATTATTAGTAATAATATTGATATTATAATAATGTTAATAATAATAAATATTAATATTATAACAATATGAATATTAACATGATAATATTATTATTAAAATAATAATAATATTGATATTATAATAATATTAATAATAATAAATATTAATATTATAACAAAATAAATATTAACATAATAATATTATTATTAAAATATTATTATTATTATTAATAGTAATATTGATATTATAAAAATATTAATAATAGTAAATAATATTATTATAATAATATAAATATTAACATAATAATAATATTATTATTATTAATAATATTGATATTATAATAATATTAATAATAATAAGTAATAATATTATAATAATACTAATATTAATATAATAATATTATTATTAAAATAATAATATTGATATTATGATAATATTAATTATAATAAATAATAATATTATAATAATATAAATATTAACATAATAATAATATTATTAAAATATTATTATTATTATTATTATTATTATTAATTTTATAATAATAATAATAATAATAATAATAATAATAAACATAAACATAATAATAATAATATCTAATTATAGTAATAATAACTAATAATAAAAATAATAATAATAAAATAAAAAAGATAAAAATAATAATAATAATATAAATATAATAATAATAATATTATAAGTATAATAATAATAATAATAATGATAATAACTAATATTTTTCTATTTTTTTTTTATACATATATATTTTTAAATAATAATTATTTAAATAATTATAAAATAAAAAAAGAATTTAGAAAAAATAAAAAAATTCGGCATCTGCGACGGGCCGGACACGCGTCGGGTCGGGATTGGACCCGCAATCCGCGGGCCAATCATTGCCTGGCGGCGCAATGTTTGCGCCACCGATAATGATTGCCGTAATCATGTAGCAATCAAGCTGCAGACCGCGGCTCACTTAGCCACGTAGGATGGCTCCGCGGGACCGTCCGATCTCCCACGGTATGAGATGGACGGTCCAGATTTTACCGAACCGAGAACGGAACAGTGGGATCACCACCGTGGTTCGAGTGAGACCGCAAAATGACCAGATCCGTGCCGTTGATCTGAAGATCAACGGTTCAGATCCAACGCAGTTCATGCGAGCGTATAACGAACCCTAGAACGAGTTTTTGAGCTCGTTCTCGCAATCCAGTGCATGAAACCAAATGAAATTTGAATCCTAAGATCTATGCATGAACAGAAATCGCGTGGTAACAATGGTTTGATCTAAAACGTACTACACAAAACGTTATTTAGATCTAAACTATGAGACCTAGGATAAGGGTTTTGAAGATATTTTACCGTTAGAACTTTGGGATCTTGTTTAGGTTGCACTTGTAGATTGTCCTCGTATGATTTCCTAGTTGAAGCCGCGATCGAATGAGCTATGGATCATCGGGAACTCTCCTAGGAATGATTTGGCCGCTAGTTCACCAGAGGGACGTCACCGGCGAGCTTTGACCATTGGGTTTGAGCAGGAAAAGGTGGAGGAGAGTTGTGGGAGCCTTCACACCAAAGATCTCAGGCTAAGGAGTCTTGGAGCAAGAGCAAGGGTGAAAGATCCTAAAAAAACCCTAAATTCTCCTATTTTAAGCCCTGGATCTATCATGGACGGTTGGGATTAGATCTAGATGCAATTAGGAGGGAAAAAATTGAATTTAGGCCGTGTGTGGGTCCAAGGGCCATTAAGAGAGGTTTTAAATGGCTTAAATGACATTAATTTGACCTAATTAGGTCAAAATTGACTAAGGGAGACTTGAATTGACTAGGTCAGGGGTTGACCTAGTCAACCCAGTCAATTAGGTCCAAGGATAGGGGGACATGAGCCTAGGGAAGGGTTTGAAATGATTAGGATTTGATTTGACCCATTAAGGGCTAATTGGGTTGACCTGGTCAACCAGGTTGACCAAGGTCACAGGTCTCGACCCAATGGGTTGGGTGTGACCCACTGAGTTCAAGGGTGGAGAGATTTGAGCCCAAGAGGCTCAGGATATGATTTGAAATCAAATGAAAGGATATGGGTCAATTTGGGTCAACCCAGGTTGACCCAGGACCTGGGTCTGGGCTCAGCAGACTTGGCTTGACTCCCTAAACCAATTGGGATGGGTTCTGAGGTCTAGCCTGGTCAAATTTGACCAGGTCAACTCTTTGACCTAGGTCTGGGGGAAAATCAGGGTCAACAAGAAGTAGTAAAAAGTCATCCCAAACGAAGCCTTAGTCTAGTCGCGAAAACCAGCTTTCAACCACATAAAATTCTAAAATTTTGCCAGAAAGTAGTAGGAAAGTAGTAGTCAAATAAAATTATAATAATATTAAAAATGATACATTCATTACATTCAAGTATTATGTCAGATATGTAATGATTTATGATAATTATAATTGTATTAAATATGACAATAAATATTTCTAAATGCTCGCTATATGAAATCATAAAAATAAAAAGGTTACTATACATCTAAATTTAATTATTAACATATAAATATACTTTAAATTATATTATTTCTCGAAATTTCATCGAGTCACTTAAAAACCAATTTTGATTGAAATTGTATATTGTCATTTATTAAAAATTAAATATTACCATATTTATACGTTTAATTAAATATTTCAGAAATTCTTACTAACCCCCTTACCACAACACACTAGTAACATCAATGCTTGATATTACTACCAATGCCTGCACCAATCATCACCTTTGTATCCAATTCACACTAACACCACCAATATTGAGGCCTATTGAAACCACTAATATTAAGGCCCACCACCACCACATTGCTATCTACTATCTCCTGCATGGCTAAAATCTATAATTGCAAAAAAGGTCAGCATTCATGATCACTAAAAATTTAGATTCCTACCATCGCCATTAAATCTAACAATCGATAACTCCACTATTGTTGATGCTTAATGTTCCCACCACAACCACCATAATCAACAACACAGACGACCACCAACTGTGATGTTTTTCATTACTACGATCACCAACACCTAGCATCATCACCATGATTAATGCCCACTATCACCAATAAGGTCAATGCAAGCTATAACTAATATGGTTAGTGCTCATTTTTCAAGTCATTGGTCTCCTTAGGGGAAGAAGAACGACCAAGAAGGCCACCAACATCACTTGATGATAACTCTATTGCCTTAAGGTTACTATTACTAACACCATAACAAACACATCCTATAATTCATGTATATTACATTTATTAATATGTTATTAAATTATGGGAAAGATACAATCTAAAATATTAAACTTATAATAGTGTAACCCTTTTGATTGGGCTAGGCCCCCAAAATTTTCACATAAAATCATTCACTCTACTCGAGCTATCATCAACTTACATTTATCTAAATGAAATATTTGCATTTAATGATAAGTTAATGAAACTCTTACTCTAACATCATGAAGATTTCATCATGCAATAATTTGGCAACATTTATAGGAGGTGAGTCAAGGCTAAGGGTGCATCTGTTCTAGCATACTTAAAGAGACGTTCATGTCAAAATTCATGTATAAATTATTTGCTTTAGGGATCAATGTTATTTTAACATCCTAAGATTCTTGTCAACTTTAAGGAATTTTATATATTTTTCTATTTTAGCATATTTATTTCTTAAATAATGAAAAGTAGGAATTGAATATTGTACATGTATGTAACCATCTCATTATATTTCATACAAAATAATTTGTAGTCATGTATTAGCATATATACTTTCAAAAAATCAAAAAATATATCATCAAACAATGAGCGCAGCTCTAGTGAAAGAGTACCCTTTTGTTACTCTTATGTATAAAGTATGTCTCACGGATTTACTTTGGCTTTTAAATTGTGAATAAAAAATATGCACTGATATTATAGGTATGGAATAACTTTTTTTATGATAAATTCCGCAGAGGAGCCTACGCACTAATATAATAAAAAGTTGCAAGTTTTTAAGGGGAACTCGAGCCACTAATGCTCACAAAGCTACAATCAAAGCAAAAGAGAAAACCTAAAAGCTTAAGATCTCTGCTAATAGCACAATAAACCAGAAAGAAAGAAAAGTATAGGGTACAAAGGCATAACAGTGCACAATCGAACAACTACACCATTGAAGTCGAATCAAATCTAGAACCTGCAAGGAAATCCAACCACCATAGGGAAAAATTAAAGGCATCTGGCATCACACAAATACAGGAACAACACACTAGAAACCAAAAGCCAAGAGAACAATAGTAGGACCACAAACAGAAGCCAAAAGAAGCAACACCCGCTAAAAAGCAACCCAAGACCAAAAGCAAGTAAAACAGACCCAATGAAAGAAAAACCAAACACCACCTAACTAAAAGCCACCCAGTACAGAACATGACAAAATAAGAGCAGAGAAATACAACCCCAATGATACACTGACATAACCAACAGAACTAACCAATAAAAGAACAAAAAAGTCAAGAAGCTTTATAACAAGTGGAATTAGCCATAGTATATTTAAAGTTGTGCATAACTTTTTTCCCCCTTGATTTTTTATTTTTTTCCCAGTTGTAGAAGATAACCCCTCATTATCAACTTGAACAACATCCAAAACAGCATCCTCCAATAAAACATTACAATTAGCAGCTTTCACTTCCCCAGCAATCTTCTGAGCACCTGACGGGTCATATAACCAGATAGTATTATCAACAAACTGGCCATCATATAGGCCATTCATAATAGGTATCTCCAATCCTAATGAGGCCACAACCTCATTAGACACAGGAGAACAATTAAAATTAATAATCGGATCCATATTAAAAATGTCAAAGTAAGAAGAACCAGTGACGAGAACTTTTTCCTAAACATTACTCTTATCCCTAACATCAACCACAATATCTTCCCCTCTGTCAACCACACTTATAAGGTCAGGAACAATAGTGGTTGCAACAGGTAACCCATTAGTATTATCCACAACATTATCAACCTTTGGCAATTTAATTGGGGCAGGACATCAATAAGAGGAGCTAACTGAGAAGTTTCTTTAGCAACAACATTCACCGGATTAATATTAATAGAAGGTTCCTTAGCCAAATGAGATTAAAGACTAATACATTCTTTCTTGATATGACCCAAAGATTTGTAATGCTCACAAAATGAGGGGAAATCATCCATCACAACATTTTGTATATAGCTGAATTTTTCTAGACTAACCCAAACACTATCAGGATAACGTTTCGTAATGTCTAGTTCCACCAACACACGAACAACCGACGGACGAGAGCCAATTGAAGTGGCGGTATCAATATGAAGGGGATGAACAAAAAGTGAGCCAAATGAACAAAAAGTGAGGTAAGCCTGTGTAAGATACAAGGAGCGAACAATGTGGGAGAAGATTCGGGAAGGAAACCCAAATCAGAACAATAGGCAATTCCTCATTAATGTTGAAAAAGTGAGACAATTTGGTCAGTTTCATAAAATAATTGCTAACAAAGTAGGATTGGTGTGCAAAAACTCGACTATAATCTATATCACTACTCAGTTTTATCATAACATACTAAGAATCAAACAGAGTAACCGAAAACTCACCGAAACGTTTTAGGTTGAAAAAGAATTTTCTGATCAAATCTAGATGTGGCCTTCGATTAGGAAACTTTCCTACCAAAGAGAACTCAAAAGGAGCATCAAGAGACAGAACCTCCACTTTTGAAATCCAAAGTGCTGGCAACCCGCGGAAAGTTTATGTTCTAAGATCTGAAAATGTCACTAAAGATGAAGCCCTTGAAAGGGCATCAAGAAAAGATCTAGACTTAGATTTCCCATTCAAAAATCTAAGATCAACCAACCTCATTTGATTAACCTCCATTCGGCCGAAGGAGGAATGATCAAGGAGAAAGGGAAAAACGAGAAAAACAAAAAACACTAGGAGAATAAAAGAGAACAAATATAAGGGTTGGAAGAAACTACCCTGAGAAGGAGACGCACCACACGACCAGAGGACGAATCCAGTCAAACAAGGGGAAATGGCTGGGGCAAAAAAACTTGTAGGTATTGAATAACTAAAAGTAGGTAAATGAGTGAATTAGGATATTCTAAATCTTTTTTGAAACTACTTTTTTTCATTCAAAATATGTGAATAATGTTTTCATTAATATAAATATTTTAATTAATCTTACTTTATTTTCTTCACCACAAAATAATATTATTTTGCAAGATAAAAAAATTCTATATCCCTTACTTTTGTAACAAGAGATTAATAAATTTAAATAAAAATAACTCTTGCTATATTTCTTTCTTATAACTAAATAAAAAAATTGCAAAATAGGTTTCTTAATCAAGAGATCAATAATATAAATTAAATTAGTCTTGCTCTTTTTGTTGTGATTATAATGCCTGCAACAAAATGTAATAATGAACCAAAAATCTAGAGATTATGGTGATGATTAAACAATTGTTGAAAGAAATAACAAAAATATCATAAATTAAGTTAAGTTTACAGTTTGCGGATCAAAGCATGAGAAAGAAGATTGATTTGGGCTTCATTTGAGGTACCTTACTTATTATTTTGTAAAGTAGCATTTTAGTACAAAAAATTTTAGTTCAAAAAATTTTGATACTAAAAAATTGTTTTAGTAAGAAGTAAGAAAGTTGTCCTAAAGGAAGCATTAGTCTATAGTCTCTACCAATATCTCTTAAGTGTTAAACACTTCAAATATATAAATTAAAAATTTCAAATATATTAAAATTTTCTCTATTGGTACTAGCTAGGGATGGATCGGATGGTAAAAAAGTTTGTTGTTCATGTTCGATTGTAAAAAGTTTGATACTTAGCTTAAGTTCGATTATATTTTTTAAGCTCATATATCTAACGAGCAAAACATGAAGGTCTTGTTTTCTTCTAATCAGCTTGATATTAACTAGATTATTATTGCAGACTAAAATATTCACAGCAGGTAGAGAGATAAAGAGCTTAATGTCTTAGCTTTGAATGAAGATCCAACACACATATAAATAAAGAGAGGGTGAGCGAGAGTCATAAGAGACACCAAAATTTTTATGTGGAGAACCATAAAAAGGGGTCAAAAACTATGGGGTCTAGCTCAGTTAAAATTATTCCACTAGTATTTGTAGTCAATTACAAATGGTGTCCTTCCTTGGGGTAAAGGCATTGGCTCATTATATCATATAGATCATATTACATAGTTAGGATTAGAAGCATCTAATGATAAGGGAGCCATTCTCAAGAGAAAGTTGGCCTATTTATTTGGTTGGTAGGACGACGGAGGTCAGAGGGATCATAGTCGACGTGAGATAGGAGTCAGAGGCACCATTGTTGGTGGGTGACGGTGGTTGGGCGGACAATAGTTAGTGGGAGACGGTGGTCGAATAGACCATAGTTGGTTAGCGACGAAGGTTGGAGAGATTGTAGTTGGCGGTCCACTGTGGTCGGAGGAACTATAATCGGTGGGAGATGGTGGTTCAAGGGACTATAGTCGGTGGGCAATGGAGGTCAGAGGGACCGTAAGTTGCATGCGATGGACGTAGTAGACGGACAACGGTAGTTGAAGGGATCGTAGTTGGCAGGCGATGAAGGTTGAAGGGACCGTAGTTGGTAGGCCACGGTGGTCGGAGGGACCATAGTCGAAGAGTGATGGTGGTTCAAGGTACCATTCTCATCGGGTGATGGATGTCACATGGATTGTAGTCAACGAGCGACGGAGGTCGAAGCGACTATAGTTGGTAGGAAACGGAGGTCAGAGGGATCGTAGTAGATGGGCAATAGTGGCCAGAGGGACCTAGTTGGTGGGCTATAGAGTTCATAGGGACTATAGTCGGTAGGCGACGGAGTTCAGAGGGACTGTAGTTAGCGAGTGACGGAGGTCAGAGGGATAATAATCGACATGTGATGGAGGTCGAAGGGACCGTAGTCGTTGAGGGACGTGGGTCAGATAGACCTTAGTTGATGGGTGATGGAGGTCAGAACCTTATACGAAGATTTAGCACGTAAATAAATAAAAGAGTAGGGGTGTAGCATTCATAAGGGACACCAGAGTTTTTATTTAAAAACCCCATAAAAGGGGGAAAATCATGGGATATTGCCCAGTTTAAATGAATCTACTAGTGTTTGTAGTTGATTACAAATAAGGCCTTTCCATGGGGGGAAGGTCTTAGCTTGATGTAGCAAATGTATATCATATAGTGTGCATTATATGGTTGGAAGAAAAAGTGTTGATATGTTTGTTTGGTCGGCAGGCCCATGGTCGGCGAGCCATATAATTGGAAGGACCATAGTCGGGCAACGGTGGTTGGAAGGATCATTGTCGGGCAACTTAGGTTGGAAAGATCATACTTAGGCGACGGTGGTCGGAAGGATCCTAGTTGCCGAGTAACGAAGAATGGAAAAATCGTAATCAGCTGACGGTGGTCAGAAGGACCGTAGTCGGGCGACGACGATCAAAGAGACCGTAGTCAAGAGATGGTGGTCAGAAAGACCGTAGTTAGTGGGCGACAAAGGTTGGAAAGACTGTAGTTAGTGGGCGACAGAGGTTGGAAAGACCATAGTCGAGTGATGATGGTCAGAAGGGCCGTAGTTGGCTGGTGACGGAGGTCGGAAATATCATAGTTGGATGACGATGGTAGGAAGGATCATAGTTGACCATTGATGGAGGTCAAAAAAATCATAGTTAGTGATGGTGGTAAGAAGGACTGTAGTCGGCGAGCAACAGAGGTTGCAAAGGTCGTTGTTTGGCAATTGAGGTCAGAAGGACTTAAGTCGGAGGGTGACACTAGTCAGAAAGATCGTAGTTGGTGGACAATGGAGGTCGGAAAGATCATAGTCGACGATAGTGGTCGGGAGAAAATCCGTCACAAAAAAAAATACTTCTTTTAACAAATCATTAATTTTAAATACAAAAATACGACATGTTTAAATGACAACACCACTTATAATTGCATTTGGGGCAGATTTGTATTCCATTCGTCTAAATACTCAAAAAAAATTTATCATTAACAAACCTCCACTATTGCTTTAAAATTCTTCTCATGTGATCCGCGTTCCATTTGTCTAATTACTCTATATATATATAGCAGGCCTCTAGTATAATATATATGAATAATAGTGAACAACTTTTCCATTACAATAATCTGATCAGAGAAAATACAAAAACTTTTTTTTTTCGTTTACAAAAAGAAAAATACAAAGTAATAAGCTGTTAAGAAGACCGTAGTATGGAGATGCTGGTCAGAGAGACCGTAATCAGTGGACGACAAAGGTTGCAAAGACCGTAGTCGGAAGGACCGTAGTCGGAAAAACCGTAGTAAGGTGATGGTGGTCGGAAGGACCGTAGTTATGACACAAAAAATATTTTTTTTTAACAAATCATTAATTTTAAATACAAAAATATGACAAGTTTAAATGACAACACCTCTAATGATTGCATTTGGATTATTATTAATAAGCAGATCAAGCAGTGGCTCGGCGGATCCTTGTTCCATTCGTCTAAATACTCAAAACAAAAACAAAAATAAATTATCTTTAACAGCCCTCCACTATTGCTTTAAAATTCTTTTCAATCGCATTCCATTAATTCGCCTAAATACTCCAAAAAATACTTAATCATTAACAGGCCTCCACTATTGTTTTTTTTTTTTCATTTCAAAAAAAAAAATACAAAAACATTTATCATTGTTAATAAAAAAACAATGTTGTTCTGAAAGCATTCCTCCAACGAAAAAATGTACTCATTGTTCATTAACAAATGTCAATGTTTAACACTTGCGAAGAATTCAAAGCATAAGTGGTTTCACCTCACTGGAAACTCTTAGTTAATAAATATATAAAATTCCTTGCACAAAAAACACCTATATAAACCTATCATCCTTCCATAGAATGGCAGTAACAAATTGCGTTTTGCCTCCTTAAACTCAAAATTAATCGCGATTATGGATCGGCACTTGTTCCCTTTGCTGTCTTCATTTCTTCTCCTAATGCTTGCAATGAAGGCTGTCAGAGGCCATGCGGAGACCACAGAACCCAACCAAAGAGTATGATTGCAATATTCATTTCACAATATATAATTCTTTTATTTACCACAATTGCATGCAATTTATTATGTGAACAATCAACAGCCTTACATCGTGTATATGGGAGAAAAGCCAAGAGAAATTGTTGGCCTGCCACTATTAGCTCACTCAGAACTGCTCCAGAAAGCAATTGGATTAAGGTAATCTGCCCAAACAAGTCCCCAATTTTATCCTTTTCTTGATTTTCTGGCAACGATTAAAATAGCAAGATTTTCAAATTGACATCGATTTGATTGTTTATTTTTTTTATCAAATATCTAATTAATATATTTTGCTTATATATAAATATATATTTTTCATTCAAAAATAATGCTGAATGCAGCAACCAGGAAGCGTCGAACCGACATATATATAGTTACACCAAGAGTTTTCATGGCTTCGCCGCTATGTTGTCTGATGAAGAAGCAAGGAAGTTATCCGGTAATATAAATATGTATATAAATCAACTGAAAACTTCGTAGAATAGCAGTCATAAATGTGATGCTATTAATGCATAATATTTGGCTTGTGATATATTTAATTTTTAAAATTTGATGTGCTTTATGAACTCAGGCATGGAAGAATTGGTTTCTGTGTTCCCAAGTAAGCAAAGGAAACTTCACACCACAAGATCATGGGACTTCATGGGATTCCCATCGACCGCTCCACGTGGGCCATTTGAGTCAGATGTTATCATAGGCATGATCGACACAGGGATTTGGCCTGAGTCCAAGAGCTTCAACGATACCAGCTTTGGCCCGGCGCCGAGCAAGTGGAAGGGCATATGTCAATCAAATCATAACTTCACATGCAATAAGTAATTGAAGTTCCTCATCATCTTATGCTTATAAAAAGTAGTTATACTATAGCTATATGAAATTACTAATACTATAATAATTAATTACCAACGCACAGTAAGATCATTGGAGCTCGGTACTACCACATTCAAGGTAACATAAGTGAATATGACATACCCTCCCCTCGGGATAGTGAAGGACACGGAACTCACACATCCTCCACAGCCGTCGGCTGCCTTGTCACAAATGCGAGCCTCGTAGGCATTGCAGGTGGAACTGCCCGTGGAGGCGTCCCCTCTGCGAGAATAGCAATATATAAAGTTTGTTGGAGTGATGGTTGCTCTGATATCGATATACTCGCCGCCTTCGAAGATGCCATCCAAGATGGTGTCGACATCATCTCTATTTCCATTGGTGGTTATGCCAATAACTACTTCGAGGACCCCATAGCTATAGGATCTTTCCATGCAATGAAGAAAAACATTCTAACATCTAGCTCGGCGGGGAATTCTGGTCCTGATAATTTTACCGTTGAGAATTACGCACCATGGCTACTTACAGTGGCAGCGAGCACCATTGATCGCAAGATTGTTGCCCGAACTAAGCTTGGTAATGGAGAAGAATTTCAGGTGATTAATTAATTATTAATATATATATACCTTAATCATTTCAAAAGTTGAGTTTCCTAATTAATTAATTCTTATGCAATTAAAATTATTTGTTTTAGGGGAAGGCAGTGAACCTCAATGGCTTGGATGGTGAGATGCATCCTTTGATATTCGGCGGAAATGCACCCAACATTTCAGCAGGTGATTATGCAAAATACTCAAGGTGAACTAGTTTATCTATTTTTAATTATTAAGTCAAAATTTACATCATCAACTTCATTTAATTTATGCTACATTTTTGTTATGCGTACAGATATTGCTATGATGGGACGTTGGATGGTGAATTAGTGAAAGGAAAAGTTGTTTTATGTGATGGGTTAAGTTATGGGTTTGGACCACTACTTGCAGGTGCCGTTGGAGCAATTATGGCCATAGATTGGGCCGACGATGCCTCTTACGAGTTCTCGCTTCCTGTCTCAGTGCTGGAATCAAACAATAGCATAAAAGTTCAAAATTATGCAAATAACACAAGGTTACTAATCTCAAATAATATATATATATATATATATATATATATATATATATATATATATATATATATATATATATATGTGTGTGTGTGTGTGTGTGTGTGTGTGTGTGAATTTGTATATATAATTTTATTAAGATCTTTATTAATTTCCTAATTAATTTTCATAAGGAATGTGCATGTAGCACTTTTGATTCTCTATACTTAATTATCTATTTGGCAGCAATCCTACGGCAAGCATTTACAAGAGTGAAGGTGTCTTCGATGCTGCAGCACCATATGTTGCTTCATTCTCTTCACGCGGACCAAATCCACTTACCTCGAATATACTAAAGGTAATTAACTAAATACATAAATTAAATCTTCAATTTGAATTTCTTTTCTGTAAAAATTTATAGTAATGTGTTGTATGTATAATGTAGCCGGACCTAACAGCACCAGGGGTTAATATATTAGCAGCATGGTCACCACTTAGTATTCCTGAAGTACCATATAACATTATATCAGGCACATCAATGGCTTGCCCTCATACAACAGGGGTTGCCGCCTATGTCAAATCATTTAATCCAACTTGGTCTCCAGCTGCCATAAAGTCTGCTCTCATCACCACTGGTAATATTAATTTGATTTTTGCAATCATTAGTACATGGATAACAAATGCAATTTCAGTTTATAGTTTTCTTTCATTTGATCTTGATGAATTAACATTTAAATTTAATTATTAATTCTTCCAGCCTATGTCATGAGCTCAACTAAGAATGCCGAGGCAGAACTTGCTTATGGGGCCGGTCACATAAACCCACTTGCAGCTTTGAGTCCTGGTCTTATATATGATGCTCAAGAGATAGACTACATCAAAATGCTATGTGGTGAAGGCTACATCACTACAATTCTAAGACTTGTCACTGGAGATCAGAGCAGTTGTGCCTCTGCAAATAATGGAACGGTTTTAGATCTCAATTATCCTACCTTTGCTTTGCAAACTCAACATGGAAAGTCCTTTTCAACTTCTTTCCAAAGAACGGTCACTAACGTGGGCGTGTCGAATTCCACTTACCATGCTATTGTTAATGCTCCTTCTAGCCTCAAGATCAACATTGAGCCGAACGTTTTGTCTTTTAAAGCTCTTCTGGAGAAGAAATCATTTTCAGTCAAACTTGAAGGAGATGCTTACGAGACTATTATCTCGGGTGTTTTGATCTGGAGTGATGGTACTCATAATGTTAGAAGTCCAATTGTTGTGTATACTAGCTAAAATTAAGGTTCTCATTCTCTGTGAGAATTTATCATATATTCTATTAATGATTATATGCTTTTTCAAAGTCCATTAATGTTTTTGCTTTCTTAGTGATTATGTCTACATTCCTACTGATAATGTAATGCATTATATGTTGAGAAAGGTTATTTTCTTAATCATTTTCTCATGTCATATATTTATTTCTTTTAGTTTATATTATAATTTTATGAGTTTTATTTCCATTTATTCAATAATATATGATTAAAATTGCTAGGAATAACCACCTTATGATCAGGTCTAGCAACTCATCATTAATGTAAAACAGTAAAATAAAGGTGCCTTCATTACTCAAGAAGGCTATGCTAAAGAAGTTATCAAGAAAGTTACATAAATATTAAGGCTTTGTTATACTATATGAATTTACCACAAATTGTTTATGATTTTATTTATTTATCTTGGAATATCTAATGATGTTGCTCAGCAGTAACGTATCATATATCATAAATTAAATAAATATGATATGCATACTATAATAAATTTAATAACTCTGAAAGAGAAATAGAAAAATAAATATTACAAAAAGTGATATTTTCAATAGGTTAACTCGTAGAATATAATTCAATTGTCTCTTTTAAAACTAGAAGCCTTTTATTTATTAGTTTTTGACTCTTAGTGATTCTTTTATTTTCATCTTTTCATTTTACTTTAACCACAAAAAAGATACTTAATGTGCATGTTTTTATTTATTTATTATTTTAATAAAAAAATATATTTTGACATGTCATATAAACATTAGCTACTTTAATCTTATAAAATATTGATATATCTTAGTTTATCAAGTGTCTATTTTCTATTGTTACGTGCTAGAAAATTTGCATTGATAGAGTAGAAGTTTATGTCCTAATTTTGAACAAAAAATCAGCACTCGCAGAAAATTCCAATAGGAGACAAACATTTTACTTGGAAACTACAAAAAAGGGGAAAAAATTATGGGTAATTGAAAGATCCATTATAAATAGTAGATACAAGATTACTCCCTTCCTCAAAATTAAAGAAGATGTCATAAAGTTTTCTTTTAAGTATTTTAAAAATCAAGTGTCCAAAAAAGAACAGTTAAATACCCAACAACAAATCTTGATTTTTCCTATAAAGACTACAAAAGTTAGATGTCCATAGGCAAACAACTAATACCCAAAAACTTAAATCTTGCCAGGAGTCTGGAGATGATAGTGGTGATTGCTAGTTGTGATCATTGGCTGCAATTCCTGGTGGTGGTCATAGATTGCGATAGCTGTTGGTTGTTGACCTCAATTTTCATACGAACGCCCTCGAGCATGTTCGGTCAGCTTAATTGGACCTAGCTGAGTCTAATTTGAACTTGGGATGAGTCGAATTAGACCCGACGAGGTTTAATTAGTCTTGATCGAAACATTCTAGCCCCGTCGAGTCCAATTCGAGCTTACATCAGCTCGAATTGAGTCAAATTAGGCCTCATTATTTTCTGTTATGCTAGATTAATTTATTTGAGCCTCGTCGAGTTCGATTCGAATATAATTTGCATTTATTCCGACTTAATTTAAACTAAGTTCGACTAGACCCAAATTAACCCGAATCGGATTTGATTTGAACCTGATTTTAGCACAATTTATTTAATTTAATTTCAATTACAGCTTAATTGACTTCCTCATAAGTTTAAATTTGTTTCTAAATCCAGAGATTGCATCGATGGCTGTGATCAAGTGCGATCTTCGTTTCAGCCGAAACCTTAGCAAAATTTCTGCGACTCAGATGGGCATTGAGCGGGGAACATGTATGGCAGTATTTCAAAATGAGCGATGCTAGAGGCGACGATGGCGAGCTTCCTTTCTCGGCGTTAATGCGTATTTACTCTTGGCTCTTCGCCGATTTAAGAAAAAAGGGAAGGAATTCGCACTCCAAGGCTCGGTCTCCTGGCTCGAGGCGAAATCCCTCAACCTCTGGTCTTGCTCTGTTTGGCACGAGCAAAAGGGGCGGAAGCCCTCTCCGACTCCCTGGATTCGCTGAAGCCCTCTCTTTGTTCGCAAAGCCCAGGCAAACCATCGGATCACTACTAATATCCAAAGGCGAATCTATGGTCATGCAACCAATGTTGAGGTCCGGCCTTTAAATGAAGAGAAAGCTGTTCAAGCGGCGAGAGATCTCATTAGGGAACTCTTCATCTTTTTGGTTGCTGGCTCTGCATTGATCTTCGAGGTTCAAAGAAGTACCAGATCGGAAGCACATAAAGAAAAAGCCCACAAGCAGGAAATTGAGGCTATGAAACATAGAGAGGAGGATCTAGCAAAAAAAAAACTGGAGCTTCTCAAGCAGAAGACTAATGAGATAAAGCACTTAGCTTCAAAGCGGGGGCCTTAGCATACTCAATTTCAGGCATGGAAATACGCTAAAAGAGAGCAAGCCTATTGCAGCTTCTTCATGATTCTAAGAGTAAACTTTCATTTTATATATATATAAAAAGAGCCTTCATCTCTCGCTGGATTGGCTGAAGCCCTCTCTCTGCTCGTGGAAGCCATCGACCCCACTCTCTGTTCTTCCGACGCCGGTCACGACTCGAGTCATCCGCCACCTCTAGTTAGAATTTATATGACATTTGTACGCACATATATATATGACATTTGTTGTACATTATTTTGATCGGATCGATGTGCTCAAGTTAGAATTTTATGTTAAATTTATAGGTATGTTTTGGTTCTTAATGCTCATATATATATATATATATATATATATATATTGTTTTGTTCATCGATTTTGTAAATCTGAGTTATAATATTTTGTTTATAGTTTATTATAGTTGCGTTAGAGGCAAGATAATTTTCATGCGCTTACGATTTATTATGCATTTTTTTTTATATTTCTAACCATAATTTTGGACCACTTATAGATTATTACTGGACTTATTTTATTTGTTGATTTATAAATTTGACCCATTACACATAGCTTTGTAATCAATAAATTTTTTTTTTTTTTGTCTTAATCGAGCACCCAAATTTCAGACTTTCTGAGTAATGATTTTAATATTAGTATCCTCAAACTCATTCATAACATTCTATATATGTATCACTCCACATGCCAATCTCAACATACACATAGCATCGTGTGTTATTATCACTTGCTTATGTCATTTGTTTACTCATGTTCTCTTCTTACATACCTGAGATAAATTTTAAGATTACAAATCCAAGTTACCTTTAACTAATTATTGCCTAATTATATTTCTCTTTGAATGGTGCCTACTCTCACTCCACAATATTTCTCACCTTTTGTGTTGTTTTGCGAGTTACTACTGGAGAGCAAAAAGTAAGAAGCAACAGGAGCACTAGACGAAGGAGCTTGGACAATCGGATCCGAGCATCAGTCGCCCCCCCCCCCCCCCCCCCCCCCCAATTCATTCTAGTGGGGGTGTTACGGGCGGAACCACCGGGTCATAGCCCCCGGTATTGTAAGTTTTCTTAAAACTTAAAAAGCCTTTAGGGAGCCTTCTGTGTGCACGTTCCCCTAGCTTCATGGCCCTATAGAAACTTCAATTCCTAAGTTATTTTCTTCTTTTACTTATTTTAGATCTCTAAACCCACCCACATACATACGAGTGTCTAAAGGGTTAGAAACAAATCTCTTTTCATCCCCTACAACACTAGCGACACTTAAGGACAAAAAATTAAGGACCAAGTCTTAGAAAACTTAGACTTAGGACGCATGCTCCCTTAGGGTAGAGACATAAAACATAGAAAACTTAGTGAAATGTTATCCTGAGGTTAGCTTGCTTTAATTCATTAATAATAAATCAATAAAAATCATTAACAATCCAAATCAGAAATGCGTTAAAACACTTAATCCTCAATCAAGTCATAACCAACATACATACTCACTAGGAGGTAAAATTTGAACATGAATTTGAATTAAATCTCACTAATTTATTTATCATCCTTTAATTAAATATTAACTAAATAAAAATCATTAAAACAAATCTAAATTTATAGAGTTATAAAATTAGAAAATAAATCTAACTTAAACCTAAAAGACCTTCTAATATTCAAACTTTAAAAATTCATAAATAATTCCAAAAAGTTCTAAATTGAACAAACTAAAAGGCATTCAACTCTAATTAAAGTCTAGTATTTATTAAAAATATTAGGTGTCTAGAAATCAACTTAAATCAAAAAGTCAACTTTCCGGTCAACCCTAGCTTATAGTCTAGGGCCCGAAACTTCTAAAATCATAACTTTGCCTAGGAAACTCCAAATCCAACAAACTCAAAGCCTAGCTACTCATCTTAGGGTCTAATATTTAGTTAAAATGTTAGGAATCCCAAGCCTAGCTCAATTCTCATAGTGACCTTTTGGACCCCCTTAGCTCAGTGTATAGGTGGACCCAAGACCTTCTAAGAGTCATTAATACAACTTAAACTTTAGAGATTACTACCATTAGCATTAAAACTGACAAACCAATTAAATTAACTAAAAGTGGACCTCAATCTATTAATACTTGAATTTCAATCAAATCCCTCTTTTCAAACCTCCAACAAACGTTAACACAAAACAACGTGAATTAACTACCTGATATAGGACTCATCCAAAGCCACACAAGCCCACTACATACATATAGAATTATTTGCTAGGGCACCACTTCTAGTTCTAGGTTAGGCCAGTATTTTACTTTTCCTGTTTCTGTACTGTGACGCTCTTGCATGTTGTACGTGTGCTGGTTGATATGATTTACTGTGAGTGTTTATTTTATTACTGCACTGTATTTTGTCTGTAATATGATTGCTTATGCGTTAGATCTACCCCTACGCTAGGGACATTTTATACTGACTCAGTCTTATGCAGGTGGCCACACTCATGCAGTGCTAAAATAAATGGGGCTAAATTAATAATCATTATCATAAATAAATGCCTGCTACAGGTGCTCCAGAATGCCTAGCCCCCAAATGGATAAGAGTGTGGTCAAGTGTGTTTATTTTTCTGTACTGACATAACTGTTTGTGATGTGATATATTAAACTGCTTGAGATTTCATTAGGATAACCTTGCAGGTTCAGTTTGAGTCTAGATTTTATTTTATTTTATTTTATAATATATTTTATAATTCATATTGAGTTGTGAAAGTCTGTAAATGTTCAGCATTTCAAATACTATGTACCCAAAGAGAAAAAGAATGGCCCTTCACAAGGAGTTTCTTATTCATTTGGGTACCCTTTTGGAGGACGATCCATAGAAGAACCCGTAGACGATCCATATGAAGACTTGAAGGTGAAATGCCCGGCTTTTAAGACTTGCGTCATTCAGTGGGATTAGAATCCAGGTTGTTATCGGTGGGGCCTGGCCACCATTACTTTTCTGCAGACCCTGGGTTGTACTTATACGGCACTTATCGTGGACTGTGGACTCTTTCTTACTATGTTCTGTGGATTTATATTGATGTGTTTACTTCGTGTGCGTAATAGAAATTGTCTGCTTTTCTTAGGTTTCTTTCTTGCATGTGCTTGGCCTGATTTCGCTAGGCTCTTTAGGAATAAAATTTTTCTACTCGTAATTAATATTTAAAATTCTAAGAATTAAATAACATAGAAACTTAACGACCTAGGGAATAGCCAGAACCGTCCAGGGTCACATGCATATTAATGCATCTTCTCTCTCCTTGCTATAAGACACTTCCCCGCCTGCGGGTAGAGTCCAGATAATCCGACCTATGAGGATGAGGTGTTGGACTGGGGAAGTCTAGTCTTTTCTAAAAAATTATTTTATAAGCCTTTTTTATAAAAATTTCATGCATACCTGATTTAGAGACTTTAACTAGCATGTATTGCATTAGAAACTAACTAAATTAAAATTTTAATTACATTAGTTCTAGGAGCATACACCCTACATAAGTCCAGGGCCATCTAGGAGACTCTCTAGACGTCGGCCCTACTTCCAATAACCAAACTACCTACCCATCTTTCATAAAGACTTGGACAGCATGGATTTTATGCGACTAGGTGGTTAGCTAGCTTTCCTTTTCAGGCAGGATATAAGCCCAGAATACATTAGCTAGGACACGGGTGTTAGTATTATGCGTAAAACACTAAACCCACTAGATCTAGGGTTCAAGGCTATTACTATCAGTGTCTCGTAGTACGCCTCATTGGTGGGTAAGCCTCCTTTCCTTCAAAGGCTATAAATCCTACATATCTGCGTCACATGGATGACACCACCTCCATCTTTCTCTCTTGTATTCTTTTAGTGCATGATTTATTTCTTTTCTCCAATTTCTTCTCACTACCTTAGTCCCCCCGGATGCTGATCTGAGCCGCATATGTTGACTAAGCCTAGTTAAACCTTTCTTCCCCTTCGAGTAGGATTTCCTAGTCTTATCCCCTTGTGCCAATCCCAATTTGGGAAGAATAATATAGAATCCTTAATCGAGAGTACTCTCAGGCCCCAGCTTGAGATGTAATTAACCACGGGGGCTTGCGCCCGTGGGAAACCGAATCCCACTTTCAAATAAACCCCACTCGAGCTGATGTATCTGGTGGGGGAAACCCGTTGTGATGATAAGGTCACATATATTATTACACATCAGGGTGTGCTGGTGAGAGCCACTATTCTCAATGGTTAATCGTATGTGTGATCGAATCTGCCCTCCCATTGGCAACATACTTTCTCCCCTCGCGGGGCGGCGGTGTTTTATGTGTCATTTCGGAGGTCCACACTAGTGATCGTCGACGACGATAGTTGGTAATGGTTGGCAGCGGTTATAGCTAAATGCAAGAAAGCTCTCTAGTTCTCTCTACTCTTCCTCACCCCCTTCATGTGGATAAAAAAGCTCTATTTATAAGCTTTTGAGGATTGACATTTTGATAATTTGAACCATAATCCAAAATATTCCATCATTCGGTCCATATTGATTCTCTTAATCATGAAGTGTTTATTTAGCATTTAAGTGCCTTAATGATATTGAACTCAAGTGAATCTTAGGCTCATTAGATTTGTCTCGTCAAGCCTATCAATTCGACTATACGTATGTCAAATTTGGAGATCATTTAGTCATCCAATTAATGTCTGATGGTTCCAAATATGCTTCAAGTATTTGATTTGATCTCATATAACCTCGGATTATGTCACTTTTGGTATCTTTGGATTCATCTTGTTGAGATGTTCAATTCGACCATACGTTTGTTGAAATCAAAGTTCATATGATCTTGAATTTAATGATCTCAAAAGTCTTTAAATTAAATTTTTGCCTCAAAATTCTTGTTGATCATGCCAAATTAAGTTCTATAGATATATTACACGTCATTCTAAAATGTAAGTTTACGTATGAAGTATAGTTTATTTTCTTTTAATTTTCCGCTTGCATTTTAAATCTTAGAAACATAGTTTCTTTTTTATTTTCTTATATTTTTTGAACTTTGAAATGTACAAATAAGTAAAGAATGAAAGTTAAAGGCATAAAAGAGGCATTATTATTACAAATAGTTGTTTTGTTATCCTACAAAAGTAATGTTTATTATTAATTATTGTATATTCCCTTTTTAAGCTCAAGGGCTCCTCCTTTAGGATGACAAATTGCACTTTATCCAACTTTTTCTTTAATTCTTCTGGTCAGAGAGGCTCTCAGCTATATTGTATAGGCAATGTCTCCCCTTTTATAGGCTCCAGAAAAATATTATTTTAGCTAGGTCATGTGTATCCTCCTTCCAGGGTCCATTATTTTTTCAATCAGGAGTATTGAACCACCATGCACACAAAATTATGAGTGATACCCAGTATTTCTATCTTAACAATAGGCTTTGGTCTTCAGGCAAAGCAAATCTTTTAAAATCATCAAATACATTATTTTTATTTGCTAAGAATAATACACATACGTATCTTAAATAATCAACTATAATAGCAAATCCATAATTCGTGTCACCTAAACTATTTGTTCTACTTTATCAAAATAAGTCCATATGCAATAATTCTAATGGTATACTAGTAATGACTATATTTTTACTCTTGAATAAACATTTAATATATTTACATGAATGCATGCATCACATATATTGGCATGACATAACCTTCTATGTCATAACCATGCATCATCAATTATGGATTTCATACAAAACAAATTCAAAATAATATCATTTATATTTTCTAAATCAATTAAATAAATATTTTTCTTTCTATTTCTAATAAGCAAAATAGTTATATTGCTTTTAATGATAAAATGTGAAGCATAAAAAGAAATAACTAAACATTTATGACATAATTGATTGATTAATATTAAATTATATTTTAAACTAAAAATAAATAAAACTTTTCTAAATTAATAGAGTTCTTACAAATGAATCCAACGCCAATAATCTTTTCCTTTGCATATCTTCATATGTCACGTATCCTCCATCATTTGGTTATAAAGTCGTGAATTTTGCTTTTTCACTCATCATATGTCTTGAATATCCACTATTCAAGTATCACGTGTCTTCATTAATTTTATTTTGAAGGCATTCCTACAAAAGAAAATCAAATATTAACTTTTTGAACCCAAATATTTTTGGGTTCACATTCTAAATGAGAATATTAAAACTATCATGTATAGTATATAAAATGCTTATATTTTTGGTGCCCATACAAAAGATGATTATTTAATATTTTGTGATCTACAAACAAACATAGCAATCAATCAAATGAAATATATTTTTTCTACCATAATACTTACACCAAATGTTAGTGTTTACATCAATGTTTTAAAAATTGGACCGGACTGATCGGTCCGACCAATTCAACCGTGAACCGGTCTTATGGCCGGTCTAATTCATCCTAAGAACCGCTTCGACATCAAACCGGCCAATACCAAACAAAACTGCCGGTTCAACCAAAAACCATTGAACCGATCACGATTCTCTTGAATCAGCCAATTCAACTTTTACATTTTTTAAATATATTTAAATAAATTATTTTAGAATATTAAGTAATATTTATAATTTAATTTTAAATTTGAAATACTTAATTTTAAATTAAAAAATTTTAACTAAGCATTTTATAATGTTTCATCACTTTACATGAGATACTACTTCATTCTAGCTCAAAAGTCAATATAAAGTATAAACATTACGAAGAGAAATTCTCCCAAGTGATGTGGGACTAAAAAAGCTAAAGCTCTTATTTCTTACTTCTTAATTCTTAAGTTTACAACAATCCATTTTAAAACAAATTTTTTATGATGTAAATAATATTTATTTTAAATTAATAATATTAAATAAATTATTTTCTTCATTTATTTTTAATATTAAATATATTATATTCTTCATTTATTTTTTTATATACTATAAAATTTATTTATTTATTTATTTATAATAAATGATCGATCTAATCTAACCTCATTAATTTATAAATATAAAATAATAATATGAATTTAATATATAAAGTATATATAAATATATAACATAAATTAATAATAATTTATATTAAACTTATTAATTAATATGTAAGTTAAATTTTTGTTAAATTTGAATTAATTTATAGATTGAATAAGTTTAAATTTAAAATTACATAAGATATTAGTATATGTAATGTGTGAATTCAATTTATTTTTAATAAAAAACTTATATTATTATATGATTTTTATGTCATCTAAATTTTATTTATTACGTCATCCGATTCGACCCCTGTTCGACCGGTCGAACCGATCAAACCGTGCACCGCTCCTTCTACCAATTCATTGTCCGGTCCGATTTTCACAACCTTTGTTTACATACGGCTTAGCATGCAAGATGTCTACATATGGAAAAATTATTAGGTGCGGACACCGGACGTAGCTCTACGTCCGGACTCCACTAGAATAGCGCCACGTAGCAACCCGAAGACCAGGCGACCCGTTTCGCCGAGAAGTTCAAATGATGCACGTGCGGTATTACTGAAGAATTACTCCGGTATTACTCAGTATTACCAAAGAATTACTCGGTATTACCTATGAATTACCTAGGTATTACTCGGTATTACCTAGGAATTACTAGGTATTACCGAAGAATTACTCGGTATTACCTAGGTATTACTCGGTATTACCTAGGAATTACTCGGTATTACCAAAAATTACTCGGTATTACCAAAAATTACTCGGTATTACTTGGTATTACCGAAAAAATACTCGGTATTACCTAGGAATTAGTCAAAAAAGGGAAGGTTTTTTTAATTTTTTGCGTCCAATCCGGGTCGGGTCGTCGGGCCAAGCGGAAGTTGTCATAACACGTGCTAAATACGTGGCGCCATTCTAGTGAAGTCCGGACATAGAGCTACATCCGGTGTCCGCACCTAATAATTTTTCCTACATATGTGGCATATAAGAAAAAACTTTATTTGATGTTCAGCTTGATGGATCTCTATAATGAATTTAGGATTTCATGCATAATTCTAATCTTATTTTTAACAAAATGTTCTCTCTTTCAAAATTATAAACAAGTAAAGAGCAATCTAATAAAGAATATTATTTTTCAAGTTATCACATTTAATTTTTAATTCTTTAAAATGCATATTATCTAAATTTTTATGCTCTTTTTTTAAAATTTTATATTTTGTATTTAATTTTTTATATTCATCAACTAGTTCATTAAATACATCATGTAATTCTTCATAAGATATATCATTACACACCTCTTAAAAATCACAATAAGATTTTGCTATTGTTATAAGACAAATGTTGACTGCTTCATCTGATAAAATTGATTCATCAGAATCTGGGTTGGCCCATAAGACCTTCTTCTTCTTCTTGAAGTGCTTCTTTTCTTTTTTTTTCATTCTTCATCGCAACATCCTCTCTTTCTTATTTGAATCAATAAGATCTAGACAATCTCCTCTTATATATCCAGGCTTCTTGCAATGGTAAAAAATGATCCCTTCACCTGTAGGAAATTTTTTAATTTGAAATTTATAATATTTATATTTCTTATACATTTGATTTTTCTTCCTTTCAAAGCTTCCAAGTATTCATGAAAGCATAACCACCTTATCATTATCTTCATTTGAGCTTGAGATGTTAGGGTCATCATGATCATCAATCTATAAGGCAATATAGTTTTGCCTTTCTTCTTCTCTTTCTTTATAGAGCTATTCAACTTATTCTTTTGAGCTATAATATATTCATATGCTATCAAAGAACCTAAAAGCTGATCAAGTGGATAAGTAGATAAACCTTTAACTTTACTAATTACAGTTACTTTAGTATCCCATTCTTTAAGAAGACATTTAAGAATCTTATAGAGTAAGTCTTGATTATTATATATTCTTTCAAGTGAATATAAAGTGTTAGTTATTTTTACAAATCTAATATACATATCAGAAATATATTCAAAAGGAGACATATAAAATAGCTCATATTTATGAACAAGTCTATTTATGTATGCATCTCTAACCTCATTAGTCCTTTCATAAGTTATAATTAACTTATATCTTTTTTTTGGTTGAATTTAACATAGAAAATTTTATGTAATCATCTAGAAGAAGTGCAACAATGCAAAGTATTATATGTCCTAGCATTTATCTCATATAACTCTCTCTTTCTGAAGTAGCATATTCATCAAAAGATTTTTTATTTTTAATTTCATTTATTTTTAGTGGGTGTATGATATTGGTGTGTAAGTATGTGCCACATATAAGAGTCCTCTCACCTTAAAATTATACTAATTCTCTTTTTTCACTAATCAAAAGGGACATTATCTAATAATGGTGGTCGATGAGTGGATTATGCTTCAAGAAGTGAAGCCTTAAGAAAACCTTGTATCTTAGTTTATAAGTGGATCTACTATGGGATATTAAGTCAAAAAAAAAAAAAAGTCAAGGCTTTGATATCAATTGTTGGATAACTATGGCACCCTAAGAGGGGGGTGGATGAATTGGAGTTTTTTTAACATTTGGTTAAATAAAATAATTAATATAATTTTGATGCTAATTAACAAGGAAATAAATAAACACATAATTTTAAGATTTTACAAGTAAAAAAATGTAACTAAATAAAATAGCAGACCTGATATTTTTATTTTGTTTAGCCTGGATTCCACACCAACCTATATCCACGTTAGCCAACTCTCAAGTAACAATCCCCTAATGCAAAATTTTCCTCATAAATCTCACTTCTTTAAATTAAAGAAGCTTATTACAATCTAAGTACTCTCTTACACAGGTGAGCACAACTCAAACTAATTAAAATATGAACTTCACTAAGCCAAATAGCTTAGATGTAAAAAATATAATTTGTTATAGCAAATAAAGCTCAGATTATCTTACAATCAAATGACCAAAATATTTGAAAAAGTGATTTTTTAAAATATTGATAATCACCTCATTACTTGTAAATGAAATGTAAATTTTGCTCACTATAATTTATATTTATAACTTTATATTTATATTTATATATGAATAATATTTTACATAAAAATATTTTGCTTGTTAATTTAAAATGTAATTTCTTAAATCATATAAAGTGGATATATTAAATTTAAATATGTACAAATAATACTTTTAAAATAAATTAGATTTGAAATATAAATCTATGCAAAAAGCAAATGGATATGCTTACTGATTTTACGGATGAAAGAATTTTAAACCAAAAATACTTAATCTAAGATCCTCAACTAGCATTTCACTCAAATATAAAAATTTTCAAAGTATATGAGGTGAAATATAAACAAACAACAAAGAAAGATTTGCAGAATGAAAAATAAACTCAAGAACTTTAAGAGGTTTTCATTTGAATGCGTTGAAGCTTTCGAACCAAATATTTGATCATGAGAAGATGTAGATCACTTGAAATGAATATCTATGATTCTCCTCTCAAAACTTTGTATGAAAAGAAAGGAAGTAGAATAGAGAATGTGATGGAATATCCAAGTAAAGAGTAGCTCCCACATCATGAAAAAAAATTCATTTAAAATCAATACTGGTCACTGACTTATCATTTGTTGCATTCAATCAATCATCAATTTACTCAAGCAATCACGCTCATATATGTCATTCAATCACTTAATTTGTCATGTAATAACTATTAATCAATCTATTCAAATGTAATTATAACTATATGAATTAAAATTTTACCAATGGATCCTCTAGGTGCATCTATATCTCTCTGTTGGATCAAATTATAAACTCTAAGTCGTACAGGTGGTAGTGTTGGTGCAACAGACTGTATAGGTCCTCCTTGACTTTCAACCACTCTTCTTCCACCTATCTTACTCAAAGACCCTTCATTGTATTCTTTAGATCTTATGTCCTCTATCTATAACTTTTCTTGGCTTGCTCCCCTTTGAATCTAGATCCGATCATATATTACTAAGGAAACAATCAACCATCCGGTGTCCTCATTGCCCACATCTAAAGCACTATCTAATCATCAAAAAATATGATCCACTATATTTCTTACCACATCGAGCACACTCCAGTACACTCCCCACACTATACTCAGATGAAAATCTCTTACAGCATGTTATTTGAAAATCTACTCTTCTTTTCACTGCTCTCTCTCTCCTAGTTATGTCATCTCTCGATCTCTTCTTATTCATATATTGAGTGAACAATGGAATAGCCAAGTCATTCTCTACCAGTCTCGCTCTCTCAACCAGTTCTAAAAACTTCTGAATCCTCAGTGATATAAGTGGATGTCCTAATTCATCTCACAGCCCTCTCAGGAATCTGTAGCATTTCTTCTCTGTTGTACTGATCAATTGTGGTGTGTACCTTACCAGTATAGTGAATTTAGCTTTGTACTGCATCACTATTCTGCCCCCTGCTCCAATCTCAAGAAAGCCTCATGTATTTGTTATCGAGCTGACAGAGGTACAAACTAATCTCTAAAATCAACAACAAACTCTACCCAACAAATCTTTGTATTCATCTTGCCCTATAATTTCTCTTATTATTATCCTATCCACCATCTTTTTGCTTCTCCTTCAAATAGGAACGGTATGAGTGGTACTTTTCAATTCTGTGGGCATTGCATACTGTCAAATATCTTCTTTATCCTTAATAACCAGTCCTCTACTGCCTATGGCTCTATAACTCCATTGAATAATAGGGGATTTAACTTATAGAACATATGTAGATGCTTGTCCCCTTCAGACTCCTTGTGTCCCACTAATCTACTCTGAGCATCACTCATAACCTATGCAAGCATGCTAGCAAGCTACAGCAAACTATTAAAACTCACTAGAACTAATGATGCACTCTATCCATTCTGTACATCCTTGTTAGTAGTGTCCATCTATCCACCAATAAAATTCACATTCCTAATTAAATAACACATAAACTTAACATACAAACATATGCAATTTAATCAAATACAAAAATGAAAATCTATGCTACCCAACTTTTACCCCGCTCAAAATCAATTCTTAGAGCTCTGATATCTAGTGCAAAAAACTAATAATTTTATATCTCAAAATATTTCAATATATTCATTCCCCCAAAATTAATATGCAATATCCATGAGATCGGTATAATTATTATTCTACCATAAACTCCTAACTATAAAAGAATAAGAAAAAATACAAACAAAATTAAAAGAAATCATAAGGATCTCTATCAATCTCACTCCAATTTGTCATGAACCATTTCCTAATATGAAATTATAAAAAATCATATAATAAGCATAAATGCCCAACAAGTAATCCAAATTCTATCACTACTTTCAAGGCAATGCAAAAGAATCAATATGTATATTCAGTTCTAGTCAATATTAATCATCACTTAATATGAGCAATAAAAATATCAAAAATTAATAATAAGATTAATTTGATCAGTAAAGTTAAAAGAGATCTATCAACTATCAAACTATAAGAAAAATCAGTAAAGAGAACTATCACTTAATAAACAATGTTCGAATGTTATGTTATGTTATATTAATATTAATGCTAGTATGAATTCAGTTATGACTTAAGAGCCAACCCGTACTCATTATAGTGTTACCAGCGAGCCTTCCTTGCTTTCATGCAAGTGTATATTTTTTATGCCATATAAGTCAATATCATATATGAAATTCAATAATAAAAAATATTGAAAAATCTATCAAATTTATCTACTAAACATTTACTTCAAGAAAATTATAACCTTTAATCTAATTATTGAAAATTTAATATTTATCAATCAAAATGGTCATATTGATAACACCTATCATATACCAAAAGTTATACAGTGAAAGTTTTACAAATAAAAATTTATCTTCATTTTTTGGTAATGAAAATACAAACTTGATCAAAAAATACAAAAAAATCAAATTATTGAAATTAAAAATCGGATAATGGTTCCTTACAGTAAGACAAACAAATCTCTCAATAGGATCGATAGAAAGAAATCATTCTACAGCCTTCAAATCTAATCTTTTTCTTTTCTCTCTCCTCATATTTTTTGTCAAATTTCCCAAAAATTTCTCTGTTAGCTAAAAATAAATAGTGAAAAGGAATTTAAAAATATTTTAAAGATTCTATTAATGACTTAGTATATTTTATAATAAAATAATAACATAATATAAATATAATTATATAATTTTTTAGTTTTTAGTATTATATATATATATATATATATATATATATATATATATATATATCTTTTTGGGCTTAAAAAATTGTACAAAAATATTAAAAAAATAATCTATTTTATTTAAAAAATTCTGGTGAAGTCAGTTTGTAAAATAAACACCTAACGGCCCAAAAATCCCCACTTATACCGATAGGTGCTAATTTCTTAAAGATTTGCACCAGTGCCCAAAAATTATAAAAAAAATTAATATAATTAAAATATAATAATATCTATCTTATGATGAAAACGATTTATGATTTAAACTTAAAATAACTCAAAAAATATGTATTTATTTGGGTTAAAATATGGGCTATTGCAATCTCTCCACCTTAGAAAAATATCGCCCTCAACATTTCACGCATAAAATTAAAAAAAATCAATAAAACAATGTAAATATTTTACTAATAATTATATAACTTCTAAAAATATAAAAAACCAACAATAAAAATCAATCAAAATTGAAATAATTATCTATTTTATCTTCTTAATTAATTACTCATAACTTCTATAAATCATCAAAATAATAAATCTATATATTGAGTGAAAATAACTAAGCTTTGTATACATAAAAAATATTTCACTATATTCATTCTCCTAAAACTAATATATAATAGCTAGGAGATCAATATAATTACTATTCTATCATAAACTCCTGATTGCAAATGAATAAGAAAAAATAAAAACAAAATTAAAAGAAAACCAGATGATCTCTATCAATCTCACTCCAACTGGTCTTAACTCATTCCCTGGCTTGAAATTATTAAATTTACATAGTAAGCATAAAAGCTCAATAAGTAACAAAAATTATATCACTATTTTTAATGTAAGGCAAAAGAATCAATATGTATGTTCAGTTCTAGTCAATGAAATAACATAAATATTTCACTAACAATTGTATAACTCCTAAAAATCTCAAAAAATTAATAATAAAATCAGTATGATCAATAAAGTTAAAAGAGATCTATTAAATATCAAACTATTAGAAAAATCAATAAAGAGACACTATAAGAAAGTCAGTGATTTGTGGTAGCCTTTGAAGTGAAAATTTTTTTCTCAGAAGTTGCAATGGAAGTATTCATCATTTTCTTCGTGATAGATTTGTGGTGGAATTTTTGATGTAAAATTTGCCACAAATATGTCACAAATCCACTACAAATCCAATGCAAATAAACCTATCTAAATCAGGTTGTTAGGCATTTGTTTTATTCTCTCCTAGACCGCAACTCTGCTCTGATGGATGAGGTTCCCTATGGAATCACATCCTTCTATGACATTCCTAACTGTCACATATAAAGTCTCATTTTCTCACTATTCTTCTTCATCTTTGTAGCCGTCAATGGGAGCTCGCTTGGAAGCAGCGACGGGAGCTTGCTCGCTGTTAAGGTAACTACCTTTCTTCCTTTCATGTACTTCTTCAACCAAATCCCTTAAATCCATTGAACTCCATGTTTTAGTAAATATAGGATTTATGAAAAAAAGAAGGAAAATAAAGATTTATTCAGCTTGTAAGATTTACTGGTTGCTTGGCAAGATTTAGCATAAATCCTGTATAAATCATGTTGCCAAACAACCCCTAAGAATCAACTTTTAGCCCATAACTTGTTTATTTTTACATAGATGTTCTTACTACAACATTTGCAAGAGGATGTACCTTGGTGTATGCTTTTTGCTAATGATATTTTTCTTATTTGAGGGAGTTGATGAAAAATTTGAATTATGAGGGTCAACATTAGAATCTATAGGCTTTTATTTTTAGCATATCTAAAATATAATATATACAGCATAATTTTAGTGGTACTAGATCTAGTGGTGGGATTACAATATTTGGTAATTGATTCATTACAAAGAGTGCATTTTTTAGTTATCTCGGGTATATTATTTAAAGTGATGGTGAAATGGATGGGGATATTATTATTATTATTATTCAATTTGGATGGTTGAAGTGGAGGACTGCATTGCGCCTATTGTGTGATAGAAAAGTACCCCTCAAACATAAGGAACAATTCTATAAGATGGTGGTGAGATTTGTAATACTTTATGATGAATAATGTTGTCCATTACAAGAGAAGCATAAAATTAAGTGTTTTGAGATGAGGATGCTCAGGTGGGTGAGTGACTTCACACCTAGAGATAAAATATATAAAAATTGTGGTGTAGCTCTAGTGGTAGATAAGATTAGAGAGAGTTATCTTAGATAGTTTATTCATAGAAAATGTTGGCTTTTTTATTACCCTGTTAGGAGAGCATATGTATTAGATATGGCATATGTTAAGAAAGATAGAGGTAGACTTAAAAAGACTTGGTTAGACATTATTAAAAAAAGTATTAGATTTAAATGAGAATTTGACTCTTAATAGGACACGATAGAGAAAAAAATTCATGCAATCAACCACACATAGTGGGATAAAGGCTTCTTACTATAGTACTAGAATTCATAAAGCTTTTCCATAAAAGCATTAGGATGCTCCCATAGGTTTGTTGCATGATTTCATTTAATTGTTTTTTTTTAATTAATACAAATCTCATTTAGTGGGATAAAGGGATGTTGTTTTTATTACTGATATAAATCTCATTATTTGGTTGTAGGAATTTATAGCCCAAGTGTGTTATAGATATTCGAAACTATAGATATTGAATGTATAACCGATTGTTTCTTGGTTGCAAGACATTAACAAATAAATTTTTGAATGGAGTGAATTATTTCATTCAGGCAGGCTATCCATTAACTACATTTATATCAGAGGGAATATTTCGTTGTTTATGTTCCAAGCACAAAAATCAAGCCTATCTCATACAATATAAGATTACTGTTGATCTATATCATAGAGGATTCATGCCAGAATATTGGTATTGGACTTTACAGGGTGAGTACGAGTTTTATTTTGGCACCTAGCATTGCCAATCTATAAGTTCTAACATAATTGAGGAAGAGATATTTAGAATATTTGAAGACTTGGTTTATGATGCAACTTGGTCACAATTTTAATAATATATAGAATAGTCCCTGAATAAGGAGGAACAAAATTTTTATGATTTATTACATGCTACACAATAACTAATTTGAAATGGGTATACTACTCACTCAGAGTTATCTATTGATATGAAGATGTTAAACATAAAGATAGAATATAATATACCCAGAGAATACTTTAATCAATTTATTAGCTTACTTAAGGAGATCTACCCGAAAGATAATTTAACTTTAATAAATTTATACCACACTAAAAAATTGGTTTCTTAATTTGGTTTGATAACTATAAAAATAGAGTGTTATTTTAACAGATGTATGTTGTACTACGAGGATAATTTGTCAGAGATTGCATGTCATCATTATAACACAAGGAACACATCTCACAAGTAGGTGTTTTAACACATCTGTTAGAAGCAGAAGCCTGGAAACACTTTAATCATACACATCCTATCTTCACCGCAAAATCAAGAAATATAAGATTAGATTTATGTGTAAATATTTTTACTCCATTTAGCCAATCTGCCTCACCTTACTCATGCTATCCTATAATACTCACCCCCTATAATCTTCCACCAAAGTTATGTATAATTACACCCTATATATTTCTAACATTTATCATTCTAGGCCCACATAATCTGAAGGCAAAGATAGATGTGTTATTGCAACTTTTAATCAATAACTTAAAATTATTGTAGAATAAAGAAGTTACTACATATGATATCTCCAAAAAATAACATTTTACATTAATGGTAGCATTACTTTAGATAATTGGTGACTTTTCAGCATACAATATGCTTTCTGGTTAGGGTAGTGCTGGCAAGCTAGCTTGTCCATATTATATGGAAAAAATAAAATCTTTCACTTTGAAGAATAGGGAAAAAATATTTAGTTTGACTATCACCATTTGTTCTTACCTGCAAACCATCTATTTAGGCAAAATAAGGATGCTTTCATTAAAAATCAAAATGGAGATGACACAGCCTCCAACAAGATAAAGCAGTAAGAAAATATTTGAAAGAGTAAATTTTATTCCTGCGATAATTGAATCTCCATCATTAGATATTTACAAAGTATCTGGTTATGGAGTTACTCATAATTGGACAAAGAAGAGCATTTTCTGGTCTTTGTCATATTGGAGAACAAAATTAATCAGACATAATTTAGATATGATGCATATATGGAAGAATGTTTTCAACATTATGTTCAATAGTGATGGACATTAATGGCAAATCTAAAGAAATTACAAAAGTTAGAATGGACTTGAAGGATATTTATAGGAGGAAAACTCTCTTAAGTTGAAGAAAGGTGGAAATGACAAACTTATAAAGCTAAAAGGTCTATTCACCTTCACTTTAGAGTGGAGGCAAGTAGTTTTTGAATGGGTGCAAAGCCTAAAACTACCTGATAGATATGCTTCCAACCTCAGTATGTATTGATATGAGATTGGGAGATTGTTTGTATTAAAAAGTCATGATTGTCACATCTTCATGGAATATTTGTTGCCCATTGCTTTCAGTTCTCTTTCAAATTCAATCTTAAATCCCATGACTGAACTTATTTTCTTCTTCAAGGACTTATGCTCATCAAGACTGAATGAAGAAGCTTTGGTTCAGATTGAGCATAACATATCTTTTATTCTATGCAAGCTTGAGAAGATATTTCCTCTAGAATTTTTCAACTCCATGGTGCATCTGCACGTACATTTACCATATGAGGCTAGAGTTTGTGGACATCTTCAATATCGATGGATGTATCCTTTTGAGAGATAATTTAATGTAAACATAACATATCAAATATTTTTAGCAACTAATTAACTCATAACCATATATTTTCAAGGTATTTAAATAAACTTAAGAAAACTATAAAGAATAAAGCATGTCATGAAGGATCAATATGCGAAGCATACTTGATGTATGAGACTACTTAATCTTGCTTATACTACTTTGACACAAAGTTACAATCAATAAGGAAAATTGATTCTTGTGCCTGAGCCTACATCGGTCGAGCATGATAGGAGGATACTAATTTCACAGAGATTATTTGCTTAGGGGTTTTTTATGTATAATAGCTATGATACTTAACAGCATTATAATTATAGAATTCTGTGGAATGTGATTGTTTATTTGAGTAGTTGGAATGTGATTGTACAAAATTGTGTTTCTTATGTTTATTTTACCATGGTTTGTTGAAATATTGACATTATTTAATACTACTTTTAAACTGCTTAGATTGTTATTGTTTATAATCTCAATAGCTGATTGCAAGAGGTTTTTTTTATTTTTGCTATAGTTTTGTGGCAGATTTGCGGTGAACATTCCGTCATAAGTACAACAACAACGAGCGACTATCGTATTTTGTGATGAAATATCCATCGCAAATAGCAGCGTATTTGTGGTGAAATATCCTCCATAATTTATGACGACATTTCCACCACAACTTACAAAGGATTTGCGGCCGCCAATCCACCATAAATCTGTTAAAATCTGTGACAGAATTTGTGGTGTTTTACAAAAATGAAACTATTATTTTTTTTCTTAATTTGAATCTATCGTAAATCCACATCAAACCATTTGCAATGGATTTAGTCCGTTATAAATACTTTTGGGACACGAGTTTCATCATCGGACTTGAATCCGCCGCAAATCCCCCGTAACACAAAATTTACAACGGATTTGGCTTATTTTATGGCAAATTTTTCCACCGCAAATACCTAACTTTTCTATAGTAAACTATCACTCAATAGGTCATGGCAGCATGTTATGGTATATTGTATTAATATTAATGCAGTATGAGTTCAGTTATATCTATCAATCAGTTTAATGTACTATCAGGTAAATATTATTATGAGTATAATTATGAAAAATAAGGCATCACTTGTATCATTAATATGATGTTTTCTTCCTTACATATATTATCTATCATAACTATCAATCTGTCAATCTTATCTTATATTAATCATTTATTTTCACAAGTGACTTTAAATAATCATTTAAGAGTCATCACCCTCTATCCATCAGCGTAATCTGGTCAATCGATTACAAGCTAAAACTATGATTATTCTACCAACCTTTTATTTTAAAGAAAGTCTGTCAAACCATCCTCCTACGTAGGATATTATATTTTAAGAGCTAACCCATATTCATTATAGGATAATAGTTAGTATTTCTTACTTACATGCAAATATTATATTTTCTATATCATATAAATCAATATCATATATGAAATGCAATAATAAAAAATGCAAAAAAAATCTATCACATTTATCAACTACGTATTTACTTCAAAAAAATATATAACTTCCAATCTAACCAGTGAAAATTTAATATGTTCCAATCAAAATGCACATATTGATACATGTATCACATACCAAAAGTTATGCAGTGAAAACTTTACCAATACAAAATTATTCTTATTTTTCGATAAAGAAAATATAAATTTGATAAAAAAATATCAAAAATATTAAATTATGTAAATAAAAGATAGAATAATGGTTTTTTACAGCAAGACGAGCAAATCTTCCAACAGGATCGACAGACAAAAATCACTCTACGGCCTCAAAATCTAACATTTTCTTTTCTCTCTCCTCACATTTCTTCTCAAATTTCCCAAACAATTCTCTTTTGGTCGAAAATGAATTGTGAAAAGGGATTTAAAAATATTTTAATGATTTTTTTTAGTAACTTAGGAGCTATCGCACATGAAGAGAATAAGGGGCATTTATTAGGGGTGTCAAAATGAGTTTTCGGGTCGTGTTCGGACCCAACCCAAAATTGACCCAACTTTAACCTCCTAACCTGAACCTGGCCCAATTTGCAAACCAGGTCAAATTCCCGAACCCGAACCCGACCCAAGTCTGACCCGGGTTGACCAGACCAAACATGTCGACCTTTGGGGCTAAGCCCTTTATATTAACGAAAACAAGGAATTACAATAAAATAACATAAAACAGCAAACATAAACATCAATTACAATGATGAAAATTGATAAAATTTTCAAAAACCAAAACCACCATCCAATTCGAAAGATTGAATGACAAAAGAACCAAGGTAATTAGGATGCCTAACATACTAATCCACAAGCAAATCAAATAGAAGTTTATCTCATCAAGATTTCATATAATAAATGAATATCTCCTCAGCCCAGGTGGCCTAAGGCTATACAGAAAAAGAGAAGAGGACACTAGAACCTCCAGTGAAGGCAGCAGAACCCAAGACGTAGTAGAAATCCCTTTGATAAAACCTGATTTCCACCAAAACCAACCAAAGAACACCTCAAACTTGTTGGGATCAATCATCATCGTCCATACAACAAAACATCCACAGCAAACTTGGAAATCCAACTCAATAAAGAATCTTTGGGAAAAATTTTTGAAGCTCCTCAAAATTCTTTCATTTCATGACTTTTATTCTGATAGCATTTCTGGCCGAATAGCACAGAGTAGTGGCACATATTTAGCGCATCATTTGCATATCTAATTGAAAAAGAAAGTGACGAGCATGGTCGCTCATCACACATGTTCTAAATAATAAATATTGATTTTAAAAGCATATCACATAAATAACTTTTGCTAAGATGTCACTTCTTTGTTATTTTAAGATTTACTACTTAAATAAGTTAATAGTCATCCAACAATACCTTTAGCTATACTCTCCACCACCGTAACAAAATATAATCCGAACAATTAAGGCATTCAAATTATGCATTCTCCCACAAAAATTAAAGGTCATTATAATATTCAACATATATATTGAATCTATTTTAAGCAAGTAAGACCTCATGAATTTTTACTTCTCATATTTTACAAATTAAATACATCACGTGTAATTTATCTGTATGTGTGAGAACTTCATCAATGTTCTGTCAATTAAGTACTCTTCTAACATCACAAAATATTGCAACACAAAACACTTGGAAATAAAAATAATTAAGAGAAACAAGCATTTAGTAGATTAATAGAGAAATCAATCAGTTATAATCTAGAAAAGATAGTTAAATTCATCTTATCACATTATCCGCTTCCAAATATAACCTAAATACAGATTTAATCACAAAAAAAGAAATCCAAATAATTGCACGCAGCTGGCGTTCATCATCACAGACAACGCAGATCAAACCAAACCTTCTCAATTATTGCATCGAAGATAATTTCTCATTCTGTTTATTCTTAAAATATCTTCAGTATTATCCTCCTAGAGCACCAACTGTACCCATTTAGCCACACTGGGCACTCCTTGATTTACAGCAAACGCCATGTAATAACCCGGCGGCGCCACCCTCCCATCCGGCGGCGCTGTACAACTAATTCGATAAAAATGCATTCCATCCTCACCACTCTGCTCCGCTGCCGCTGACACCTCTAATTTCACCAATCTCTGCCCCTGAGAGAACGAGTGCGTCGAGAACGGCGCACTCGCCAAACTCACATCTATCATCCCTACCACCGGCAATTCCACCGACACCTCCACATTAAACGTTTCTCCATAACCAACCTTCTCCGGCGCCACCACAATCAGAGGCCGGAGGTTGCTCCGGTCCGGCGATAAATACTCCGGTGAAAACGCTTCGAGCCTTAACTCGGTCGAAAACTCGACATTGAACCGGTAGAAGTAATGCGGGTTGCTACCGGCGACGAGCACCCGACCGTCCGGTAAAAGGTTGGCAGTCGAGTGGTACATTCTGGCAATCGTGGTCGGGGTCAGCGTCATGAACCGGAGTCCGGAAGGTTGATCCGGCCGGTACAGAAGCGGGTAGAAGCATGGTTGGGTCGCCATCTCGAACCCCTGCGAACCGGCCATCGCGCCGTTGATTATAAGCACCTCACCGGTCGGAAGCATCACCATGTCCCCCATGATCCGAGGAAACGGCATATCTTCCATGGCCCAGACCGGGTCGGCATCGCTCGGGCTGATCCGGCCGCATGAGGTGTCCGCCTGGGCGTCGGTATCCCGGTGGAGGAATGCGCCAAACCGGGCTCCGCCGCAGACCACTATTTCGGGGTGTAAATAGCCGCCTCCAGCGAGGTCGAGGGCGAGCATTGCAGATGAGCCGGCGGAGGGGTAGCTCCGCGGCCCGCCAGGTATCGGAGGGTACTCGCGGATGACGACGCCGGTGTCGGCGTCGTAGAGGACGGCGCGGGAGTTGGCAAAGACGAAGAGATGGCCGTCGGGGAGGAGATGGACGAAAGGGTAAAGATTGTCCATTTGGGAATCTTCGGCGGCGGCGAGAAAGGGGAAGAGGTGGTAAGGCCGAGAAGGAGGATAGAATTCGACTGAAGGGGCGGCGCGGCCGCCAACGATTATTATGGAACCGTCTGGGAGGATTTGGTTAGTGGCGTACCATCGGCCGACGGCGAGGAGAGGGGCGTGGAGCTCGCGCCAGTCGCAGGGGAGGTTAGGGGCGCAAGGAGAGAAGGTGCGGAAGCGGCGTAGGCCGTCGAGGTCGCCGCCGGTTTGGAGTAGAGTGCCGTCGGGGAGGAATTGGCCGGAGGAGCACCAAGTGTCGGTGAGGATGGAGAGAGGGCGGAGGGAGAGGGTTGAGGGATCGAAGAGGGCGGAGTGAGCTGTGCAGTCACCGTGGGGGAGGGCACGGTCGTAGGGGTCGTAGCGGCAGTGTCCGGCGGGGAGGTGGAGTTCCGAGGGACCGATGTCGGTGCGGTCGAGAAGGACGACGGTGCCAAAATGGGTGACGGCAGTGTGCATCGAGGCGATGCCAGCATTCTCTAGAAGTAACTCCCAAGTGCCGGGGAGCTGGGCGAGCGAGAGTAACGGTAGTGAAAACAGTATCGGGAATTGGAAGAAAACGAATTGGAAGTTCCTCTGCTTCATAGTGTTCTGTCTGTTGGATGAAGTCCTGGCCAGAAATTAGTCAGATGGCGGGAAGGAGGAGGAGAAGAATAGTAGATCGTGGTTGAAAAAAAAAAACGCTGGGGGGCCCACTTAACTTCAACAACCACTTTCTTGTCATCAAAAAGTCGGAAACTATAGACGGCTTCCATGCTTCTTGTGTACCACACGATTGATCTGTTAGTGTAACGAAATTTTTTTTTTTAATGCCTAAATATAAATTAAACAGAAAAGAAATATATATTTAATTAAATTTTCAAAATTTTAAAAAAAAAACTGCCTTTTTAATGGAGTTCTAACGTCAACTGTTTAATATAAGCTTTATTCATTTTTCAATCTTAAATCTTTTTAATATTGATTTCTTTTATAAAATGACGAAAATTTTTAAATTTGAGGTATATATTTTAAGATTTATCATTATTATTAAAAAAATTAAACCTTTCTAATATTTTAAATTTTTTTATCAATTAAACTATTTCACTCGAAAAAACTGCAATTTCTTCCTCCTAAAGAATGCAGCCTTTAAAATCTTTGTAGTTTACCTTTCTCATCCATAGGCTCAAAGGAGCAAATAATGAATTCAGATCCCACGACCAACAGCGAGATTCTTTTTTATTTTTTTCTTTTGGCTATGTTTACCAAATTAATTATTTGATTTCTTAGGGGTCATTAGGTTTAAAATAAAATGGGTGCAAAGTATTTTGCCGGGAATTTTAAGAATATTGGTGTTTGATTTAGGAGTTGTTTGGTCGCCTGAAAAAGAAATTAAAGAATTACAGTGTTTTTGAAAAACTTTAGAGTTATTTGGTTGAGTGTAAAGTTTATAAAAGTTTTTATTTTTTTTATTTATCCTAAAGTAAAGTGAATGCAATGTAAAGTGAATGCAGTGCTGTCGCCGACGGTGAGGGTGGCCTGCAGTGGAGGGGAAGGCTAGCCGTGGCGGGGGTGGCTGGCAGCAACGGGTTGGTCGGGGTGGCTAGGGTGGTCGTTGGTGGCGAGCAGGAGCCGGTGGCTAGCTATGGCAATAGCGACGAGTTTCCATTGTATTTAGAAATCGTGCAAATCTGAGGAATTCCAAACTATGATGAATTTAAACTAGATGTTGAATTTCTTCTATTTCAAAATTTTGCTCTGCATTTCTTTTACTTCAAACCAAATACTAATATTTTCAAAACTCTTATATTTGGAATACATTATACTCCTAATGCACAAAACCAAATAGCCCCTTAAAGCAAAATAAATGCATTGTAAGATTTTAGTGTATTTAGAATTCACCATCTAGTTTATTTTTTTAATATTTGAAAATTCCTCAGATTTGGGCGAGTTCCAAATACACCATAAATTCATAGTCTTTATCACCGTCAACTGCCAATCTCCATCATTCGCTAGCTGGCCGCAACCGCCATCACTAACTATAAACCAAGACCGCTAGCATCGGCCACATGCCATAACTGACCACCTCTCCAGCAAGCAACCACTCACCGCCAACCACCACCACCATGACCACTATCTCCACAGCCAACAAGCCCCAACCACCACTGTCAACCACCGTCAGGCCCCACCGACCTCGACTACCACCGCTAATGGCCACTAATATCACAACCTGCCCACCTTTCATTGGCACTGGCCACAACCATCAACCGCCGCCACCCAACACTACCTACCATCACCCTTTTTAGATTTTATATTGCACTCATTATATTTTAAACTAAATAAAAAATAATACTTATCAAAATAAATATAAAATATTATTTTTATATTATATTCAATTTATATTATTTTTTTTTACACTGCACTATATTTCTTTTTGAGTCAACCAAACTTCCCTCAATGATTTCCAATTTTTTATTAACAGCCAGCGGGTCCAGTTTCCACAAAGAGTTGTGCTCTTTCGTCCTTTTTTAATGAACCATACAATCAAACCACGTGCTTGATATTTTGCTACAAGAACAGTGGTCCTGAATCTGTCTGCTTTTATTATTCTTATTTACTTTTTATAGTACTCAATAGAAAAAATGTTTTGTATATACTATCAAAGTACTGAGTTTGAGTTACTTTTTATTTGAATTTAAATTTTATTATTTAATTGAGTTTAAAATAAAGCTCAAATCTAATTCTATGAGTTTAAATTAGATCACGAACTGACTCATTTAATATTGAAAATATAGGATTCAAGTAATTACAACAACATTAAGCTTTATCCCACTACGTGGGGTCTGCTACATGAGTCTTTTTTCTCTATTATATCCAGTTGATAGTTAAATTCTCATTTATATCTAATAAAGAAAGGTCATTTCTAATATTTTCTAACGAAGTCTTTTTAGGTCTACCTCTACCTTTCTTAACATATGTTAAATCTAATACATCTACTCTCCTAATTGGGTCATCGCAAGGCCGCCATTTTATGTGACCAAACCATCTAAGGCGACTCCCTCTAATCTTATCTGCCACTGGAGCTACTCCAACCTTTTCAAGTATATGCTCATTTCGTATCATGTCTCTAAGAGTAAAGGCACTCATCCACCTGAGCATCCTCATCTCTAAACACTTAACTTAATATTATGCTTCTCTTTTAATGGCCAATATTATGTGCCATAAAGTATTACAGGTCTAACCACCATCTTATAGAATTTTCCCTTAAGTTTGAGTCTTAATTTTCTATCACACAACAAATTCGATGCATTCCTCCACTTCATCCATCCAACTTGAATTATATTAATAATATCCCCGTCTATTTCACTACCACTCTGAACAATAGACTCAAGATATCTAAAACGTGTACTTGTATTAATGACTTGATCACTCAAAATTACAAACCCCCCACTAGATCTATTACAACTAAAATTAGACTCCATGTATTTGATTTTAGATCTACTAAAACAAAAACCTTTCGACTCTAAGGTTAACCTTCATAATTCAAGTTTACCTTCAACTCCCTCTTTAGTCTTATCAACAAAAAGAATATCGTAAGTAAAAAAGCTTACTCCCAGGAACATCCTCTTGCAAATCTCTAGTAATTAAGAACATCCATTACTAAAGCAAAAAGATATAGGCTTAAGGCCAATCCTTGATGTAATCCAACTAAAATTGGAAAATACTTGGTCAAACCACCTTGTGTTTGAACACAAGTAATAGCTCCAACATACATATCCCTAATGACTTGAATATAAACATTATTAATCTCTTTCTTTTTTAGAACTATCCATAGCACTTCTCTTGAAACTTTATCATATGCTTTCTCTAAAACAATAAATATCATATGAAGATCTTCTTTTTCCCTCTCTATACTTCTCCATCAAACCTCTCAATAAATGTATGGCTCCCATAGTAGACCTACCTGACATAAATCCAAATTGATTTTGAAAAAATATTAGTATTACGTCATAACTTATGCTCCATAACTCTCTCCCATAGTTTTAAAGTATGATACATCAACTTAATTCCTCTATAATTTGCACAATATTATGCATCACCTTTATTCTTAAAGATAGGAATCAACACACTCATTCTCCACACATCTGACATCTATTTAGTCTTCAAAATAATATTAAAAGTTGAGTAAGCCAAGAAATTCATTTATCTCCTAAGCATTTCCACACTTCTGTTGGAATATCATTAGGTCCAATAATTTTCCCACACTTCATTTTTTTAAAGCATCTCTAACTTCAGTTTTAGTAATACATTGATAAAAACAAAAATTTATATTTTCATTTAGAGTGTTAAGGTCACTAAAGGCAATTATATTTTCATAATCTTCATTGAAAGCTTAGTAAAATATCTCATCCACCTTTTTTGAATATCCTCTTCTAAAAAAACTCTTTTTTGCTCTTCATACTTGATGCACTTCACTTGAACTAAATCTTTACTACTCCTATCTCGTTGTTAGGATTCAAGTAATTATTTAAATAAAAAAAAGAAATTAGAAGAAAAATAATAAAGAATTATTTGATAAAAGAAAGTAATATACAATCTTAAATACTTTAAAAATATTTTACTTAAATTATTGAATGTTACATTTTTTAAAAATATTTTATATTAATAATAAAAAAAAGAAAACTTGCATGCGAGTTGAGTCGAGTCAAGATCAGCTCAAATTTGTCTCATTAGTTGGTCACTTTTGACTCAGGAGATATTTATCAAGATGAGCTCGAGCTAACTCATGAAATAGCTTGACTCAGGTACATCACTGCTATCAAGTTGGAAAAACCCATTTAAAAAATTCCTAAAACAATCTAAGAAAAAAGGAATATCTAATTTCCACTAGGGAAATTTTTTTAACTATGTATTATTACACTTTAATAATATAATTAAGTATTGAAAAAAATTTTAAAGTAGACAAAATCGTCCATCAAACAGGCAACTTATGCTGACTCAGACTTGCTGAGTCGTGTGCCAGTCATCAAACCAACATGCGACTTATTTAAAAAAAGTTACTATTGTAGGTGCCAGTTAAACAGGCGACTTTTTATAGCAAATTCTGAAAAATAATTTAAAAATAAATATATTTTGAAAATACATTAAATAAATATATTTTAAAAATAATTAAAAATAAAAATAGAGACAAAAAAAAGTTAATGTAAACTATAATATCTATACTTTAATAGAAGTCAATAGTTTAAATATATATATTGAACAAAATTTGATTAAAATGAACACTTTTGTTTATTTGCATATTAATAATATATTAAAATTTTAATCGTTATTTTTTAATGGATAAGCATTTCAGATATATTTATTTATGCAAATTTTCAAATATTGAGTTTTGAATGGGCGGCTATTTTTGTTTTTTTATTATAATTTTAATATTATATTAATATCAAATTAATTTGAAAATAAAAAAAGTTTATTTTAATCAAAGGGTGCAATAAAAGTAATTTTAGGGGGAATTTACTTATATGCCATAGAATTTTTATGTGTGTGTGAATATATATATATATATATATATATATATATATATATATATATATATAATACTTATTTAACACTCTAATGTCTAAAGCTTATTAAACTAAATTCATAAAAATGTGAATTATATTTTGGATAAATATGTTATTGATATTTTTTATGTGTTTTAAAGAGTTTAGTATTATAACAGAAATATGAAAACTTATGTATTAGATATAGAAACGCTTAAGAAATCAATAATACTTATGTGAATCTCCGATGAAATAAAAATATGTTATGTTTATTTAAACTAAAATTAGCATGACACTTTGGCAAGGTTTAAACCATTAATAGTAAAATCAAGAATTTTTCAGCCCTTCCTATAAATTTATGTTGAAAGAGATATTACATATTATCTCAATTACAAAATTTCCAAAATAATAATATAAAAAGTTGGTAAGTGCTCTACTTTCCTAGTATTAAAGTGTTCTGAGGGTGAGCAGAACACAGGACTGCAATCCGTACGCCACTAGTGCTGGAAAACGAAATGCCTGTGCAACAGTTTTTGATTCTCCTTTTTCCATCTTTTCTGTTATGCTTTATATGGATATATATAGTGTACTGTTTATTAAAGAATTGATGGAATAGAAAATTCTGCTTTGCTCTCACAGGTTCTGAACCATTTTCCTTCTTCTCCGTTACTCTGTTTTTTATTACAGGAAAATACTAGCAAGGCTTACATGGTATCAGAGAACTATTAAGCCTCACGGCTTTTCTCCTCTACGTTTATTCTGCGTGCTTTTACTTCATATTTTTTTTTCTCCTTTCCGAATGGATTCTGGATATTCCTCTACCACAAACAGTACCACAGATGTCTCTCAGGTTCTCGGCATGGTCAATGTTCCTCCCCAACTAAAGTTCTTAATGTCTACCATTAAGAATGTCATTACTATTCAACTAACACCAGAAAATCATCTCAACTGGCGGTCACAAGTGCTCAAAGTTTTTCGAGCCAATGGATTAGAAGGATATCTTGATGGATCTGTTCATCGTCCTCCTCGTCAAACTACAAATGAACAGGGTGCAGTAATCTCTAATCCCTTATTTTCTACCTGGATGCTAATAGATCAGAACCTTGCAGCAGCCTTATTTTCCATAGTTTCTACGCCGTTGCTGCCTTACATTCTTAATCTAGACTTGTGTGCCGATATTTGGGAGACGATTGGCAAACGTCTACAGTCTACCAACAGATCTCGTATCATCCAAATTAAAAATGATCTTCATCATGTATCCATGGCAAACAAAACTATGTAACAATATCTTTCTGAGATTAAACTGAAGGTGGATACTCTTATGGCCGCAGGATACAACCTAGATCCAGAAGATGTTATTATGTATACCTTAAATGGGTTGCCGACATCCTATCAGTCTTTTAAAACATCTATCCGCACTAATCTGCAACCATTGAGTTTAGATGATTTTTATTCCCTACTGTGTAGTGAAGAGACGAATCTTGCCAATGAAGCTACCAGGGATCTCCAAACCATGCAAATTTTTGATACTCCACTGGCGCTCGCCACAACACGGGGACGAGGTGGTCTTCGTCAACCTTTTCGTTCCTCTCGTGGTGGACGCCGACCATTTTCTCCTCGTGGCGGACGCTCTTCTTCACCTCAAATCGAATGTCAGATCTACGGCAAACTTGGGCATTCGGCGATAAAATGCTGGCACAGGATGAATTTAAACTACAACAGCAACTCGTTTTCAGCCTTGCTTGCCGAATCTACAGAGACTCAATCCTCCTCAGCTGATTGGATTCTGGATACAGGAGCTACATCGCATCTCACAAATGATGCAAATAATCTCTTCAACTCACATCCTTACCATGGCTCTCAACAAATTCAAGTTGGAAATGGACAATCGCTGCCGATTTCTCATTCAGGCCAAGGCATCTTACCTACCCCTACCCGTAAGCTAGCTTTATCCCCTTTGCTTCATGTACCTCAAGTCTCTCATAACTTGCTTTATGTACATCGCCTAACCTCTGATAATGGTTGTGTTGTCCTTTTCTCCCTCTGGATATCATATAAATGATAGGAGAACAAATCGTTCGATTCTTTCGGGTCCCTGCCGTGAAGGGTTATATTCTGTCTCTGTGCCATCAAATTCATCATCTTCACCCGCCCCCACTTCAACAGCTTTCTTCATTACTGTTGACTCTTCCAACATTTGGCATGCTCGGTTGGGCCATCCTCACAGTGTCGTGCTTTCTACTATAGCCAAGTTATCTCCGTCTTTACGTATTACTCGTCCAAATGTCGTTTGTCATTCGTGTCAAATAGCTAAAAGTCATAGGTTACCCTTTGCTCAGTCTGAGTCTACATGTAACTCTCCGTTTCATATTATTGTGTCTGATGTATGGGGTCCTTCCCCAAATTTATCTCTTAATGGATATCGCTACTATGTTTTATTTATGGATGTTTTCTCTCGTTTTACTTGGATTTTTCCTATGGTTGCTAAATCTGAAACATTCTCCAAGTTCACATTGTTTAATGCTATGATTGAAAAGCAATTCTCCACCCATATTAAGATTTTTCGCTCTGATGTTGGGGGCGAATATTCCAGTTTACAATTTCACAATTTTCTTTCAACCAAAGGTATCATTCATCAGTTCAGTTGTCCCTATACCCCACAACAAAATGGTCTAGCAAAACGCAAGCACCGTCATATAGTAGAAACAGCTCGCACACTTTTACTTCAAGCCTATCTTCCTACTCAATTCTGGACTGATGCTATCCTCACTGCTACTTATCTTATTAATCGTCTCCCATCTCTCACCACAAAGTCTTTATCTCCATATGAGCAGCTTTATCATAGATCTCCTATTTATTCTCATCTTAAAGTATTTGGATGTTTGTGTTATCCCTAGCTCCAACCGTCAGCGCCTCACAAATTTGCTCCAAAATCTTCAGCTTGTATATTTCTTGGGTACAGCTCCAGTCACAAAGGTTATCGCTGTTATCATCTTTCCAATCAAAAACTTATCATTTCGCGTCATGTTCAATTTCATGAAAATATTTTCCCATTTGAGTCTTCTGGTTCCATCAGTCCTGCTTCGTCCTCTACCTCAACAAATTCCATAACTGCACCACTAAGTCTTGTTCCATATACCCTTACTGAAACTTCACTTGCTCCACTTAATACTATTAATATTGAACCCACTAACCTTCCTTCCACTACTACAGATTTCACCTCCGCTCCACCTATTCCTGAGCCGCATTCATCTCCTATCCCTTCTAGTCAGCAAGCTGACTCTCCTCAACCGAGTATATTCCCATCTGCTTTGCCTCAACCGAGACACCCAATGGTGACTCGTCTTCAAACTGGAAGCATTAAGCCCAAACAGCATTTTGATCTTCACAATAAACTTACAGAATTTTCTGATCCAACTTGTTATTCGGCGGCAGTTAAACATAAATGTTGGCGAGATGCCATGTCAATTGAATTTCAGGCCCTTCAAGCTCAAGGCACTTGGGATTTAGTTCCACCACCTCTGTCAACTCAAACTGTGTTAGGCTGTAAGTGGATCTATAAAACAAAACGACACTCCGATGGCTCTATTGCTAGGCACAATGCTCGTCTTGTAGCTCAAGGTTTTCGTCAAGAATTTGGCATAGATTATACTGAAACCTTTAGCCCTGTGGCTAAATTTCCTACAATTCGTCTCTTCATCGCTACAGCTGTTCACCGTCACTGTCCTATTACCCAATTGGATGTCTCCAATACTTTTCTACATGGTGATTTACATGAGACAGTTTATATGCAACAACCACCTGGTTTTAAAGATTCTCAAAATCCAGATTTTGTCTGCCAGCTTCATAAGGCTATTTATGGACTTAAACAATCTCCTCGTCAGTGGTTTGCGAAGTTTACTACACACTTGCAGTCTTTGGGCTTTCGCCACAGTGATGCCGATCCATCTTTACTTATTTATAATCACCGGTCTCATCATATCTATCTGCTTGTGTATGTTGATGACATTTTGTTAACAGGAAGCAGTCCCTTGGCAATCCTCACTTTGCTTGGTAATCTTCAGCATCACTTTCAACTTCGCAACTTGGGAAACCTGAATCAATTTCTAGGCCTTCAGGCTATACCCACTCCTACAGGTTTTCATTTAAATCAGTCTTCTTATGCTTCGGATATTCTCAAGAGAGCAGGTTTTGATACTTGCAAACCAGTGGTTACTCCATTTCCCTTGAAATCATTGGTGGACAACACATCCCTTGTGTTATTTGCAAATCCAAAACTTTACCGACAAATTGTGGGTGCGTTACAATACTTAACTTTAACTAGGCCTGATCTCTCTTATGCAATTAACAAACTGTGTCAATATATGCATACTCCTCTTCGGAAACACTTTCAAGAGCTCAAACATCTTCTAAGATATCTACGAGGCACTATTGACTTCGGTCTTCCCGTCACCAACACCTCCTCCTCCTTCAGTGCCTATGCAGACTCCGATTGGGCTGGCGATCCGATTGATCGAAAATCAACCACTGGTTATTGTCTATTTTTGGGAGACACTCTTCTTTCCTAGTGTGTTAAAAAGCAACCAACTGTGGCTCGTTCGTCTACAAAAGCTGAGTATCGTGCATTGGCTACTGCAGCTACAGATATTATTTAGATCAGGCGACTACTTGCTGAATTTCAGTTTCCCACTTCAACTCCCACACCTCTATATTGTGACAATGTCTCCGCCATTGCTCTTGCTCATAATCCGGTGTTTCATGCCCGGACCAAACATATAGAGGTTGATTATCACTTTATTCGTGATTGTACTAAGTCAAATACTATTACTGTACATCATATCACCACCCAGGATCAAGTGGTAGACATCTTCACCAAACTGCTGCCTCGTCTTCGATTCAATCTACTTCGTGACAAGCTTATGGTCTCTCCGATAACATCAGCTTGCGGGGGCCTATTAAAGTGTTCTGAGGGTGAGCAGAACACAGGACTGCAATCCGTACGCCACTAGTGCTGGAAAACAAAATGCCTGAGCAACAGTTTTTGATTCTCCTTTTTCCATCTTTTCTGTTATGCTTTATATGGATATACATAGTGTACTGTTCATTAAAGAATTGATGGAATAGAAAATTCTGCTTTGCTCTCACAGGTTCTGTGAACCATTTTCCTTCTTCTCTGTTACTCTGTTTTTGATTACAGGAAAATACCAGCAAGGCTTACACCTAGTCCCCTATCAATCTTAGGAGGACCTCTCTATGGATTTCATTTTAGGATTGTCAAGAATGCCTAATAGACATGATAGCAATTCTGCAATTGTTGATAGATTCTCCAAAATGACTCATTTATTGTCCTATTAAAAAACAAATGATGTCTCCCATATAGTCAAACTTTTCTATGAAAAATTTATTAAACTATTAGGTTACCATCAATTATAGTTTTGGATTGAGATTATATTTGTTTTATATTTTTGAAAATATTATGTAAATTATTTAGAATATAATTAATTTTTTTATTTGCATTTTACCCACAAATAGGAGATCAGATGAAAGTTATTAATAGATTCTTATGCAATTCTCTAAGGTGCTTAGTGTATATGAATATTAATACTTGGGACTTGTATGTACCTACTTCTAAATTTACATATAATAGCACAAGTAGGAGATACATGTCCAAATTTGCAGGTTCCACATACCGATTACCCTACAAATTTTGGATATTCATAGCTATCTCAACCAACATACACATCGCCTAGATTCTTGATCATAGATTATTAATAAGATGCTAAAACTAATATTCCTATGAGTGCACTTAGATGACCAAAGAAAATGTAGAGAAGCTTGCTCTAAGTTTTATCAATGTGTATAGAGACTTTAACTCTATAGAGTAGAGTTCTTTGTAGTCTGATAGATTTGATGCATCACCAAGATGAAGGCTAAGGGCAAGGTCATAAACATAGGTTTTACATTAAGATTAGAATGGTTCTTCATGTACAACTAGGGGTGTCAATTCGGGTCAACAGGTCGGATTCGGGTCAATAGGTCGGGTTCGGGTCGAACTTGACTTGACTCTGCCGTAAACGGGTTGACACTAACCCGACCCACTTTTTCAAACGGGTCAGGATTGTTAACCCGGACCCGACTCGTCCGAGTTATCGGATTGACCCGACCCAGCCTGCAAAAATAAATGCAAAGTTGCGAACGCGATCTACGAGGCTAGCCAATGTGGGATGAGGCGACATAGCGGCAGCCTGGTAGGCGAGGCGGCGACCTGTGGCTGCGGAGCAGCCATTCGGTGCAACCTGTGATTGCGGAGCGGCCTACCGGTGCGACTTGCCACTACTAAGTGCCGACTTGGGTCTCGCTCTCACGAGATTGCTGGCATGCAGGTGCGGTCTCGCGTGCCTCAACTTGTGGAGCGGCCTGTCAGAGGGGCCTGCCGGAGCTAGCTCCGGCCTGCACGACGACGGCGGCCTGACGCAACAGCGAAGGGACGATACGTGACAAGCTGGCGCGATGCAACAGGCGACAACGCTGGCATAACTCGGCTAGATTCATACGTGATCAAATTATCGAGTCAAATCCAGATCAACCTCCAAATGAGTTGAAAACTCGAACTCGAACCCGACCCGTAATGCAAATGGGTTGACTCGAACCAAGAATTTTTTGGGTTAGGTTCGAGTCGGGTTTTCGGCGAGTCAGATTTTGACACCCCTATGTACAACATTCCATGTAAAATCATGAATGACCAATAATCTCTCTAAATTTATGAAAGAATAATTAAGAAGCTTAATTTAAGGTCTTTTGACGAGCGGATGGGCCATACTAGTGAAGGAAGCAAAAAAATCTTTATAAATTGCTTAATTTTAAAACTACTCTACTTGCCTTATTTTGTAAATCAAAATTTTGATATTTTTGAAATCCTTAATTTTTTTTCCTTATTTTCTTTCTCTTTGTATTAAGATAAGTTATCAATTCTTGTAATTATTTATTATTAGGTCATAAGGCTCTTCACAGTTGTTTGGACTTATAAAGGACTATAAATAAAACATTACTTTTAATTTTTGAGTCATTGAATACAAATTATTTTTCTTATATAAATTTCATATAGAAAGGCTTAGTGGCTACTTTAATCTCCTGTGAAGCTTGATGGCTACCAAAGGTTTGGTGATTTTTTAATTATCTTTTCTCACCCTAATTTCTCCTCTTTCCAAATATTATTCTCATCTCCTTAACATAGTCAAGAACCAAATTTATCTCAACCCCAAAATATATCCAACATCTTCAAAATACTTACAAATATTCTCACATATCTCTTATAACCTTCCAAGGGCTCAACTCCTCAATAACTCTAAGATATCCTAGCCAAAAACCCAATATATAGAGATAATTTTCTATTGTAAATCATCAGATTAAAAATTATAACATCTTAATCACTGATCCAAAATCCATAAAAGCATCATCATTATTTCCTTAATATATTAAAAGTTTGATCTAGACTTTCTCCCGATTTTTCTCAAATAAAAACTTTCCCTAATAGCTTAGAAGTTTTAACATTAAATATGTCCAAACCCTAAATAATCTTTCCATCATCACCCTAAGGGGATTCCAATCAAGTTGCTGTCTTCATCATAATGATCCTATAAATGCTACATTATATATTTTTAAAGTGAAAAAATAAGGAGTCAATAAAAATGTAATATAGTACATTCTATAATAGTTATCCTCATAAATTGTAGATCAATTATTGTTCATGTACAACATCTGTTAATTCTAAGTTTGTGTTTGGATGCTAGAAATTTAAGTAGAACAAAATGAAAGAAAAAAATGGATTTCATATATATTCTATTCCTTTACCTTCAATCCAAATAAAAAAATAAATAAGTTACTATACACTCTAATATATAGGCACCAACAACTTGCAGAGATCAATCAAACCTGTCTTAAATAGTTTGGCACCTAAGAGGTACACTCATACAAGATGTTCTTCACAAAGGGGGACACACCCTAACAGGATTCAATAAGGGAAAACATATTGGTCAAGTGATGCTCGCTCTAGAGAAGCTCAACCAAGAAAGCACACACTTTAGGTCACCCACGAATAAATTTGGCTTCAACATCATTCAAATTATAAGAGATGTATACACACCAACATGATAATAACGATCTTATCAATCATGCTAGTTCCAAGCTAAAAATAACTCGTTCAGGGCACTTACTTGAGGCATTCACCCAAGGTGCTAAGCTAAGAGCCATTCACTATAAGTATTCATCACAGATTGCTAGAGCAACATAAATGATGTTGTCAACGTGTAGCTAGCCTACCAGAGTTTTATCCACATGTCTATATGTGAGAACCCTTGAAAAAAAAAAAATTCGTGCAGGTTAGTGCCGGACGAACCTGTACGAACTGTATGTACGAACTGAGAAATTCAAGATTTTTGGTGCAGGTTCGTATTGTACGAACCTGTTAGTCCCGTACGAATCGTCTGGATGAACCGTCCAGAGCCGATCGTCCTGCAGAATCGTCTGTACGAACCTGTTAGTCCCATACGAACCGTCTGGACGAACCGTCCAGAGCCGATCGTACAGCAGTTTCGTCTGTACGAACTTGGTTCGTCCGTACGAACAGTCTGTACGAACAGAACAAAAATTTTACAGAGCCGATCGTCCAGTAATTTCGTCCGTACGAAGATATTATCGTCTATGATGAATGACACGATTGTCCGGGACGAACTGAAAAGATCTCAACCCATTAAATATCTCAGTCGTTGGATTGAAGAGAGAGAAACGGCTAGAGAGAGAAAGAAAAGGAAAAAGAGGAGGAAATCCACATTTTGGGCGACTTCGGTCCGTTTTCGTCCGTCGTCGCAGTTGGGAAAGTTGATCGACTCGAGGTAAGGCACATTATGCCTATCTCAATTTTCAGAAATGTGAATTTTGATGGATTTTCTGATTAAAATTGTGTTTTCGTTAGCGAAAAATGGGTATAACTTTGCACTGGTAAAACTTTTACCGCGTAACTTTTGGTATGTTGTCGAGATTGTTATTATGCGCATTTTGACTATTTTCTGGAAAATTTTCATCTGGTATTTTGAAATCTGTGGGATTTTTATCGAACAGAAAATTTTCTGGATGTCAAAAAATAGTGCTACAGTACAATGAAAGTCTTGAAACGATGTTGTGCATGATCTCTGGTAATTTGGAAATGTTCTGAAACTGTGAATTTTGATTCATTGGATTTTCTGTTGTCTGTTGTTCTACTGTCTGACTGCGTTTTGATGCGTATTTGATTTCTTTGAAAATGATATGATTGATGCTTTATATGATTGAATGCTCAGAAGGGAGGCATAAGGGGTCAGAATCCTTTGAGATTCTGTCTGGGTCCGGGAATATGAAAATGAATTCTGATCTGATAATCTGATATGTTCTGGTGCTGTAAGCACAAAGAGAGACATAAGGGGCCAGAATCCTTTGAGATTCTGTCTGTGTCTGGGAAGGGAGGCATAAGGGGCCAAAATCCTCTGAGATTCTATCTGTGTCAGGGATACGTGATCTGATATGTGATCTAAAATGTGATCTGAAATGTGATCTGATATGTGATTTGTACTAATCTATGAGATGAATTTGATTCAATTTTCGATGATTGCTATGATAAGATGATTTCTGTGGTGTGATGAATTCTGTTTATGTTCAGATAATTTTTGTGATAATATCTGAACTCTATTTGATGCTTTGAATTTCATACTTTGTTTTGAGATTTTAGTTTTGTGTGTGGATCTGAGAATTTAGATTGGCTAGTGTGATCTTGCTGAGCTGTTAGCTCACTGTGGTTATCTTCATGGTTTTCAGGTTCTGGGAAAGGGAAGGAAGTGTCAGACTAGCCATTCAGGATCTGAATTGCAGTCATAGGTATTTTTGTACTTTTAATTTTTGTACAGTCATGGCTAGGTTGTTTTTCTGTTCTGTACTTTCTGTTTATAGCCATGCACTATAGTGTACATTATTTTTGATGAAAGAAAGAAGAAAGAATGGATGAGTTTTTCGTACACTTGGATGTTTGTAGCAGCTCTGTGGTTCTATAATTCATTGAAAAGAAAAAGAAAAGCAATTCCAAAGCTAGATCCTGGGGTTTTCTGTCGCAACCTAACACGATAGGATCAGTTCTTGTCGCGTTGGGTTGTGACACTATAATAGTCAAATTATATAATTATTTCGTTGTTCTTTAGTTATGGTCTCTTTTGTAGTCCTCAACCCTACAAAAAAGGAATTGAAAGGCATTTTTGAGACATTATTATTATTATCTTGATGAAATATTATGCTATTTCATTATTCACAAAGAGTAATTTATTCAAGAGCTCATTTTTTTACTTGCTCACTAGTGGCGGAGCAAGAAATTTTTTATAGCGGGGGTCTAATTTCTGATTACATAATTCAATTGAGGGATAATTTGAAAGGACAAATTCAAAGAAGTACATCTTTGCTACCAATTAAAGCTAATTACTCATAACATTCAAAATGATGATATACCAATTGTATTAATTTTTTAGAACAGAGTTTTCAATTTCAAACAACTAATCCAAACATTCAAAAGAAATACATGATTTCAACTCTTCATCAACTCTAGGATGCTTAACCTCTTCAAACAACAAAGCCTTCCTTAATTTATCATCATGATAGTCAAGTTGGCAGCTAAATAAACCATAAAATTTAATGATTTTATTGATCAGGAACGGATAGGTCATACAGTAGAAATTAATTGGCATGAATTATCCTGATGTATAAATATCTAGAATAGTTTCATGTTAACATGTTATACCTATTGGATTTCTCTTTTAAGATAGTTAAAGTTTCAAGAATTCTTGGATTTCTTTTCCCCACAACTTTATTGTTCGAATCGCAGACCTATTCGTGGAGTTTGGAGGCCTGTTCCCGTGAGAACTCACAATCATCCTTCAACTCTTTGGACTTATAAAGGACTATAAATAAAACATTACTTGTAATTTTTGAGTCACTGAATAAAAGTTATTTTTCTTATATAAATTTCATATAGAAAGGCTTAGTGGCTACTTTAATCTCCTGTGTGAAGCTTGATGGCTACTAAAGGTTTGGTGATTTTTTAATTATCTTTTCTCACCCTTATTTCTCCTCTTTCCAAATATTATTCTCATCTCCTTAACATAGTCTTGAACCAAACTTATCTCAACCCCAAAATATATCCAACATCTTCAAAATACTTGCAAATATTCTCCCATATCTCTTATAACCTCCAAAGGGCTCAACTCCTCAATAACTCTAAGATATCCTAGCCAAAAACTCAATATATAGAGATAATTTTCTACCGTAAATCATTAGATTAAAAATTATAACATCTTAATCATTGATCCAAAATCCATAAAAGCACCATCATTATTTCCTTAATATATTAAAAGTTTGATCTAGACTTTCTCCCGATTTTTCTCAAATAAAAACTTTCCCTAATAGCTTAGAAGTTTTAACATTAAATATGTCCAAACCCTAAATAATCTTTCCATCATCACCCTAAGGCGATACCAATCAAGTTGTTGTCTTCATCATAATGATCCTATAAATGCTACATTATATATCTTTAAAGTGAAAAAATAAGGAGTCAATAAAGATGTAATATAATACATTCTATAGTAGTTATCCTCATAAATTGTGGATCAATTATTGTTCATGTACAACATCTGTTAATTCTAAGTTTGTGTTTGGATGCTAGAAATTTAAGTAGCACACAATGAAAGAAAAAAAAGGATTTCATATATATTCTGTTCCTTTACCTTCAATCCAAATAAAAATTTAAATAAGTTACTGTACACTCCAATATACAGGCACCAACAACTTGCAGAGATCAATCAAACATGTCTTAAATAGTTTGGCGCCTAAGAGGTACACTCATACAAGATGTTCTTCACAAAGGGGGACACACCCTAACAGGATTCAGTAAGAGAAAACATATTGGTCAAGTGATGCTTGCTCTAGAGAAGCTCAACCAAGAAAGCACACAGTTTGGGTCACCCACAAAAAAATTTGGCTTCAACATCATTCAAATTATAAGAGATGTATACACACCAACCTGATAATAATGATCTTATCAATCATGCTAGTTCCAGGCTAAAAAGAACTCGCTCAGGGCACTTACTTGAGGCATTCACCCAAGGTGCTAAGCTAAGAGCCATTCACTATAAGTATTCATCAGAGATTGCTAGAGCCACATAAATGATGTTGTCAACGTGTAGCTAGCCTACCAGAGTTTTATCCACATGTCTATAATAGTCAAATTATATATTTATTTTGTTGTTCTTTAGGTATGGTCTCTTTTGTAGTCCCCAACCCTACAAAAAAGGAATTGAAAGGCTTTTTTGAGACATTATTATTATTATCTTGATGAAATATTATGCTATTTCATTATTCACAAAGAGTAATTTATTCAAGAGCTCATTTATTTACTTGCTCATTAGTGGCGGAGCCAGAAATTTTTTATGGCGAGGGTCTAATTTCTGATTACATAATTCAATTGAGGGATAATTTGAAAGGACAAATTCAAAGGAAGTACATTTTTGCTACCAATTAAAGCAAATTACTCATAACATTCAAAATGATGATATACCAATTGTATTAATTTTTCAGAACAAAGTTTTCAATTTCAAACAACTAATCCAAACATTCAAAAGAAATACATGATTTCAACTCTTCATCAACTCTAGGATGCTTAACCTCTTCAAACAACAAAGCCTTCCTTAATTTATCATCATGATAGTCAAGTTGGCAGCTAAATAAACCATAAAATTTAATGATTTTATTGATCAGGAATGGATAGGTCATACAGTAGAAATTAATTGGCATGAATTATCCTGATGTATAAATATCTAGAATAGTTTCATGTTAACATGTTATACCTATTGGATTTCTCTTTTAAGATAGTTAAAGTTTCAAGAATTCTTGGATTTCTTTTCCCCACAACTTTATTGTTCGAATCGCAGACCTATTCGTGGAGTTTGGAGGCCTGTTCCCGTGAGAACTCACGATCATCCTCCAACTCTTGTTCTTCGGAAGAAGCATCACTCTCTGACATGTTTTCATTGCCATCACTATTAACTGTAGAATCTTCCATCTCATCATTCTAAGTATAGTGGTCGTGTAACAACCCAATGATATGAAAAGTATTTTAAATGAAAAATATGACTTTTGAATTGCTGATTGAACTAAAGCATTTCAACACTATATATGAGAGCACTGCAGCGTTAGTGTTGAGAACACTGTAGCGCCAGAAATCGCCACTGCTGCACTGGTGCGTTACATGGGTTCTAGGTTGAGTTGATTTCCGGTCAAATATTTTGACTAGTATAATAAGCTGGAAGATTTTTGATTGGGTGAACTTCAAGTTAAATCCAAACCTGACCTACTAATATAAATTATCACCCCTAATGAAGCCCTTCACTAGTCGAAAGAGCTTGTCATCAAAGAAGACAACAGCTAAGATAATTTATTGTGGAGGGATGTTCGATGAGATCAATGATATATTAGCTCAACCGGAAGGAATTGGGGAATAACCAACAACAAAAAGGAATTGGACCTTTTTGCACAATGGATAGGGAATGATAATACTAATTAAATGGGAGGTATTTCATCAAATTATTTGCTTAAATCCATGGATCACAATGAAGGCAGTAGGATACAAGTCACAAAAAATTAATTCGAGATGTAAAAAATCTTAGAATGTAAATAAATAAATAAAAAGAATACTAAAATAATTACATGATTATATTTTATAAAATAAAACAGCAAAAAAAAAACTTCTTCTAATAAAATCTAAAATTTAAAAGATTTAGACTAAATCCAAATTAAAATTTCATTTGGGATAAATTTCTTACTGCTTTCTAAATCAATTTCCCACCCTCCCCTGGGCCTTTTTTTTGTGTAAAAGAAATTCATCCATCTAAAATAGATTAAGGGGCTGTTTGGTATGCAGAGTTAGGAGTGTAAAGTAATCTAATTACCTGCATTTAATAAATTAGGTCATTTGATTGAATTTGAGCGGAACGAACGGAAGTCCTCCGAAGCATCCGTGGTGTATTAGAGAACGCCTTTCCTGCGACTTTGAAACCTGCTCAAATTGAGCGGGTTAGAAATCCTCTCGCGCGAAAAATGGCGTACCAGACTTGCGCGATGGTTTCGAAGCTTATAAATGATCCCTTCTTCTCCATTCTTCCCACGCGCTCTGCTTCGTCGCTGTTCGGCTTCGGTCCTTCGACAACGTTCCCTTCTTGTTTGAGCGGAAGTAACGACATTTTTTGATCGAAAGCAACAACGGGAGGTCGCTTGCAGTGAAGGTAACCTTTTCCCGTCCGCAAGCTTCTTCGACCAATTCCCGTAAGCTGCTTCGATGTTGTTCGGCTTCGGTCCTTCGACAACATTCCCTTCCTCTTTGAGCGGAAGTTACACCATTTTTGGATCGGAAGCAACAACGGGAGCGCTCTTGCAGTGAAGGTAACTTTCTCCCTTCCGCAAGCTTCTTCGGCCAATTCCCGTAAGCTTCGGTGCTGTTCGGCTTCGGTCCTTCGACAACGTTCCCTTCCTCTTTGAGCGGAAGTTACGACATTTTTTGATCAGAAGCAACAACGGGAGCTCGCTTGCTGTGAAGGTAAGTTTCTCCCTTCCGCAAGCTTCTTCGGCCAATTCCCGTAAATCCGGCGAACCAAAGGATTTCGTATATCCGGGATTTACCACGCAAAGAGGGTATTTTCTGGCATACCGAGGCTTTGATTGACCATGAGATTTGGTTTTGCATTTATAGCCGTTTAGCTGTACTTAGCTCAGACCCGCTTCCAATCAAACCTAAATTAAAATTAAAATTTCTCTATATTAAAAGTATATTTACGTCTATTGCAGCACACTGCTAAATTAAAACATAGCATAATATTATATATTATAATCTCAAAAAAATTTATAAAGTTTTATAAAAAAAATACTGGTTTTATAAATACACTACTTATAATGGTAAAATTTTTTTTATAAATACACCGTGTTTACTTTACTCTGGATTTACCTAATCAAATAAGGGAAACAGTTCTCCTTCATTTACTTTGCATATAATCAAACAATCTCAAAGTATTCGAAATACACTATATTTACTTTACACTATATTTTCTTTTCAGACAACCGAACAAGCCCTAAGTACCAACGCAATAGATTTGAAGGTCTGAACCAGTGTAAACTCACACATTCATTAACTCCATTACCGGCTATTAACGATCAGTTGCCAAGTGAAGCGCCCCACCTAAAGCCATGGAGAGATTATTTTTAGTTCTCAGTGATGAAAAAATCGGACGGTTCTCCAATACGACCCTGCACGTAATAATCTCTCAAAGCCATGGCCGTGGCAGCCGCAGCCGCAGCAATGACGGCGCTTCTTCGGCCTTCAACTACTCACTTCCTCAACCCTAGGCATCGCCTCAGTCCACGGTTTTCTCGACTCTGCAGTTTCTCGTTGCGCTCATCACCCCCCCAAAACCTAGAAGCTCAACCACAGCCCGCCATCCCCAACGTCGTCGACATCCTCCGTGAGCGCGGCCTCGTGGAATCCATAACCAGCGACAATCTCAGGTCGGTTTGCACTAATCCCAACAACATCCCACTCAAAGTTTACTGCGGTTTCGACCCGACTGCAGAAAGCTTGCATGTAGGAAATCTTATTGGAATAATTGTTCTCGCATGGTTCCGGCGAAGTGGCCACAAGACCGTCGCCCTAATCGGCGGCGCCACTGGCCGGGTCGGAGACCCCTCGGGGAAAAGCCTAGAGAGGCCAGAATTGGACGTGGAGACCATAGAGAAGAACTGCGCCGAAATTAGAGCTCTGGTCCATAGAATTCTTCATAGAGCTAACACGAATATAGAATTAAAAATGGGTTGTCCAAAAGATGAAATTCTGAACTCAGATTGTAAAGATTCGGATAATTGTTTTCTGGTTGTGGATAATTTTGACTGGTATAAGGAAATAACGTTGCTGGATTTTCTTAGAGAAGTGGGGAGATACGCTAGGGTTGGAACTATGATGGCCAAGGAGAGCGTGAAGAAGCGATTGATGTCTGAGGAGGGGATTAGTTACACAGAGTTCACCTATCAGTTACTTCAAGGCTATGATTTTTTTTACATGTTTAAGAATATGGGTGTAAATGTTCAGATAGGTGGGAGCGATCAATGGGGAAATATTACTGCTGGAACTGAGCTCATCCGGAAGATTTTGCAGGTGGAAGGTGCCTATGGGCTGACTTTCCCGCTTTTGCTGAAGAGTGATGGGTCCAAGTTTGGAAAATCTGAAGGTGGTGCCATATGGTTGTCGCCTGCAATGCTGTCACCTTATAAGTTCTATCAATACTTTATCTCTGTGCCGGATGTGGATGTTGTGAGGTTTTTGAAGATTTTAACCTTCTTGAACTTGGAGGAGATTCAGGAGTTGGAGGAAGCTATGAAGAAGCCTGACTATGTTCCCAATACGACTCAGAAGAGGCTTGCAGAAGAAGTAACACGATTTGTTCATGGTGAAGAAGGACTTGCTGAGGCAGTGAAGGCAACAAAAGCTTTAAAGCCGGGATCAGAGACAGAGTTAGATCCAGAGACAATTGAAGGAATAGCAAAGGATGTTCCATCATGCTGTCTGCCATATGATCAGGTGTTGAACTCATTACTGGTTGAGATATCTGTCACTTCTGGTTTTCTTGCCAGTAAATCTGCCGCACGACGTTTGATAAAACAAGGAGGGTTTTATTTGAATAACAAGAGAGTTGACAATGAGGGCAGGATGATCGAGGAATTTGATATTGTGAGCGGAAAGCTATTGTTGTTGTCCGCAGGGAAAAAGAATAAGATGGTAATAAAGATATCTTGATTCTTCGTGGCCAAATATGAAGCCAACTTCACGTAAGTGAATGTATATTTTTTCCTTTTCGTGTCATAGAAGCAAATACAAGTACGTAATGCTTCATAGCTCCTATCACTTAATGTTGATTGTCTGAAATTTCAAATTTTGATGGGCATTGCCTACGATTCACTTAAGATGTACTTTTGCCAAATGTGCTATGTTCTTATAAGCCATCTATCCATTGTATATGGTAACTCTTATAAGGGTCCTATATATAATGCGGATGGTTTATCACTTTGTTAAATCAAGCATCTTATTGGTATTTCTTTCATGGCTTCTTGATGCTAACTAGTCACACCATTGTGAGGATATAGAGGATCGTATGATAAACATCGATTGTAGTTAGCTGATAACTCTAGAAAATGCAAAGTTGAGGAAGGTACAAAAGAAAATATTCAAATCAAGGGAGAATGTTCATTTTTTTAATTGCATGCCCTAATACACTTCAAAGAGGTATTTATAGACATACAAGACTCACTCTAATATTAACCACTTACCTATATAACCCCATACAACTGCGTATTAATCACTTAATACTCTATATGACTTAATGACTCAATTTAGTACCCATTATATTTATTTATTGTATCATTATCAACACCTTAAAAAATGACCTCACTCTCAAGGTTGAACTGAATAAAAAGAAGCCACTCAAGGCAATATAAATCCAAATGAGAATCCTATATAGAATCTTAAGGTCATGCCATGTAGGCACAAATATTGACAAAATTGCAAGAGGTTGGCAGTCATCCAGCTACATTTCTAGTCGAAATCTTGCACACGGCATTTGAAGTGGCAACCATTCTTTTGGTTGTTCTTTGTATCCTCTATTTTTTGTAATGTGATTGGAGTTGTATTAGCCAAACCTATAGTATCTTCTATGAAAGGTGAAGGCAATATAAACTTGGGTGGTGAAAAATGAGAGGTTGCTTGAGTTGCTAGTTGAATCAAACAAATAGCTCAAGCAGGTTCTTGGCTTTTTGATTGGACTATTAGAGCAAGAGAGGATGTATCGATGCCCGTTTGAATCATATAAGGAGCTCGAGCTGGTGCTTGTCATTTCTTAAGGACTTGAATGCATTTTAAGGCTCTTGCCATTCGTTGATGCACTGAAAATCCACGTGTCATTATTTGACTCTATATATGTTGCTGAATGTTGGAACTGCTTCATTGGCCAATTGTGGCATTGAAGTCAGTTTGGCTCAAATGTTACTTTGAGTTTAGTCAATCACCTATTAATGTTGTGTATAATCTTTTAAATTTTTTTTTCTCAACATCATCAAAGCGATCTAGCACATTGGTTGTTGTGCTAAGTTCATTGCTCGTTGCTTCTAAGGGATATTTAGTCAAACACCATTGTGACGTATTAGAAGGGGTGTTGCTTGGAGATAGGGTGATGATCTGAGAGTAGATATGAGGTAGGTGATATAAGGAACAAGAGACACGGGCGTCACTAATTAGGAAGTATGGACACTCTAAAATGTCTCTCGTGTTCATGTTGGACGTATGTTGAACATGTATGTGGCTCTAATATGCCCCGACACATGTTCGACACTTTATAAATCATTTTGTAGGTGCTTACAAAATTGGACTCCAACATGGATTGTACATGATGTGACACGAACTGGACGAAGTTGGGGACTCGCGGGTCACGGGAGTTAATACGAGAAGTGCAAAACTCTAAATAAAGTTTAATTTGCATGAATATGCATTCTCCTAGCCACCTCACACTCTTTCCTCTCTTCTTTATTGAAGCTGCTTGTCATCTCGCATGTCCTCTTCATCAAAGCTGACTTGCATCAGCCTGGTCATCGAAGTCATCTCTCTCTCATCTCGTTAGTCCTTGAAGCCATATCTATTTGCCTAGCCGTCGACATGTGCCTTGCTTGGTTTGTCTCGCCTCGCTTGGCCTATCTCGCCCATAATTTAAAAGTCTTTAACTAGTTGTATGCCCTTAATTATTTACTTCATATATTTCAAAATTTTAATTTGTACGTTATTTGTTTTCAATAGTTTTGATTTTATAAGCATGTATATCAAAATGGGCGGGAGTATCTAAATAACATGGTTTGTGTAATATGATAGAGGCAAAGGATTGTGGATGTAGTGAACTACATGGTTATTTTTTTATTTTTTTATTTTATGGAGACAGAGACGAGCAATCATCGGTAAGATTAAAAAAACTATGGAATTGATGATGACTGACCAATTTCGTAAGACTTGTGAATAGCTTTGTTTTACGAAAATTTGCAAATTGATGTAGACGAGACAAGCACCTGGTGGAGAATTCCTAGTAAGAGCACCAATTTATGCGAACTAGTTATGCAATTGACAAAATATTGACGATCGTATGATAAACATCCATTGTAGTTCGCCGACAACTCTAGAAAATGTAGGGTGGAGGAAGGAGAAGAAGAAAATTTTCTGATGAAGGGGGAATGCTCTTTTTTTTTTCATTGTATACCCAAATGCACTTTAATCGAGTTATGTATAGGCATATACAACCCACTCTAGCATAACCTACTCTAACATTAATTACTAACCCATGTAACCTTGATGCAACACCAAAATAAAGATTAGAGCCAAAGTCACAAACTAAGGCACTACATCAAGATTTGAGTTATTCATCATGCAAAACCCTCCAAGCAAGCCTATAAACGACCCCTCATAACTCCAAATCATTAGAAAATATTTAAGAAGTTTAATATTGTCCCTTGATAAGTAGATTGACCACACCAATCAAGGAGACGGAGATCTTCAAAAAAAGACTATATCATGACACCTCCACTATGTTGGGAAGTAAACTACACAATGAAAAGTTGTAAACAAGGTAAATTTGGGGCTGTCATTTCTCATGCATGTATTAAGATGTATAATCAAAAGTTTGAAGCCATCCTTATTGGCCAATTCCAATATCATTCACCAAAGCGAGGAATCTTTGTGGTATGGTTTTATTGATATTTCATCTAGCATTTCAACTCCATAACTGTGTCAATAATCAAGCTATTGAAATAGGACAAACTCGAATGGTTTCCAACCATGTAGGCAAGTTTTGAAATCCCAAAGCAATAGGTTATTGAATCCCTAGTGTTAGCTGTCCTCAATTTCAACAAGGCCTTTGAGGTGGAGTATGATGCCTTAAATTTAGGCGTAGGTACTGTTTTAAGCCAAGTAGGGCACTCAATCATATTTTTCAATAAAAATGTTAATGATTTATCGAGAAAATATTCCACATTTTAGGAATTATATGCCATAGTCCAAGCGCTAAACCATTGGAGCCACTACTTATGTCCAACGAGTTTGTGATGTTCTCTGACTATGAGGCGCCCAAGTAGTTGCATGGTCACAACAAGTTGAATGGGTACCATGTTGCTTGGGTCAAGTTTCTTTCATCATTTTACTATACTCTCAAGCATAATTTCAAAGCTCAAAACAAGATGAAAGGTTGATGAGGACATACGACCATGGAGAGTCTATCAGAGAAGGGGACGAAGATCTACGACCACGATCGCACCACTTTATTTTTGAGCTATCGTTTGTATTAGGTTTATTATTATTATATGTGTATTTGATTTATTATCACAGTTTTTCATTTTTACCCTCACTTGAGGGAGTAGTTGTGTGTGACCCTTAGGGGCACTTGTGTCTTTTATTTCTTTATTGTAACATTGGCTATTTATAACCCCTTCTCTTTTTTGGAGAGGGTAATGATGATTATTAGCGCTTTTGTTCCTTTGTGAGTTTTGAGAGTTCTTGTGAGAACCTTGGTGAAGTCCCTAGGTGAGGGCAATGCATCCATCAGCCGCAGGAAGTGTCCGGGCTCGTGATTCTCCTCCCTCCCTTCCCCTAGCCGCCGGCCTCCCTCCCCTCCTCCAAGCCGCCGGCACCCATCTCCCCCTCTCCCCCTCTCCCTCTCAGCCAAACCCCAACACCCAAACCCTCGCCGGCCACCTTCTCCCTCCACCCTACAAGCCGCCGGTCCCAACTTCCCCTTTTCCCTTGGCCGAAACTCCCTCCACCTCCAAACCCTACCCGGCCCCAAGACCCTCCCTCCTCCATCCCTAACCCTAGCAGCCGACCATCATCCCTCCCCTTGGCTCCAAATTCAAAATCTAGCTTTAAAACGCTTTCCTAAATTAGCTTCGTTTAATTTTGGAAACTATTTAAACTCATATTCAATTGAATTTAAATTTGAACTTGAACTTTATTTCCTCAATAAGGAAACCTATTTTAGGAAAGCCTCTCAAATCATGCAAACCTGAATTTTAAATAGGAATTGATTTAAACCTCCTTTCCTAATTTAAAATTTCAAATCTAGCAACTAATAACTCCTCCAATTAAATCCCCAATCAAGCCCCTATATCCATGCTAGCCGCCGGCCCACCCCTCCCTCTTTCCTCTTTGAAAATTTGCCATGACACCTTATTCCATAAATAACAAATTATGTTTGGCAAGTTTTAAGTGCCCTAAATCAAACCCCCAATCAAGCTAGCCGCCCCTTCCTCCTTTCCTTTCCTTTGTGGGTCTTCCCAATTAATTCCCCAACCAATCTCTCCACTAAAATTTCAGATCTTAGGAGGATTTTAACCACACAAGGTTGCTGTCCAAAAATTTCAGAAATTCCTCTTGCTGTCCTGCTGTCCGGGCGGTTCCAGTTTACCATCCAGAAATTTCAGCAAGTTCCCCTTGCTGTCCTGCTGCCCGGAAGGTCCCCGTTTGGTGTCCAGAAGTTCCAGCACCTTGTAATTTGCTGTCCCCTCATGTATGGCTGATCCAGAACACGACCACGGCTTTATTTTCGACGATCAAGGGCTGATCGACATACTCCGGTCTCCGTTCTTCGACATTGACTTTGAGAACGACCAATCCGTTGAAGACTACGTAGAAAGAATCATCTTCTCCCTCACCAGCGCTATCGACCAACAACACCCTCCCAATTAGGTGCGGACACCGGACGTAGCTCTACGTCCGGACTCCACTAGAATAGCGCCACGTAGCGACCCGAAGACCCGGCGACCCGTTTCGCCGAGAAGTTCAAATGATGCACGTGCGGTATTACTGAAGAATTACTCCGGTATTACTCGGTATTACCAAAGAATTACTCGGTATTACATATGAATTACCTAGGTATTACTCGGTATTACCTAGGAATTACTAGGTATTACTGAAGAATTACTCGGTATTACCTAGGTATTACTCGGTATTACCTAGGTATTACTCGGTATTACCTAGGTATTACTCGGTATTACCTAGGAATTACTCGGTATTACCAAAAATTACTCGGTATTACCAAAAATTACTCAGTATTACTTGGTATTACCGAAAAAATACTCAGTATTACCTAGGAATTAGTCAAAAAAGGGCAGGTTTTTTTAATTTTTCGCGTCCAATCCGGGTCGGGTCGTCGGGCCAAGCGGAAGTTGTCATAACACGTGCTAAATACGTGGCGCCGTTCTAGTGGAGTCCGGACCTAGAGCTACATCCGGTGTCCGCACCTAATAATTTCATTCAGTGGCGACTTGCTTCCAAATCCTGACAAAGGTGAACTCTCTTCCAAGTCTTATCTCTTCTAAGTTTTCTCTCAATTGTGGCGTCATAAAGATTATGTAAGCTTTCTTCGTTTTCACCAATCATCAAAGAGTGAGGGATTTTACATAGTGACTATTCTGAATGTTAATTTAGGGATTTCTGTCGAAAGCCTCACATTACGCAAAATCTGAATTGATTGACTATTTTTGTGTTCTAAATCTTTGTTGTGTAATATATTGCTTGATCTAAACCATTGCTTTATTGTTTTCAATCACCGTTTAAATCAAGACAATTGACTAATTTCTCTCGCTCTTTCAAAGGCATATAATTTCAAAATACAAAACATCAACATACGCATTTAGTTCTACATCACAGGTGCATTAATTCAAAGACATGCGCTGCTCATGACAACCTAAGTAATGGTGGTAGTATTTGAAGTTGTGAAGGAGCTCTATTTGAAAGGAGTGAGGTGCGAACGAGGCCATGCCATATGAAAAGGTTGTGTAAGAAAATATAAGCTCGTGTTATGCAACTCTAAACTTATTAAGGCTCCACATTGTCTTTACTTTATTAACCTTGTCTCTGCCTTGCCTCTTCTCAAATTATTGAAGATCACCATTCCACTCACTGAAATCTTGTTTGTTGATTGCTCTTAATCAAATTGGGATCTCAAAAGGAAAATGCTAGAACATTATATATTTAGAAGTACAAAGTTTTAATATTTTCTATACGCATAATCAATTTTTTTACTAATTGTTTTCAATTTTTATAAACTAAAATAGTAAATGACTTTAGTGGTTCATGCACAAACTGCTCTTCTTTAAAGAGTTAATCAATCACATGAAGTAATCAAGATTTAAAAGAGGGAGGAATGTGAAGCCTCTATACTATCTATGGCTACATGATAATTTGTTGCTGAAGTATTCATACGATACCAACTTATAAGAGAAATTTCCCCAAAGTTAATTGGGGGGTGGGGGGTGGGGGTGAGGGCCACCACCACTACTCATCCTTCCCATCCATATTTTCGCTGCTACTTTCCATCATTTTCTTGTGTTTGGAACTCAACTTCAAAACACATTTTTAGCCACTTCATACTATACCTAAATATAAGCGAAATTTCCCAAACATAATGTGGGTGAGGGCCACCCCTACTCCTCACCCTGCCCATCCCTGTTTTCGTTGCTACTTTCAATCACTTGCTTGTGTTTTTAGCTTAACTTTGAAACACGTCTAGTCACTTTAACTAACTGGATGCATGTTTATGCCATAATAGAAGTATAAAAACATCGAAAAACATTAAAATATGCAAATAAACAAACAGGAAGCTAGTTATTTGAGTATATATATAAAGAGTGTGGTCATATGTCATATGAAGGCCTTTCAAAAAAAAATATTTATATATTTTGATGTATCAATACACTTTAATTATCATCAGCCATCCTTTATGAAATTTTACATCACTAGAAAGAAGATTTAAAAACAAAAAGTCAACCCATCTGGTAAGTTACCAACAATATGGGGACTAAGAAAGGGTTGATATGTAGCCTTACCCTTGTGTTTACAGATCTATTGTATCTATATCATGTATTTTCTAATTTTTATATCTAAATTATTTGAAAGGTCCTACAAATTAAAAATTACAACTATCTTCTCATAAAATTAAAATTTATCCTTCTAAAAAAATTTGGATCCGTTTGATTGAAGATGTACTGATCTAAATGTTCTTAATATCATGTATTTTCTAATTTTAATAACAAAGATAATGGATAATTTAGATCTTACATTGTAAGCTCATAAGCCCCTAGAAAAATTGCAACGTACATTGCACATCGCACAAAACTTCGGCTGGTCAAATCTCTTGATGCAGCAAAAAAAACTTCACAAGTAGCTTTTGGAGGGACTGTACACAGAAATAATCTCCTAGAAAATCTATTTCATATTTCTGGAGGGAGTGCGAATTGTAAAATATGTAATTGCAATTCTTCCAATGTGCTCAGAGATAGTCACCTAAATATTTTGCCTATGCTTGGATGGGAAAAAATTGCTAATCAAACAATTCCATCTGGCTTGTAAATGGGACACCGGGGAACGGTCAAAGTTCAAAGAATCTATTGGTGGTGTAATTTTATTTGACAAGATGGTTTTCTCAAATATTTTCTTTCAACTCCCCAATATTACTTATTAGAAATGTTTAGTTAACACGCCTACTTCTAAGCCAGTTGCTATTCAAACCTTTTTAATCATTAACAATTTTGCTTTTACTTCTTATATTATGGAAAATGATCAAAATAATTTTTTAACTCTTTATGAAGGACCAAATGGTCCCGAACTATATTAAAAGATCATTGTAGTCCCTCAACTCCTTAAAGATGAACCAAAATAGTCCTATAAAGAATTATTTTGGTCCCTCAAGTCTTTAAAGAGGAACTAAAATAGTCTTATGATAGGACTATTTTGGTTCCTCTTTAAGGAGTTGAGGGACTAAAATAGTCCTTTAATATAGCTGAGGACCATTTTGATCTTTCATAAAGAATCAATTGACCATTTTGATCATTTTCTCTCTTATATTATGTTATTTCATATTACAAAAATGACATTTCAACCTTTTTTAGGGGCAGACTGCTGTGGGTGGTCATAGTTGGGAAGAACACTCCTTTTATTAGATGTTACTTATCTCTTACTCCAAACAGCTTTAGAGTTGCAAATTACTGATGAAAGTTAAAGACTTTTCTTAGTACTTATCGAAATATTATAATTATTGGTGAGCTAAAGAGGTTGGTTCAAACTTCTCTCTTGTCAAACTATCATCCATTTTATTAATTATCTAAATTTTTTAGGGCTTTTTTGGAACTTCTGTAGATTAAAAAATATTTTATGAAGAGCCCATTTGATTTGTGGAACTTCTGTAGATTAAAAAATATTTTATGAAGAGCCCATTTGATTTCTTGCAACGGATAGTATATATAATGATTAAATTGTTATCGAATGCGATTGAAATTTTCTGAGTTGGTATATGCTTTTTTGTGCAGCTTTCAATATAGAATACAACAACAACAACAAACTTTTATCTCACTATGTGAGATTTGTTACGTGAATCTTTTTTTTCCATCGTGTCCTATTAACTAGCTGAGGAGTCCATCAAGGTTAACTTCATATACTTTTTTATCTCTTTAATTTAAGCTTGTTCTTACGTTGGGTTCTTTCCTTTGGTTTGGCAGTGACTATTTCTTGGTTGTTTTGTTTTCCCTGTTTTAAGGCTACTGATTATGATGACCTTTAACAAACATCTTCATTAAAGCATTATTCTTGTCCATTGGTAACGTGTAAGCTTACATGACCTATATCAAATCGGAATGTATTACATACATGCTGCGGTAATGCATGAGAATCGAGAAAATATAAAAACAAGGTGCAGTTCTGTCAGGTGCAAATTGACCCTTAGGCCCTAGCTTGTTAGACTATAAACAGCTCAAATTTTTATCCTTGATGGACAACAATCTGCCAATCTGGTAACCTACTTCATGCTTCTTTCAGGATCTTTTCTTTTTCCCTCGCTAAGTTATTTGTAGTCAAAACTGCATATGTGAGAGATTTACTGATGTAGTTTCTGCTTATACAGATCTATTTTGTTGTCTATGTTTTTGTTCTGTTCTAAGAGAAGCTCTTGGGCAAGTGGTTTTGCCATGTAAATTTGGTTATTATTGTCAACTTTTTCTTGTTAGTACTAGCTATTTTTAATTTCTGAAGGAAAAACTAAGCGATCTCTTTTAATTTCACAAGCAAATTACACAGGAAAAACTAAATGCAATATGCATACATCTTTCACTTCTCACACCAATGAGGGATGGCAGTGCTCAAAGCGTATCCACTGAATGCTAAAAATGAAAAATTATAGTGACTCTGTAGCATCTGCATAAAACTCTCTCATCACCAGAAAGCAGCATCTGAACTACTGCTTCCATAGTTAGCCTCATGTTCTTCTCTTCTTCCAGGCAAGAAGTTGCCACCTTCACCATCCTGATTGCTGGTTTGCAATCAAAGTTTTCCTTGCATCTCTATTCAAAGAAACTCCTAATCCAAGACTCGGCTCCCATTTTAAGAATCCCTCAGCATCTTGCATATTCTCGTCATTGCCCTGATCTCCATATCTGTTACTTCCTCCATCACCAAGTCGCAAACCCGACTCCCACTCTCCAGCTTAAGCAGCACAACACCATCGCTATAGGCATCAATCTTCTCTGTGATGGGAAACTTTAATGCCCATCCTGTTGCAATGTACCCTTTTGTTTCTCTAATCGTTGACACATTCAAACCAATCACCCCTCTATTAAGCAGTTTTTCATGCCCAAAATATGCAATCTTTGTTTCATAGTTGCAGTCAAGAAGTATGTTTGTGGACTTCACATCACAGTGAATCACCCATTCAAGGCACTCATGGTGAAGATAAGCCAATCCTCTTGCTACCCAACAGCATTCTTTCCAACTAAGAAGTTTATTTCCATAAAAAAATGCCTTATCAAGTGAGCCATTCTCCACAAACGCACATACCAGAAGCCTATGTGTGTTTTCTGAGCAGAACCCATATGTCCTCACAAGATTCATATGATATATCCTACCAATAACACTCACTTCTGCCCAAAACTCTTCCTCCCACTACAAAAAAGTTGACAGCCGCCACCATCCCATTTTCTAGCACTCCACTGTACACAACTCCTGATCCGCCTTGGCCAATCACTTCCTTGAAATTACACGTCATCTTTAACTAAATCTCCTAAACTGGTTTGAAACCACCGTCTAGCCTTCTGCCATCAAAACCTGAACATCCTCTTTTCTGTATGTAAACCTATAAACAAGCCCTCCACTACAAAAAATTGCTGCCAAGAAGCTGTACATGTAGGTCCAAATCATGTTTTTTTGACGAACTCTTCAACATCTGTGAAGAGCCAACCTTTGGATCAATTTCAGTTGCATTGCAAATTGGCCCCCTCAGCTGTGGCTTTCAGCTATTTATCGTTGTTACAGGTCGCAAAGCTTTTATGTAGATGTCAGTATAAGATTCAGTCCTTCCATTATATAGCACGCTGTCGAATTAACAAACTCCATTTCCCAACTTACAAGAAAAGCCTTGACAACTGCAATCATTCATGCATCTGCTCTTGCATTCATCCAAATGCACCATGTTGGTAAAATTGATATCAATCCCCAAGAAATCTGCGTTTTGTAAATACTTGAATTCCATCTCCTCTGGTTTCAGTGGGCAGCTATGATTAAACTTTGGTTTGCGACCTATATTCGTGTTGCCGGGATCAGTCATCTCTAAGTGAGGTGGGCACAAGCATTCCAGCATTGGGTATGAACTACAAATTCCATTTTTCCACATTAGCCATGAATTTGGCATATGCCAAGAAATGCCTACCATGTAATTAACCACAACCCAATTGTGTTATCCAAACTGTAGTGCCTGAGGTTTCCATCATAAGCAAGAGTTGACCTTCTTCTAATCCACGTCTTCCCTGAATCTGCTGCAACGAACTAGAAATGGTCACTGGCAAATAACTTACCCCCTGCTTCTGCTTCAAGCACTGCATATCTGCTGAAAATCTGGCCCATGCTTCCACTATGACACACATTTGGTCTGGGTTGGGCCAGTAGATACTTGAAATATCTGACCCATTCTATGTCAGCTGGAGTACATCGTTATAATCAAAATAGAATTCAAAGTATCCTGAAGAAGGGGACCCTCTTGCTATTTTAGAAACAAGCTTGGTGTTCATGGTGATTGGTTGAGAAGGAAAGAGGGTGTCGGTTGGAGAGTTAAAGCTCTTCCGTAGAATTCTACCGTTTGGGTCAGTGACAACAAGGTTTCCATTGTCAAGGAGACTAAGGGTGCGTTTCGGACGGCTTTTTTCTCTATTGCGCGTCACGAAACATAACCGAGAGGTGGTTTGGTGTTAAGCGATTGTGCTCCGTTCTTAAAATTTCCACGCCCCGTTGTTGCTTTTCCCGTCTGAAGCAACCTCCCCGCTGTTCGAAGGTATGAGAAAGATGTCAATGCCCTTACAGTTATTTGCAAACTACCCCGTCTTCCTCATCCAGGCGAAGTTCCGCGACCACTTCTTCCATTTCTCCACTTGTTCTGGCTCATGTCACGACGCTCGCGACCACAATCGTCTGGTACATCGGAGTCGCTCAGGTATTTCTCCAAACTTGCAGCTGTGAGAACCCTGTCAGAGTGAAGCAGAGCTTCAGCAAGATTCATTGACGATGCTTTCTCCAGGATTCGCAGACCCATCCCCTGTCTCTCACTTTCGAGGTCTCCAAGAGCTATAGGCCCATCCCTAATCAGATGGCTTCAAGAGCTATAGGCCCATCCCATCTCCACTCTCTTTCACATGTTTTTCCGAATTCCCTCGACCTCCGTAGCTCTCCAGTCCAATTCGGCCTAGACGAACGACCTCAAGCCCTGATCTCCCTCTGCCGATCGCAAGCCCCAGTCAGGCGTGACTACCCGTTCCGCCTCGCCTCCATTCGATCCTGCCCTAGCGGATTTCGTCGGCTCTCGTCCCCTGTGTGATCTGGGCTCAACAAGAGCATCTCAACCGGCATTTCTCCTCCTGACAAGCAGGTATACCTCCTTACATTTCTCTTCTCCTTCCTCTTCTTTCTTCTTTCTATTGTTCTTCTTCTTCTTCTTCCTCCACTCCTTTCTCTTTCTCTAATTTCCTTCTTCTTCCTTTCCTCCTTATCCTTCTTTCTAGATCTTACAATGGTAAATTATCTTTTTCTTCACAATAAAATGAGAGTTTTTCCCTGAAAAGCATAGTCTGTAATAGTATATTTTGTGCCTCGGGTCTAATTAGAGTAAGAGTCCAAAGGAAGCTTGAGTTTTTTTTTAATAAAATTAATTATAATTTGAAGCTTGAGGTTGCTGTAGGAAATATTTCCTTGCTTGAATTTATCGAAGAATGCATTTGAAAAATTGCGAGTGTTTATTGAGTGGTGGATGAAACATATGATTATAGGCTATGTTAACAGCAAAAAAAGATTTGTTTATTGTAAATGAAATTTTATTCATGTGTAGAACTTACTATACTCATTCAGATTCCTCTATGTTTTTAGCAGACCAAATACAAATTCCAATTCATTAAGTAATAGTGTTACAATGGGTAAACCTAAGGATGGTGGACCATCTGCAACATGAGAGGGTGAAGTGAAAATTATTTTTTATGATTTATGTTTGAAGGGGTTTGATGGAGAAATATAGAGAGAATAAGGAGGATCTACATATGATATTTATTGATTTAGAGAAAGCATATGATAAAGTTCCAAGAGAAGTGTTATGGAGAGTTCTTGAAAAGAAAGGAGTTAATAACACTTATATTCAAATCATTAAAGATATGTATCCAGGAGCTATTAATTGCGTTCAAACACAAGGTGGTTTGACCAATATTTTCCTATTTTGGTTGGATTACATCAAGAATCAGCTTGGAGCCAATATCTTTTTGCTTTAGTCATGGATGTTCTCACTAGACATTTGCAAGAGGATGTACCTTGGCGTATGCTTTTTGCTGATGATATTCTTCTTGTTGATAAGACTAGAGAGGGAGTTGAAGGTAAACTTGAATTATGGAGGTCAAGCTTAGAGTCTAAAGGTTTTCGCTTGAGTAGATCTAAAACAGAATATATGGAGTGTAATTTTAGAAGTAATAGACCTAGTGAGGGGATTGTGACTTTGGGCGATCAAGTCATTAATAAGAGTACACGTTTTAGATCTTTTGGATCTAATTTTCAGAGTGATGGTGAAATAGATGGAGATATTATCAACAGAATTCAAGTTGGATGGTTGAAGTAGAGGAATGCATCAGGCTTGCTGTGTGATAGAAAAGTCCCCCTCAAACTTAAGGGAAAATTCTATAAGATGGTGGTGAGACCTGCAATGCTTTATGGTGCCAAATGTTGGCCATTAAAAGAGAAGCATAATACTAAGTTAAGTGTTACAGAGATGAGGATGCTCAGGTGGATGAGTGGCTTTACCCTTAGAGAAAAGATACAAAATGAGCATATACGTGAAAAGGTTGGAGTAGCTCCAGTGGAAGATAAGATTAGAGAGAGTCGCCTTAGATGGTTTGGTCACATAAAACAGCAGCCTCCCGATGACCCGGTTAGGAAAGTAGAGGTATTAGATTTGACTTTTGTTAAGAAAGGTAGAGGTAGACTTAAAAAGACTTGTTTAGAAAATATTAGAAATGATCTTCCTTTATTAGATTTAAACGAGAATTTGACTTTTAATAGGACACAATGGAGAAAAAGGATTCTTGTAGCCGACCCCACATAGTGGGACAAAGGCTTAATATTGTTGTTGTTGTATGATTTATGTTTGAAGAAATTTAAACTAGGAAATCGTCCAACCACGCATTTTAATAAAGAGGGTTGGATGAATTTAATAAAATCTTTTTAAGAGAAAACAGGTCGAGAGTATGACAAAACACAATTAAAAAATAAATGGGATCAACTTAAAAAAGATTGAAAATTATAGAAGGAGTTGAAGCGAGGTTCTATTGGATTGGGCTGGGATCCAGAAGGAAAACTATTGATGCTCCAGACAAATGGTGGAAAGATAACTTACAGGTAACCTTTGAATTATTACATATTAAAATATATACATATTCTTTTTAAACTTAACTTTTACAGCTTTTAATATATACAAGTAACTACGCCTTTTGGGTTCTTCCAAATGCAAAAAAATTCAGATATTGCAGTATAGATCCCGAACTTGAGGATAAGCTCGACATGATGTTCATGGGTGTGGTTGCTACTGGTGCTCATGCATGGACTCCCAACCAAACTGTTGAATATCATGATGTTGGGGGATATTCTGAACAGTTAGACAATGCTAGTGATTCTTCTGAAACTCCTTTACAAAAAGTAGATGACCTTAGTGATTCCAACCACTCAAAACGTCAATCAACTTCAACTTCCGTAATTCATAAGAAAAAAATGGATCCGATTTCCTACGAAATCAAATTACTCAACTTATAAGTGCATGCACAATTATTGGATCAGTCTCAAATGTATCTCAATTGACAAGCTATCCTCTACTCCTCTCCGATGTAATTAAAGTGCTTGATCAGATCATTGAAATATTTAAAGAAATATCAATTTACTTGTACTCAACAAAGCTGTGCGAGGATCCTATCCAGCGAGAAATTTTCATGTCAATGTTGCATGAGAGAAGAATTTATTATCTTCGTTACTGCTGCGAAAATTGGGATGTATAGTTCCTCATTTTGACATCAGTTATAATTTAGTTCTTTTCTGTTCTTTACTATTCCATCACAATTTCTCTATCATGCTCTTATAGACAATTATGTAATTTTTTGAAGCTTAAAATTATGAAACTGTATTTCAAACATTTCTCTAATAGATGATGTTTCGAGTTTGTTGTTGATGAGGACATCCGACCGTGAAAGTTTATCAGAGAAGCCAAAAATCGATGGCCATGATTGTACCACTTTATTTTGAGTTATTATTTGTATTTTGATTTATTTATGCATTTTTTCATTTTTACCCTCACTTGAGGGAGTAGGCATATATGATCCGTGGGGGCACTTTTATCAGTTGTCTTGTTATTATATTTTGGCTATTTATTGCCCCCTCTTCTTTTGAGAAGATGGATGATTATTAAGAGAAAATTCGGCAATTTGTTCTTAAGAGCTTTGAGAGTTCTTATGAGAGTTGAAGTCCCTAAGTGAGGGTAACGTACTACCCACATGCCGCAGGAAGCATTCAAGCTCGTGGTTTGAAGTCCCTAGGTGAGGGCAAAGTATTACCCATCAGCCGCAGAAAGCGTCTGGGCTCGTGGCTTATCTTCTCCACCGACTCCCTCTCCTCCTTCTCCCCTAGCCGCCACCTTCATCTCGCTCTGATACCATTCCTCTTCTCTCAGTCCTTCTCCACCTCTTGGCCCAACCACCTCCACCAAGCCGCCGGCCTCCACTTTCCCCAACCTTTGGCCGAACCCTTCCCCCACCCAACCACTGGCCCCACTACCTTCCTAGCCACCGGCTACCATCCTCCCCTCCCCTTGTCTCCAAACTTTCAAAACCAAGCATTCATTACTTTCCTAATTTAAATTCTTGTAAATTTGTAAAGTTAAAAGATTTCAAATTTAAATAATTTTAAATTTGAAATTTCTTTCCTAAAAAAAAAGAGTTATGTTAGGAAAGCTCATCCAATCATGTTATTTTAAATTAAAATAAATAATTACTATGATTTCTTTCTTTAATTAATATTCCAAGATTGACAAGTCATTAAACACCCCACCTCTCCCATTTGATTTCAATTTTTAAATTTCAAACGCATAGTCACTATTTTTCATAATTAACATATTTTAAATTAGGATTGTTTTCAAATCAGATTTTAATTTATTTAAAATCTGAAATCCTTCTCCTAAAATAACATGAGCTATATTAGGAAACCTCCCCCAATCATGCCCATTTGAATTTAATGGGAGATTGGTCTTAATTTTCCCTCTAATAATTGATAGCCTAGGATTGACAAGTCATAAAACACTCCAATCAAGTCCCCATAAAAGAGGCTGGCCCCTCCCTCTCTCCCTTTCCTCTTTTGCTCCTCCCAATTAAGTCTCTCAATCAATTACTCCAAATTAACTTCAGATTTTGGATTTGATTTAATTCTTATTTCTTTAATTGAGAGATCATAATTGGCAACTCTAGTAAATCAATAATCCCACCCCAATCATGGCTAGCTTGGTTCTACATCATTTTGGTATCAGAGCATGGTTGCATTCCCGAGATGCGTACTCGATAGAGTCGAGCTCTTTTTTCACTCTGGGAGATTGATGAGGACATCCGATCGTGAAAGTTTATCAGTGGAGGAGCCGAAGATCGACGGCCATGATTGTACCACTTTATTTTGAGTTATTATTTGTATTTTGATTTATTTATGTAATTTTTCATTTTTACCCTCACTTGAGGGAGTAGGCATATCTGACCCCAGGGGGCACTTTTGTCATTTATCTTATTATTGTATTTTGGCTATTTATAGCCCCCTCCTCTTCTTTTGAAGGGATGGATAATTATTAAGAGAAAATTCGACACTTTGTTCTTAAGAGCTTTGAGTGTTCTTTTGAGAGTTGAAGTCCCTAAGTGAGAGTAATGTACTACCCACCAGCCGCAGGAAGCATCCGGGCTCGTGGTTTGAAGTCCCTAGGTGAGGGCAAAGTATTATCCATCAGCCGCAGGAAGCGTCCAGGCTCGTGGCTTATCTTCTCCACCGACTCCCTCTCCTCCTTCCTCCCCAAATCGCAAGCCACCCCTCTTTTCCCTCCAAGCCGCCAGCCATCTTCCCCCCTCCCCTCCAAACCGCCGGCTACTACTACCCTCCTCCCTCCAAACCGCTGGCTCTAAGCCCCAACACCGCCGGCCCTAGCCACACCTAGCCCAAGCCCCACCATCTCCCATAGCTGCCAGCCTTCCTCTCCAAACTCTAGCCACTGGCCACCCCTTTCCCTCATAGATTTACTACTTTCCTAAAATATTTCGTAATTATTTTGGAAGATTTTTGAATTCAAATTCAAATTCTTTCCTAAATGATATAACTTATTTTAAGAAAACCCCCCAATTATTGCAAATATGAAATTAAATAGGACTTGATTTTAAATCCTCAGACAACGTATGTGGACGCATTCAACGTATGAGAACTCCTTCCCTTTTTCCCTCCTTTTGGCCGGCCCCCCTCACCCTCTCTCTTTAATTGCTTTCTTTCCAATTAGGAGCTCCAATTAAGGAGCCAATTGGCCGCCCCCTCCCCCTTATTCCCTCTTTCTCTCATTTTAGGGAAATTAAAATCAAGTTCCCTAATTCCCTAATTATCTCCATCATCAAATCTGAATTTAATTTCAGAAATTTGAATTGAATCACTCCTAGTCCACAACCAAAATCTGAACCAAAACAGTCCTATTTACTTAGCCTTGGCCAACTACTCAACTTTCTCATCCTGGACATTGACTCCTACAGAATTTCGTCAACTTAAAGGCTGCTGTCCCACCTCTCTCGTTCACCCAATTTGCTGTCCAAGAGCAGTTCAAGTTGCTGTCCAGAGATTTCAGCCATTCCTCTTTGCTGTCCGGGAGATTCCAGATTGTTGTTCAGAAATTTCAGCAGCTCTCCCTCGCTGTCCTGCTGTCCGGAAGATCCCCGTTTGCTATCCAGAAATTCCAGCACTCCGTATTTTTCCGTCCACTCTCTTCCGAGTTTCGACGAAGGTGAACTCTCTCCCAAACCTTATTCCTTCTCAATCCCTCTCAATTGTGGCATCATAAGATTGTGCAAATTTTCTCTGCAAGCCGACTTATTAAGAGTGTGAGTGAGTGGATCCGAATAGTGATTAGTCTAAATGTTAATTTAGGGATTTTCTTTGAAAATCCCGTATGTTGTGCTAATCTTGATTGAATTGGTTAATGTTATGATCCTAAACGATTATCGTGTAATTTGGCCTAAGCTACATCACCCCTCTTATTGTATGTAATCTCTATTTAAATCGCTAAAAATTAGAATAATTATTGTTGCTCTAATCTAAGGCGTTTAATTTTAACATTTGATTTTTACATACGCATCTAGTTTTACATCTGTTATCATATTAAAGAGTAAAAGGTGTAAGATTGATTAATGTTGGCTAACATTAAGAGTTCTAGATTACCTTAGTTAATATATGATTTCTCCTTATTTTCTATACTGATGTTATAAATATGGTAACTATGTTTATGCAAGGAGAGGCAGAGGGAGTAAGTTACCTTTTCCTGTTAGTAAAGGCAATGTTATCAATTGTAGCTTGCTATGATGTAATAGTTGGAAACATTAGTTTTTGTGATGTTGATTTGTTTTTGGAATCATATAAAGATAAGCTTGTGGGTCGAAGACATGTGCAAGAATACCAAGGTTTTTATCCGCAAGAATGATTTACTTCTCATATTCTGCCCAGAATATTGAGTTATCTTGTAGAGTTCTAGAGCGCCTTAATGTACCTTTTTTTTTATTCTCTATGCTGATGTTAACTATGTTCATGCAATGAGAGGGAGCAAGTTCTCTTTCCCAGTTGTTAATAACCACACTACCAATCGCAGCTAGCTATGATGCAGTAGTTCGAAACATTATTTTTATATGCTGATTTGTTTTTTGAATCATAGAATAATATGCTTGCTTTAAGCTCCCCATTAGTGTATAAATAACTAGGAACCATTGTTTGTTCATTATTGTATTTGCTCTATTCCTCTTAATTTAGTCCAAGCTGATGACCATCTCGAAGTGATGAAATCTAGCTATTCAGACTTATCAACAATGATGTTTTACACTAAGTTACATTGATGCTTTGTAAGTAGTATTCAGTGTGTTCTTTATTATATAAATGTGTGGATAGAGGCTTAATTTCTTCATAAATGTGTGACCATGTTGTTGACCAACTAGACCTGGTAGTAAAATTCAATTAGCATACTCTATCCACCTGCTGCTTGCAAATGAATGAAGATTAATTTTTAAGAATAAAAAGACGGCATCATCTCTTAGAAGTTTCTCCTGCTTAACTAGTTCCACATATATGCTAAAATTTACTTGTCAAGCAACCAACTAAATAAGCAGAATGTAGTAGAAAGTAGCATTTTAATAGATGGCGAAGGTGCTGGAGAGATGATACAACTGTGAGAGAAAATCACAACTATATTGGTTCATGAGATGAATTAGAAATCATTTTTCTACAGAAACTTCTATAGAGACATTTTTTCTATGTTTTACAAGATTATAGTGATGTCTTGTTAGGTTCTCTGTCATCTATTTTAGATTTATTGTTTACTATTTAAATGCACACAGGAAGTTATTTCCTACTTTCCAAATTTACTCTACCAAAACCTAGTTTTGTTCGTGTGGATTGCAACTTTGTGCTTTTCTACTGAAGTAATTAATTGATCAAGGTTATGAAGTCTTTCAAGATACTTATGGTTTCTCATATTATTTAAGTTAAGCTTGGAAAACTGAATTTAATTGAGTATTATAGTATATTGGGGCAACGTTTATATTTCTTAAATTAATTGATTGAATAACTATTCCTGAATTTGAGGCAGTAAACCAATGATATTAATATATGGTTAATTGTGCAATCTTCCTATTATGGTGCCTTGTTATGGTAAAATGAGTGCAAAATATTGTTTAAATCAAAGTTAATGTTTATAAGGAGAAGAATGGAAAGTAAGGATTGCTTAGATCCAGGTTGGGGTTATATAGGAGATGCAGTGGATAACTTATGATATTGCTTCACTATGATTTTGTGCTGTTTCATTGAGTGGAACTAATAATTTCTCATGAAAACATGATGTGTTCATTTTCCAAATAGCTAAATGAGCTTTCACATCTTTACCATCTATGCGAACTGCCATATTTTCTTAGTGCAGGATGTTGATTATGAGGCCACAATTGCTGCTAAATTAGCCATTGCAAAGAAAATATTCAATCTGGAGGAGGATGAGTTACTTAATTCCAGCCCCCTGCCCCTTCCTAAAATTCTTATCTGATAATGAGGTATATATATCATATTCTCCTATCTTGGCTGTCTACATTTCTTCCTTTAAAAGACTTTATGAAAGAGAGGCAATTGTTAAAGCATGCAAGAGACTACACTATTATATGTGTGATACCTGCAGGTGGCTATTGTTAAGCTTACTTGGCCATTAACGAGTTTATAATTCGGCTCTATAAGCCTTTTTGTTCTCTATAATGAGAATTTAGAGTATGTTTGTAAGTTCATAAACCAGTTTAGTTGGATAAAAAAAGTGAGTAGACGTTAGCTCAAATTTTCATATTAATTCTGAGTGATTTAAAATTGGTATTGTATTAATCAATTCATTTTAAAAAATTTATAATTTATTCAATATTGGTTTAGCTCATTATTACATATTGTTTGCGGAAAACTTGACTGTTATATTATATAACATTTTTTTTTGTTGAATTCGAACAATTTGAATTGTGGATTTCTTCATGTTGAAATTGTACATAATACTATATCAAATAATTTGTTTTATATATGTAAATTACATACTTATTTTTTATTTTAATTCAATCTTAAAAATGTATTAGAGTTATATTATTATTATTATTACAATTATTTTTCAAGTAATATTAGATATTATAATTTTTTTTTTAAATAACTTTAAAGTATGATATAGCATTGTCAAAATAAATTAAGAGAACTTTGATATTTAAAAGTCTTAAAATACTTTGATAAAGTGGATAAACTTTAGTTTAAAATTGTTAGTTTGTATTATATACATTAAAAAAAATTTTGCATTTACATAATTTTGTTTCATCTCAATATATATAAGGGTATTATGATAATTTATTCGCATACAGCTGCCGAACAGCAACTTGATAGTTATATTATCCAAACAAAATATAATGATTTATGTAAAGCAATTTTAGAAAGCAGCTTTCGGTACGCTAATTTTACAACCTGTTTTATCTACAGTTGTAGTCATCCTAAACGCACCCTAACATAGTCAGTGGTAGCAAAGCCTGCAGTGGTGCTCCAGGCTACTATGCCATCAATGTCGTTGAGCACTAAGACACCATCATTGTGGAGAGTGAGATGAAAGCCATGTCCATTGATAAGTTGGTCCATATTTGTCAACGCGAATGCTGCATCATGCTGTAAAGTTTCATGTGGAGTTATAGCATATAACGCACGGTGCAGCATGCGTCATTTAAAACATGACATAATATTAAATAATTATAAATAAAAATGTGTGTTAATATGAAATATTTTTAAATTGAAAGATACATCATGATGATGATAAAAAATAACCAAAGCGATGCTTAAGTTCAAGTAATAAATATCTCAATCATGAAAAATTCAAAATATTATAATCATTTTTTCAAGTCTATGTTTGGTAAGAAATGCAAGAATTCAAGATAATTAAGTTCAACTTAATAAATATTAATATAAATTATAATTTTAAATTTAAACCCCTAAAAAAAGGCTGGCAATATTTGAGCCTTGCACCATATAGCATTGCTCACATATGTCGTAAATAGCACACAATATTTAGAACTGGAGCATCGTGCTAAGCAAATGATGTTGTAGGTGCGTTGCGCCGTATATCATGGTGCGCGCCATTTTGCCCTATTGATATGCATGGGTTGGTCGCGATTGGCTGTCCATGTGATCGTCTGGTTGGCTGGCTGAGTTAGTGACCAGATGGAGGTGTATAAATCGCTGCCTCTTTGTAGAAGCCAGCTGAAAAAAAAAAAAAAAAATGTCTTAAGAGATGAGAAGACTGGAGCCATCTTCAACAGAATGGTAGGAGTATTTGACAAAAATGGGATTGAGCAGAGGAAGATGATGAAGAGAAGAGGAAAAAACATGGTGGAAATTTATGCGTTTCTGTTTTATTGTTTGAATGGGATGAGGAAATGGTTTCTGGAAGTTTTCCCCCACATCATTTAGGTGTGACCATAGAAAGGCAACTCAACCTTTATTTCACTTTTCTTAAAGTAATAAATGTTTGATGGATTTCTTTTAGGTAATAAGAAAAAAAAAAATCAAGCAATTTGTTAAGATTTTATTTAGGACAATTTACTTATTATTTTTTAAAGCCTCTTTTTAGTACAAATTGTATAATGTTGTTTTAAAAAGCAGTCAGAAAATTATTTTAAATGAAATTTAAAGGTTCATTTGGGTTGACTTTCTTACTACTTTTTGAAGTAATTTTTTTGTATAAAATTTTTTTGTTTAAGAAATTTTTGTATTAAAAATCTACTTTAAAAAATAGTAAAAAAACAGTCCCAAATGAAACCTAAGACTTCACAAGAGGGGTCTTAAGGGTGGAGGTCTTTACTAGACAAATTCTTCACATGTTTAGTGGGTTGGGGAAGTCTTTATTTGGAGACTTGAAATTTTTAGTTTTGAGAATTCAAAATTACAATTTTTTTAATAAATTATGGCATAATTTATTTTTGAGCCATGCAACTAATTTGTATTCTTTTCAAATCTTGTTCCATTTAAAATTTTGAAAACAACTTACCTTAATGACCATACAATATTGTGGTTTAATTTATTTCTCTTTTTTTATATACGTTATCATATGATCATTGGATGGTCAACTATGAGTGACCTACGAGTTCAAATGCAAAATATGCCTATTACTTTAGAGAAATTATTCTGTGTGAAGGCCGGGTGCAGCTCTACTCCCGGAGGAGAATCAGATATAGCCACATCAACGGTATCGAGCAGTACCGAGCTGCTGTACATAACGAAGGAGTGATGTGACACATTCTGTTTGATCTCCGGATGACATTCGACGTCCACATAAAATAATTAATCATTGCTTTGTGGGGCTAGAATGCCATCATGAAAACTACTTGCCTTGATGGCTGCATAACACAATGAGTTAAATCATTTCTTTTCTTTTATAATTGCTCTATCATGTAATCATTGGATGGCCGACTACAAGTTAAAGCACAAAATGGGCCTAATTGTCATGTGGCATCACGTGAAAATGCCTTGCCTTAACGGCTGTATTAGACGGCCGTGTAATACAAATATTTTATTTATTTATTTTTTTTAATATGTGATCATTTATGGCAGGCTTGCCATCATCTTCAATTATTTTCTATAAAATCTCCTCATAAAATTAGGGGATTTACATGTCACTTTATTTTATATTATTTATATATCTAATATTTAAAATTTTAATATTATATATCAATCACTCACATAAATAAATATGAGTGTATAGAATGAAATATTAAAACTTATTATATGATATGAGTGGTAAGCATAAAATATAGAAGTAATATATTTGATATTAAAATTTTATATAAATGATAGGAATATAATATTAAAGTTTTAGATATTAGATATGTAAATAGCTTCAAATAAGATTTTATGTATGTAAATATTTTTTTTATTAAAACAAAACATCAGGAAATTAATAGAGGATAGAGAAATAGGAAGGCGTAGCAGGTAGTGGATTAGGACAGAATTATTTAAATTTTATAATTGTTGATATTAAGATTTTATTTTATTTTTATTTTTTGTATTTTTATGTTTTTAAAATTAACTATTTAGATTTTATTTTAAGTGGGACTGATGGCACATATTTCAAGATAAGATAGATAATTAATGAGAGCAGCTAAAATATAATGAGAAATTGATTTTTTTTATTTGATGATTTATTATTTGTTATTGTATCAATGGCTGCAATCACAATGCTGCAGTGAATTAATTAAATCCGTTGATTAAAATTTTGGGGTCATTTGCATGAGGATTCCACGTTTCAATTAAAGAAAGCCGATGTCACACTGTGCTGGGGCCCATGTGTCAATTTACATGAACGTAGCTTTCATTTGCATATATGCATGGATTCTCCCACCTTTTATTTTCTCCATCGCCAAAAAACCAAATGGGCGAAGAGCCCAAAGCTAAGGGCATCTCCATGGAACAATTTATTTTCTATTTAAAAATGTAGTAACTATTTTATTCAACAGTAATTATCTTTAACTAAATTTAATTTCTAACGCTAAAAAAAGTATTTTGTGTATTGACCCCTAATCATTTCATACTTTATATTATTCCACTCATTTTTAATATAAATAGCACATATATAAAAAAACTAAACTATGAAAGCTCAATATGAATCTGTCTCAAAATTTAGAACAATGATAGCTTTTTTTTGGGGGGGAGGGGGGGGGGGGGGGGGGGGGGGGGGGGGGGGGGGGGGGGGGGATTGGGGGAGTAAAATGAATTTAAATATTTTTATATAAAAATTATTTTAATCATGTCAGTGCCACAATGCTGAAAACCTCAACGTCGCAACAGTCACTCAAATTCTTGTAAACCCGAGAATTTGGCATTGCAATGCCATCATAAACTCAATGCCACAGTGCTTTCTTCCAAAATTTTTGATTTACAAGAATTTTAGTTAAAATTAAATGTTGAGGCTATTACATGAACAAGATCAAAAGAGTATGATTAATTTAGGAGGTCATTTGATCAAACGAGCATTACTAAACACAAGATTTCCTAAGCCAAAAAAATGACTAAGGGAGGTAATAACACAATCACAAGAGTATGATCATACTAAATGATAGCTCTAACTAGAATAACATCATCAAATTTAAAGACATGCCTTATCAAAAAAGCATGGATAAACTATTAATAAAGCTCAAATCCAAATTAGGTATATCTAAAAGAGGACAGCCAAACTTCATGATTGACCTAATCAAAAGAGAATAACTATGTCAAATATCTAATTTAAATCAAAGGGTATGATTGGACTAAAGGTCAAGTGAGATACTTAGGCAAATGAATTAAATCTTAATCAAATAGGCGGTCTCAATAGCAAGGCTATTGAGACTAAATCATAGTAGGAGCCAAGTCAACATCGAGTCAAGTCAAAATAAAAATTAAGTCAAGTCAAGATACGGATCAAAATAGATTAAGGTGATAAAGTTAAGATCAAGTTTATATTAAACATCAAATCAAGTCAAATTGGTAGAGTCAAGATAAAGTCAAATCAAAGTAGAAAATTAAGTCATGAAGATTAAATCAATTCGAGATCCAGTTGATCAAGTCAATATCAAATCAAGATATGCTAATAATTTAGTCAACATCAAATCAAGGTAAGGTAGAAATCGTTAAGTCAAATCAATCAAGTAAAGATCAAACCAAGTTAAGATAGAAATTAAGTCATATCAAATGGGTTGGCTAGGCTTGTTGGCAACCACTAGTGGCGGCAGCTTGGTGGTCTTTGTTTGGGATGTGATTATGCTTGTCCATTTTGGGAATTCTTCTTTGTGGCATTATGCTTGCTTCCTTATGGATGACCCCTGCCTACCGTTTGGGTGGTCACAAAATGTTCGCCATTTATTGAGCCTAGCTTCTTTGAGTTTTCGCTTATGAATATTTATTTCGAAATCGATGTATTTTTCTTATTTGTGTTGTTTTGTCCTCTTTTGTACTTGCTTGTACCTTTATTATTATTATTATTATTTTTGGAATAAATTCTTTTTTTTTTTGGGAAAAAAATTCATATCAAATTGATCAAGTCAAGATCAAATCAACACGAGGTAGAAATTAAGTCAAATTAAGTTGATAAAGTCAATAATATATCAATCAAATTTAATGAAATGCATGTAAGTGATGCAAACATGATAAATCATAATAATTTTTAGAAATATCTCAAAGGATATTTGTGACACATCTACTACTTAGACTTCAATTAAAGAAGCTAGAAAAGACTATCCTAGAATACTATTGTTGCAGACTCGAATATACGCCGTGATAGAATTTTAGAAAATTTCCGTCTTAGCGTTGTACGGATATTCGGCACACAAACAGAAAATAAAAGAATACCAGTGTTTGTACGTGGAAAACCCTAGAAAGGGAAAAAACCACGGGGCCAGGCCCAGTTGAAAGAGTTCCACTAGTATTGTTTGAAATACAAGAGACTGATTCGTCCTTCAAATTCAGGATGATCATATTACAATGAGTATTGAAAGTCAATTACAAGGCCAAGCAGAGTTCCGATGTGACTCGGGTGTCCGGCAGAATTTTGGTGTCACTTGGTCTTCGGGCAGAGCTCCGGCGTCCCTCGGGCGCCCATCGGTGTTCCGGCGATGTTCCGACGGGGTTCCGGCGGCGTTCCGGCGGTGGTCGAGGAGGAGCTATTCCCTCCTAGACTTCTCTTCTCTTCTTCTTCTCTTCTTCTCTTCTTGGCTTAGCCCATAAATAGATGAGGGATCAGGGGCAAATAAGGAGTGATCCGGATGAACGGCCGATATTGAATCCCTTGATTGTGAGCCGTTTATTGAGCATTTGAAGGTCTTAATAGTATCACAATTCGACGATCTTGGGCTCGTTGGATTTGTCTCATCGAGCCGCTCAATTTGACTACAAGCTCGTCAAAATTGAAGACTGTTTGGTAACTCAAATTGCTGTTTGAAGTTTTTAACAGTGCTTCGGGTCCTTGATTTGGACTCATTCGGGCTCGGATTGAGTTGAATTTGGTGTCGTTGGGTTTGTATTTTCGAGACGCTTAGTTCGACTATAAGTTTGCTGAAATCGGAGTTCAGATGGTCTTTGAATTAATTTTTGAAGTTTCCAACTTGGTTTTTGCTTCGAGAGTCGTGCCCAATCAAGATAATTTTTCGATGACATATCAGTTGCCCCCCTATTTTCGTACGTCGAAGCTCTAGGAGTCCAAAAATACTTGTTCCGGCATTTTATATTGGCCGAATCGCAAAAAAAATTACATTCAAAAAGATATATTTTGCCAAAACTCAATCGTTGAGGCCTCGTTGAGCTTCGAAAGTGTCAAAATGGAGTCCAAAACATCAAAAAACGTGTCCGGGGACCCCAAAAGCGTCCAATTTGGACGTCCGGACCAAAAATTGGAGCCCAGAAATGCGTAGGCGGCCGAACCTGTCGGCCTCCGCCGCCGCCGCCCCCGGCGGCGCACAACCGCACGCTGCGGCGCACCTGAGGCCCGCCTGGCCCGATCCGCGGCCCACCTGGGCCCGCGCAGCAGCCTGCCCGCGGCCTGCCTGGGCCCGTACAGCAGCCCGCCCAAGGCCAGCCTAGGCCCGCTCAGTCGCCCGCCCGTGACCCACCTGGGCCCGCCCGCGTGGTTAACTGCGCGCTTGGCCGCGCCGTTTGGCCGACGGTTAGGAAACCGCCGGCCGGTTTTAATTTTTTTTTTAATGTGGTTGGGCCAAAAAAATTCCAAAAAAGTCCTAAAAAATTTCAAAAAATTTTAAAAAATTCAGAAAATTAAATAACATTTTGGAATCCTCCCCCTCCCCCCCTAAAAAATACTATAAATAGACCCCCCAGAGCCTAGGAAGAACTTGCCCCTTCTTCCTTTCTCCTTATAGCTTTTGGCATTTTGAGGCATTCCTCCATTTTTGAGTAGGTGACTTTCCCTACTTGACTCGGCGCCCCTCCCTTTGCGCAGAAGTTAGAGGCTTCCCCTCTACCTCCCTCCGTTTTCCCCCTTTTTCTTCCTACTTTAGAGGCTTTCCACAGTCTTTCGTAGGTGATTTTCCCTACTTAGATTTGCGCCCCTCTTTAGTAAAGGAAGCGAAATGGGTGATCCTGCCTCTAAAAATCCTTCGGAAGATCGTCCTGCGCCACGATCTGAAGTTTCAAAGAGGATTCAAAAGGCGTCGAAGGCTAACGATGTGATTTCCACCATCACTGAAGACTCTTTCATCTCGTTTAGGAAAAAATGTCATTTTCTTAATGATTTGGTGATGAAGGTGCCAGCCATATCTGATCGTGCCTGCTTCCCTCCCCTGGGATATGTGACGGTGTACGAATTTAGTTTACTAACAAGACTGCGATTTCCTCCTGCTTCTGAACTGATTGTTATTCTGACGATTTGTGGGGTGTGCTTATCTCAATTTTTTTATAGAGTCATGTCAATCGTGATGGGCCTGATCGTTCTTTTTAGAGACCGTGGAGTGGTACTTTCCTCAGAGTGCCTTTCTCGGATGGGGCGTCTCTTTAGCGATGCGTAGGGACGCATTTCTTTAAGGTCCAAGTGGTTGGACATCCGCACACGAGACCCCTCGAAAGGTTGGATCAGTAATTTTTTTATGTGCAGAATGATTGGGGTCTTCATGAGAAATGGGAAAAATTGAAAGAGTTACCCATCCCCCTTCACATTGGAGAAGAAGATTTGTTGAGGATACTCAAGCTTTCTGATTTAGATGCTCTACACTACGAGGTGTGTTACTTGAGTAGATACATAGATGAAGAGTATTTGTTCAAGGTTGGATTATCTACTCAAGCTGGGAGGTCACATGCGCAAATGTTGAAGAAATCTGTTAGAGTTTCAGAAGTGGTTCCCCAAAAGAGCTACTCCAAGCGACTAGGGAGCGAGGAAGGTTTGCAGGCACCGAGGAAGAAGAAGGCAGATGAGGTTTTGACAGTTGTTAGCGAAGGTCCTCGAGTTTCTCCATCCAAGTCATATATTCCAGAAGATGTGTTGAACCATCAGTGCATTGGCCATCGGCGGGCTGAGGAGTTGGTGAGTTCTCCTTTACTTCTTCTTCTTTTTTATATTTCTTAAGGAATATATTTCTGATATACTCTTGTCTCAGTATTCTGATTTCAAGCTCGAGATGACCAAGACTCTGAATGATTGGAACAAAGAGTTTGTGAAGATTAAGTACCTTCAGGGAGAGTACAAGAAGAAATATGACAGCAAAGTGAAGGAGATGAAGGTGGTGGAGGATCAGCTTGAGGGGTGTGAGCAGAGTTAGCCAATAAGATCACTTCAGCCTCTTCTCAGAATGAACGGATGGATCGTTTGCATATAGAGTTGGTGGAGGCACATGCGATAATCAAGAAGCAGAAAAAGACTCAGCAAATCCTTGAGGCTGAGAATAAGAGGCTTCAGAGTGTGTTGTCCGAGAAGGAGGCCCAGCAGTTGCCGTCTGCAGCTATTGAAGAGTTCAAGAAATATTATGCTTTCAAGATAATCATTGAGGACCACATTCAAGAATCTCGCAATCATATTTATGATGTGGAGGTGAAGGCTTTGGAGGCAAAGTGTATAGAGGATGGCTTTATTAGGGGCTTTATGAAGGGTGTACGTGTGATACATCATAAGACTGGAGCGGAGATCGAGGGGTTGACTTCTAGCCAGGCTTCTGGTGATGCTTCTTCAGACTTTGGTGGTGAAGAGCTGGAGAGTGAGTTGCAACGAGCTTTTGCCTTGGAGGAGGATGAGGAGGATGTTGAGATTCTGTAGGATGACTTTGATGTTATTTTGTATCAGTTTGCTTTCTTTCTAGTGATTGTATGTGTGCTAGATGTTAATGTTTCCACTTGATGTACTCGATGTTCAATGATATATAAAGAAGTCGTTTATGTTCTTTCTTACATGCAAATAAAATTTACTTAGTTTTACTTTAGTTTGGATGAGAATATTTTAGTGAGCTCTTTTTGACTTGAGCAAATGTGAGATATCCTTTTTTTTAAAGGTTTTGGCCTATCCGGGGCTATTAGTGAAAGCATTTGCTTTGTGACATTAACCTGTCTAGAAAAGGTTAGATCAAGTCCCCTTGGGATTGATTATCAAATGATTTTGATATCCAAGATATCCTCTTAGGATATTCGACCTATCCGAGGTTGTTAGTTAAAGCCTTTTCTTGATGACATTAACCTGTATGGAAGAGGTCAGATCAAATCCCCCTGGGATTGATCATTCAGTGATTGAGATACAATATAGATTATGTATTTCTCGAATCACAGAAAAAGAGTTTGGGGAGAATAGACAATATCACGATAAAGTGAATATCACATTACTTCATAATATAAGATAGTAGTTCCCTAGAACAACTTAGGGATACAAGAAAAAAGTTCTTCTATAATCAACACACAAGGGATGTACAAAAAACTTTAAAGATACATAACACGACTACAGGAGAAGATAAAATACAAGACAAATATAACACATAGACAGATAGTAGTATCAACTCCTACTGATAATATTTGCGAAGGTTGCCCACGTTCCAAGTTCGGGGAAGCATTTTTCCACCAGCATCCTTCAGTTTGAAGGTTCTAGGCTTGACCGTAGCTGCTACCAAATAAGGACCCTCCCAGAGGGGAGAGAGCTTATTACGCTGAGGGCCTTTTCCAGCGACTTCAATGCTTCATAGTACTAAGTCTCCAATGGTGATAGGGCGAGGTTTCACTCTTTGATTGTAGTGATGGGCGATTCTTTGGTGGTATGCAACGGTTCTGAGTGAAGCTTCATCTGTTACTTCTGGGAGGAGATCCAAATTTGCTCTAAGCCTCTCCTCGTTATTATTGAAGTTAAAAGTCTGAACTCTGTGGCTAGGAACTCCGATATCAACCGGTATGACTGCTTCTGTACCAAAGTAAAGGTTATATGGGGTTTGCCCTGTAGGAGTTCTGGTGGTGGTCCGATAAGCCCAAAGGACATTAGGGAGTTCATCGGCCCATTGCCCCCCAGCCTTGCCCAGGCGTGTCTTCAGCCCTTTCAGAATTGTTCGATTTGTAACCTTTGTTTGCCCATTAGCTTGAGGATGGGCAACAGCTGTGTGAACGAGCTGAATATGAAAATCCTTACAAAAAGATGTAAAGATCTTCCCGGTTAATTGTGTTCCGTTATCAGTGACAACCTTCGTAGGAATGCCAAAGTGACATATTATGTTCTTCCATAAGAATTGCTTGGCATTTATTTTAGTAATCTTCGCCAAAGGTTCTACCTCCACCCATTTGGTGAAGTAATCTACAGCCAGAATAATAAATTTTCGCTGTCTAGTAGCTATAGAAAAAGGTCCCATTATATCAATTCCCCATTGGGCAAAAGCCCAGGGGCTTTGAAGTGATGCAAGCTCCAGAGCGGGTGTATGAGTGAGGTTGGAATGCAGTTAACAGTTTTCACACTTTTGTGTAAACTCAAGTGCATCCTGTTTTATTGTAGGCCAATAGAATCCCTATCTCATAATCTTGTAAGCCAACGCTCTTCCTCCTAAATGCTCTCTACATACTCCTGAATGAACTTCTCGAAGTGCGTAATCAACTTCTGATGGTGGGAGACACTTGAGGTACGGCCCAGTGAAGGAGCGCTTATATAACTCATTGCCAATAATGGTAAAATTTGCAGCTTGTCTCCAAAGTCATATTGCAGCCATGGGTTCTTTAAGTAGCACCCCATCTTTAAGAAAAGATAAGATGGGTTCGATCCAAGACATCTCCCTTGGCTCGTCAATTGATTGTATGACCCACGGACCTTGAATACTTGGAAAGTGGATCTCCTCGATACACCTTCTCTTATAGATGTCTCCTGTTGTTGATGTAGCAAGTTTTGAAAGAGCATCCGCTCTCACATTTTACTCTCGGGGAATATGTATGATATGGTACTCTCTTATACGGGCCAAGAGTAACTTTAAAATGCTACAATATTGAGCTAGTTGAGGATTATGAATATCAAATTCCCCCTCCACTTGAGATGTGACTAGTTGGGAATCAGTGTGAGCTATTAAGCTCTGAACCTCACAGTCAATTGCTAGTCTTAATCCGATAATAAGGGCCTCGTATTTTGCTATGTTGTTGGTTGTCGGGAACTTGAGTCGGAGCCCGTACTCAAGGGTAACTTTCTGTGGAGAGATTAATAAAATTCTAGCCCCAGCCCTGGAACTTTCTGAAGCTCCATCGACATACAACGTCCAGTATGGAGAAGAAGGTGAAGCACTCGGTTGTACATCAGATACCGGGACGGTGCATTCAACTACAAAATCTGCTAGTGCTTGAGATTTAATATCGGGCCTAGGCAAGTAGTGGATATCAAATTCTCCCAATTCTATAGACCACTTAACGAGCTTGCCCGATGCTTCTGGCTTCTACAGAATGCTTTTTAGTGGCAGATTTGTGTAAACCTCAATTGAATGGGCTTGAAAGTAAGGGCGTAGTTTTCTGGCAGAATAAACTAATGCCAGTGTTGTCTTATCTACTAAAGGATAACGTCCCTCTATTTCAGATAAAATCTTGCTGACATAGTAGATAGGACGTTGTATAGTATTTTCTTCTCGGACTAGGACCGAACTAATGGCTTGGATAGATACAGCCATATACAAATACAATCTCTCTCATAGTATTGGTTTAGAAAGTAGTGGCGGGGATGCCAAATACTTTTGTAATTATTCGAAGGCTTCTTAAGATTCATCTGTCCATTGGAACCCAGAGCTACGAGCGTCTCTAAGTATCTTGAAGAAGGGAAAATATTTGTCTCCTGAACGTGCCAGGAAACGAGATAGTGTCGCAATTCTCCCATTCAGCCTTTGGACCTCCTTGATGTTCTTTGGCGGCACCATGTCTCTTAGTGCCTTGATCTTCTCTGGATTAGCTTCGATTCCTCTTTGGGTTACCATAAACCCCAAAAACTTTCCAGAAGCGACTCCAAAAGCACATTTAGCAGGATTGAGTCACATATTGTATTGTCTCAATAAGTGGAAATATTATTTCAGGTCAGAGATATGTTGAAATTTTTTAAGACTTTTTACCAACATATTGTCCACATACACCTCCATAGTACGTCTAATAAGGCTTTTGAAAATCTTATTCATGAGGTGCTGATAAGTTGCTCCAGTATTTTTGAGCCCAAAAGGCATCACCCAGTAGTAGTATAATCATTTATCTGTTTGAAAAGCTGTTGCTTCTTCATCAGCAGGATTCATTTTTATTTGATTATAGCCGGAGTAGGCATCCATAAAGCTCAACATCTGATGACCAGAGGTGGTATCAACTAACTGGTCGATACGAGGGAGCAGAAAACTATCTTTTGGGCAAGCTTTATTGAGATCAGTATAATCTATACACATTCTCTAAGCTCCACTCCCCTTTCAAACCATGATAATATTTGCTAACCAAGTAGGATAGTGCACCTCTCGTATAAATACGGCTTCCAAAAGTTTATCCACTTCTTGTTCAATCGCTTGCTGGCGATCTGGTGCAAAGTTACGTTTCTTCTGGATAATCGGTTTGCACGTTGGATTGACTTTGAGGGAGTGAACGATCACTTCGGGGTCAATTCCGGGCATATCTACTGGACTCCATGCAAAAATATCCTGATTTTCTCATAGAAAATCTGTAAAATTTTTCTTCTCGTCATCTGAGAGAAGTGACCCAATTCGCACTGTCTTTGAATGATGCTTTTCAGATATAGATACAGTGGTAAGGTCTTCTACAGGGGAAGCTCTCTGAGGAATATCTTCGCTCCGTAGATAAAAGTCCTCGATGCTCAGGGTAACCGTTGGACGAGGCTTAACCTGCTTAAGATAATAGGTTTGTGCTATTTGGTGATCTCCGCATACTACACTAACTCCTGATGGGGTATGAAACTTCAGCTTGAGGTGAGAGATGGAGGCGATGATTCCAAAAATTGACTGGAGCGGCCTCCTGAAAATAATATTATAAGCCGATTCTGACTTTACCACAATAAATTGAATGGAGTGTATAGTTTGTCGAGGGAATTCTCCAAGTACTACTGGGAGATTGATTATACATTCCGCTCGTACAGGTTGATTATCAAATCCATATAAAGGACCTGCAGCAGGTTGAAGTTTTTCTCTTGAGAGACCCATGTTGAGAAAAGTATAGTAGAATAGGACATCTACGGAGCTTCCGTTGTCCACAAGAATTCTTTTGACATTGTAACACGGGTCACCTATGCCTGTGTTAATGACAAACGGATCTTGATGGGGGGTTTTTACTCCTTCCAGGTCGGAATAATCAAATATGATGGAATGATCGATACGAGCCTTTTTTGGAGTTGGGTTTCCTTCCACGGTCAAAAAAACTTGGTCGGATAGTAAGGGGCCTTCGGCAATTGTTTCAATTTTGCCAATCGTTATCCGGTTATCACTAGTTATCTTTGTGGTTGATTTTGCCCCCCAGTGGGACGAACTTTTCTCGGGTAGGTGGATTCCCAATAAACTGTCGAAGATAGCCCTGACGGATGAGTCTTTCAATCTCCTCCTTAAATTATCTACAGGCTTCATTAGTGTGGCCACGACTACGATGAAAGTGGCAATACTGATCTTAGTTTCCTGTATTCGACTTCAAAGGATGCGGCCACTTTACTTTGTCCTGATCTTGTATCGCCATTAACACATTTGCTCGAGATGTGTTGAGCGGAATGTACTTCTCCTGTCGAGATTCTCGTCGTGGCAATAGGGGTCTAGGAGGTAGATTAGTGTTCCCTTGCTTTTTCCATTGTGATGATGAATTATTCATCTCAGGTGCTCCCTTGCGCTTCCCAGTGGGTTGCTCGAACTGTTTTCTATGAGCGTTTATTATCTCATCTGCAGATATCTGCGCTTCCACATGATGGATCAGATCGGCATATAAATGAACAGTATCAAGCATGAGTGCCGAATAGAAGGGGCCAGGATGAAGGCCTCCAAGAAAGACCCCTATGAGCAATTCTGGGTCTACTCCTGGAATCTATCAAGCCTCGATCGAAAATTGTTAAAAGTACTCTTTCAACGATTCTCCCTCGTTTTGACGGATCCCAAAAAGGTGAGAAGAATCCTTAGCAATTCTTTGGTTGGCTACGAACTATTCAACAAATACTTTGACCAATTTGACGAATGTGAGGATCGTTCCAGCTGGAAGTGAATAGAACCATGTTTGAGCTTGTCCTTTAAGAGTGGCAGGGAAAACCTGGCAAAGGAGTGCGTCTGAGGCTCGTTGAATATGCATGATGGTCCTGTAATGGTCGATGTGCTCGTACGGGTCGGATGTCCCATCGTAGGACTCGATGCTTGGCAGCTTAAAGCCAGCCGGAATAGGGTGTTAAAGAATGGCTTCCGTCAGGGGTGATGACTCCTGGAAGTCCCACTGACGAAGAGGTTGCCTTACGCCTCCTGTAGGGAACTCCTCTCGGACCAATTGTCGCAGTTCGTGGCGTAGGGCATTGCGAGGGAGCTCAGTAATGTGAGGTCAGGCTAACTCCTCAGGGAGGTCTTGAGGAAGGCGAGACTGTCGACCTGTGCGCGAAGAATGGGTAGAACTTGTCGTATCAGCCAGTTCGTTATCTTGATGTGACTACGAATGCCTCATGGGTGGAGGAAGAGGAATCTCGGCTTGAAGATTTTCGATTTGAACAGCTTCGACACGTGGTGGATCTCGAGGGAGAAGAACCTCCTCCTAAGGTGCTAGGGTCGGTTGTCGAGTCTCTCGCAGAAGTTGTAGGATCTCATTTTGAGATTCTTCCATCTTTCGAATCCTCTCTTCTAGGGAGGGTCCTGAGGTCCCTTCTCCAGGTGCGTTTTGCCCCCCGGGGTAGAAAGAGGTAGATATCGGGCGTCTATGATTCATAGACTGATTTCTGGACTGGTGGGAGTTGGAGCGAGAAACTCTAATGATACGACTGCTGCGCCTGTTGACCATCGTAGCAATACTTGAAGTCGTGGGATAAGTTCCCACAGACGGCGCCAAACTGTTGCGGACTCGAATATACGCGGCGATAGAATTTTAGAAAATTTCCTTCTTAGTGTTGTACGGATATTCGGCACACAAACAGAAAATAAAAGAACACCAGTGTTTGTACGTGGAAAACCCTGAAAAGGGAAAAAACCACGGGGCCAGGCCCAGTTGAAAGAGTTCCACTAGTGTTGTTTGAAATACAAGAGACAAATTCGTCCTTCAAATTCAGGATGATCAGATTACAATGAGTATTGAAAGTCGATTACAAGGCCAAGCAGAGTTCCGATGTCACTCGGGTGTCCGGCAGAATTCTGGCGTCACTTGGGCTTCGGGCAGAGCTCCGGCGTCCCTCAGGCACCCAGCAGTGTTCCGGCGATGTTCTGGCGGGGTCCCGGTGGTGTTCAGGCGGGGTTCCGGCGGCGTTCTAGCGGTGGTCGAGGAGGAGCTATTCACTCCTAGACTTCTCTTCTCTTCTTCTTCTCTTCTTCTCTTCTTGGCTTAGGTCTTGCTTGAGTCCCCTCTTAAGAGAAATGAGGGGCTATTTATAGTTTTTCTAGAGTGGCATAGCCCGTAAATAGATAAGGGATCAGGGGCAAATAAGGAGTGATCCGGATGGACGACCGATATTGAATCCCTTGATCATGAACCGTTTATTGAGCATTTGAAGGTCTTAATGGTATCAGAATTCAACGATCTTGGGCTGGTTGGATTTGTCTCGTCGAGCCGCTCGATTTGACTACAAGCTCATCAAAATCGGAGACCGTTTGGTAACTCGAATTGCTGTTCGAAGTTTTCAACAGCGCTTCGGGTCCTTGATTTGGACTCATTTGGGCTCGGATTGAGTTGAATTTGATGTCGTTGGGTTCGTATTTCCGAGACGCTTAGTTCTACTATAAGTTTGCTGAAATCGGAGTTCAGATGGTCTTTGAATTAATTTTTGAATTTTCCAACTTGGCTTTTGCTTCGAGATTCGTGCCCAATCAAGGTAATTTTCCGATGACATCAACTATATATGCTATACTAAGTAGATGTTTGAAGGAGATTATGTGGTATGTGGCGAGGTTAATAATTTTTTTAATGAAACAAAAACGTCCGGAAATTAATGGACGATGGAGAAATGGCCGGGAAGGCGTGGCAGGTGGTGGATTAGGACAGTTATTTAAAATTTGCAATTGTTAATATTAAGATATTATTATTTATTTATATTTTTGCATTTTTTATTTTGTTGTTTTTTTTTTTAATTAATTATTTGGATTTAATTTAAGTGGGACTGCTGGGACACATTTCACGATAAAATATGACAGATTTTGGAAATGAAAGCACGTAAATAAATACTTAATGAGAATAACTACAAGGCGGATTTTATTATAATTTTAAGCAAAATTTGAAGAGAATTTTAAAAAATAATTTCGAATAAAAGTTAAACCAAACATGAACAGTAATTGAGCAATATTTAAGTAAAATTTTGAAAAAAAATTGAACGAGATTTTAAATAAAATTTAAAACTAAATTTGAAAAAAAAATGAATAAAATTTGCTAGCTGTTGAAAAGGATTTAAGCAATAAATTGCAAGTAAATTTTGAATAAAATTGGAGCATAAATTCGAGCAAAATATTGAACAGCATTTGAACAAAATTTTGAGTGAAATTAAAAAAAAAAAGCAAATTTTGAATAGATTTTTTATTAAGATTTCGAAAAAATTTTGGGCAGGAAATGATGACACCAATTGATTAAAATTTTTGGCTCATTTGCATGAGGATTCCACGTCTCAATTAAAGAAATCCAATTGTCATTTTAGTCAGGGTGCTGGGGCCCGGTGTCAATTGGCATGAACGTAGCTTTTGTTGTATGCCTATATGTATGGTTTCTCCTTCCTTTCATTTCTCCATCGCCAAGTAACAGTGGTAGCCTAAGCGAAGAGCCCAAAGCTAGCCATGGCAGCAGCATCAGCAGCGATGACTTCACTTCTTCGGCCTTCAACCTCCCCTCACTTCCTCAACCCTAATAAGCATCGCCTCAGTCCACGTTTTCCTCGTCTCTGCAGTTTCTCGTTGCCCTCATCAACCCCCCAAAGCCTATCAACAACCCCCCAAACCACCCTTGAAGCTCAACCAAAAGTGGCCATCACCAACGTCGTCGACATCCTAAGTGAGCGCGGCCTCGTGGACTCAATGACAAGCGACAGTCTGCGCTCAGTGTGCTCAAATCCCAACAGTATCCCGCTCAAGGTTTATTGCGGCTTCGACCCGACGGCAGAAAGCTTGCAGTTAGGAAATCTGATCGGAATGGTGGTTCTGTCATGGTTCCGGAGATGTGGCCATAAGACCATTGCCGTTATCGGTGGAGCCACGGGCAAAGTCGGTGACCCATCTGGAAAAAGTCTAGAGAGACCAGAATTGAACGTGGAGACCATAGAGAAAAATAGAGCGGGAATTAGGGCTCTGGTCTATAAGATTCTTCACAGAGCTAGCGTGGAGGTGGATTTAGAGATGGGTTGTATAAAAGATGAATATTTGAACCCAGAAACCAACGAGTACTGTAACTGTTTTGCGGTGGAGGATAATTTTAACTGGTGGAAAGAAATAACGTTGCTGGATTTTCTTGGAGAAGTGGGTCGATACGCTAGGGTTGGAACTATGATGGCCAAGGACAGTGTGAAGAAGCGGCTCATGTCTGAGGAGGGGATTAGTTTTACTGAGTTCACCTATCAGTTACTTCAAGGTTATGATTTTTTGCACATGTTTAAAAATATGGGTGTAAATGTTCAGATAGGTGGGAGCGATCAGTGGGGAAATATTACTGCTGGAACTGAGCTCATACGAAAGATTTTGCAGGTGGAAGGCGCCTATGGACTGACTTTCCCTCTTTTAACAAACAATGATGGGTCCAAGTTTGGGAAATCTGAAGGTGGCGCCATATGGTTGTCGCCTGCCATGATGTCACCTTCTAAATTCTATCAATACTTTCTCTCTGTGCCGAATGAGGATGTTGCGAGGTTTCTGAAGCTTTTAACCTTCTTGGACTTGAAGGAAATTCAGGAGTTGGAGGATACTATGGAGAAGCCTGGCTATGTTCCGAAGTCGGCCCAGAGGAGGCTTGCAGAAGAAGTGACACGCTTTGTTCATGGTGCAGAAGGACTTGCAGAAGCAATGAAGGCAACAGAGGCTTTAAAGCCGGGGGTGTTTGAACTTGTTTGAATGCTGAACTTGTTGAAATGCAGCTGTTAGGTAATATGATGCATGCGTGTTTGGTATGTTTGGTATGTGAAGAATAAAAAGCTGATATCACTTTGATATGTGAATACTGTGTGGTATGAATAAGTCGAAGTGATTAATGGTTGGTTTGGATATGTAACATATGGTGATGAAATAGTTATGTTTATTATGGTTTTGGTTGTGGCAAAATATAGTTCTTGTGCTTTTAATCTCTCTCGTTTAATTTTGATGGCTATTATTGTTTATAGTTTGCTCTTATGATTTTGGTTTGTTAAAATTTTCTTGTTATTGCCTGCGTTGGCAAAATTTTTTAATCCATTCATATCAAATTTATTTTAGCACTCAACTTTCTCAAAATATATAAAAATTATCCTGAATGATAAAAAGGCTAGCTAAGGAGCCTCTTTTATAGTTTTGTTTTTCCATATCAATAGTCAAACCTATATGCGACAGATTTACAGATTTATTTTCTGCTTATACATTTTTTTTTTTTTTTTCTTCTCAATCTCTGTTGTTCTGTGTTGGGAGAAGCTCTTAGGCAAAGTGCTTTTTCCATGTAGATTTTTTTAAGACATCAGGTTTTATTCTCTTGGTGATTTATGTCAAGTTTTTTTCTGGCGTAGCAGCAGTAATAGCAGCAAGGGAAGAATATCGGAATAAAGCAATGAAATAGTAGTAACCAAATAGTAGTATATTGATATGTCTCTATCTTTCTTTTCGTTCTACTACGATTCGAAAAATTCCTTTTTATATAGGATAACTCCTAGCTCACTACCATATCAAGCATAACAAACAAAACGATATATAATGTACGATTATAATGGAAAGAGAATAAAACTGTAAATAGTGGTAGTGAGGAGGAGAGCTGGCGGTAAAATGTCCTGGAGCTTAAGATAGTCGGCATCGGGTCTCCCCAGCTGGCGAAGTGATGGTACTAATTAATAGAATTGTCTGAAGGATGATAGGTGTAATAGAATTATTTGGAGAATGATAAGTGTATAAATCGGTGACATTAAAGGTTGAAGATATATAAAAGTTGGTAGATAGATCAACACAGGCGTTGTCATTAATTCGGCATTGAATGGGTAAGGTTTAACATTTCTATGGCTTAGTTTTGAATAGGTACCAGGTGGGAATTATTCCCTCCATAACTGCAACATCACAAGATCTCCAGGTTGAAAAACTTTACGTTGACGGTCGACATTTGTGAGCCGCTTGTAGTTAGAATTAGCAGCTACTAATTTTGCCTGGATATCCTTCAGCACGCTAGTGAATTATTCGACTAACAAGGCCAGAGCTGTACTTCAACATTTTGATAAGACTGTAATGTTAATTAAGTTTATATGCATCTTAGTATACACAATAGTAAAGCAGCATTGGCCCGTCGAATGGTTTGGCATGGACTTAAAGGCAAATTTAGCTTGGCTGAGCAGCACTTCCCAATGTTTCGAGTGCTATTGAACATGACACCAGAGCATGCTTTTGAGAGTACGATTAATGACTTTGGTGTGTCCATTGGATTGAAGGTCACATAGGAAGCTTAATTTCTGGTTTAAATGCTTTCACGGTACGTTCTCTCCAAAAGTGACTAATGAACTTTTGATGTTATTCAAAATTTTTTAGTATCTCTATTAGAATCAGCATCTCTATCAACATTGCTCTTTGTTGTGAACCTTAATATCATCTCTAGACCAAATCAACTTGTTCTGGATCTGAATCATAAATTCTAATAGGATTGCCATGACATTAAATATAATAAAATAAAACTTGTATATGAAAAAACTTAGCTGAGGCACAAAGAATTACAGATGAACCAGAGCTCCTAGAAACATGAAGTGTTGACATGACTCTCAATGAGATGAAGTCAACTTGGAAGGTGGATAGAAGGAGACAAATCGATTGACCAGTAACAAATGAGTTAAGATCCTAATCGAAAGGGAATAAGCCTGCTCTACTACTAGCCAAGATCTTCTTGTTAATTTTGTGGAATTATTGTGTCAATCAATCAGGTTGTACTGTTAACTCAAATATCAATCTTATTGGTTTAGCTCGACGAGAACTTTCTAGGGGGTTACAGGGATGCAACATGACCCCTACACATGGGTTCAAGGGCGAAGCCTCCGATATTTTTTCTTTGTGTGTGCAGTGGCGTTGTTTGTACAACATCGTGAAGTTATTGGACAAAGAACCTAACTCTCTAGTGCTATGGGCCGACTGAGTAAATTTTTTTTTGTTTTTTGCATTGTATGAGTTGTAACTAAATGGTGTTATGCTCTTTCATATGAAAAGATGTGAAGTGGTGAAAGAGTGTAAGGAGAGAGTAAGATCTTTACAAATTCTCTTAATTTCATAGTGAATTTCTTGGTATGGTTTATGTTCATGGTATTTCTTTGTTTTTAAATGTTAGAGGTAAATTCTAGTATTTTTTCTTGTTTGTCTCAATTTTCGTACTTCCAACACTTTCTTCCTGAAGTAATAGAACATACATTAAGGGATTGAAACACCAAAATGGGGACTACCCGAGCCAATGATAGAGGCAAGAACATTTTTTGGTCATGTCCCATCAACAATTCATAATGATATCATGAAAATAATTCAAGAACCCATTTATATGAAAAGAAAAGGAATCACCTTGATATTAAATCAGATCGAGCCCGATATCTTCTTAAAAATGAGAAGATCTAGGACAGGTGGCAAACCTCTTAGAGAGAGTGATGTGCATAAGGATGCACATATAGATTGGGTGAGTAAGGATGTAACTCCATGTGACAAAATGATTGTAGCAAATATAGATCAGAATCCAAATCATAAATTCTAATAGGGTTGCCATGGCATTAAATCTAGTAAAGTGAAACTTGCCTATGAAAAAAACTTTAACTGAGGCACAAAGAACTACGGATAAACCACAGCTCTTAGAAACATTAAGTGTTCAGATGGCTGCATACACTACAAAAAATGGCATTACTGACAAATTTTTTGGCGATATTATATCCATCAGTAGTAGCGGCAGTGTAACCGGCGAATATTTCGCAGGTCACTTACTGAAGGGTTGTTCGATTAATTGTCGGAACATTATTGGTGGAAAACCCATCAGCAGTGCAGCCAATTTTTTTAAAGTCGACAGTACCTGCCGACGAAAAATGCACCAAAAATTGTCCGATGGAACTTCCGCTAGAAAACCTGCCAACTTACTTAAACACAATAATATTTTCCAGCAAAAATGCCACTCAAGACATTTCGATGAAAAATTCGCCGGCTGTACCGCTGGGAAAAGGCCCTATTTCCCCTTTCGATGTTGTTTGAGGTCGTCTTACTATTCATTTTATTGTCACTTCTCTCCCAATTGCATGAGTCACCTCTCACCGAACATCTCCTCTGTCACCTTTGTACACCATCTCCATTGCCCTAAGTTTTTTTGCCATCAACCCAAATCTTTTTGCTTTGATCATAGATGTTCTCGATAGACATTTGAAAGAGATTGTACCATGGTGTTTGCATTTTATTGGTGATATTCTTCTTGTTGGTAAGACTAGAGAGGGAGTTGATGATGAAATAGATGTGGATACTATTAGTAGAATTCAAGTTGGATGGTTAAAGTGGAGGAATGCGTTGGGCTTATTATGTGATAAAAAATTCCCCTCAAACTTAGGAGAAAATTCTATAAGATGGTGGTGATACCTATAATTCTTTATGGTGTAAAATGTTGGTCATTAAAAGAGAAGCATAACATTAAGTTAAGTGTTTGCAGAGATGAAATTGCTCATGAGTGGCTTTACTCTTAGAGAAAAGATATGAAATGAGCATATACATGAAAAGATTAGAGACGCACCTATGGAAGATAATATTAGAGAGAGTGAGAGAGTCACCTTGGATGGTTTGGTCACATAAAATGACGACCTCCCGATGACCCAGTTGGGAAAGTAGAGGTATTAGATTTGGCTTATGTTAAAAAAGGTAGAGATAGACCTAAAAAGACTTGGTCAGAAAATATTACAAATGACCTTTTTTTATTAGATTTAAATAAGAATTTAACTCTTAATATAACACAATAGAGAAAAGGACTCATGTAGCTAACCCCACATATTAGGATAAAGGCTTTTATGTTGTTGTTAATTTATTGACTTTTTAATTAGATTTAAATGAGAATTAACACTATCCAATTTACAAATCAATTTAAACTCAATCTATTTTTTTCAATAGATGTTACTCCAATCTCTAATATCTTTATATTATATGTAGACTAAATTTTTTATATTATGGATATTAGAAATCAAAAAAGTTGGATGTATAACTGATTATTAGATTAACATATGAGTTCATTAATGAGGTGAATGTTTTTTCATCCAGACAGCTTGTCAACTGCCTAGCTTCATCTCAGATGAAAAGTTTTGATGCCCATATTATAAACATAAAAATTAAGTACATCTCACACTATATGACATAATTATTGATCTATATCGCAGAGGGTTCATTCCAGAATATTAGTATTAGATTTCTCTCGGTGAGTACGAGCCATATTTTGATTCTCGATGTGGTCCATCTATAAGTTCTAATATAGCCGAGGAAAAAATAACTAACCTTTTGAGGACTTAGTTTATGATGCAACTAGGGCATACATTGAATAATATACATAAGAGTTATTAAATAAGGAGGCATAAAATTTTTATGATTTATTATATATTGCCCAAAAAAAAATTACCAAGGGGTGTACCACTCACTCAGAATTATCTGTTGCTGTAAAGATATTAAGCATCAAGATAAAATATAATATCCCCCATGAATATTTTAATCAATTTATTGGGCTGCATAAGAAAATCAATCCGATAAATAATATAATTCTTAAAGATTTATATCAGACTAAAAAGTTAGTTTCTAAACTTAATTTGACATGTACAAAAATAGATTATTATGTCAATGGATACATGTTATACTATAATGATTATTTATTAGAGAGTGCATGCCATCATTGCAATGCAACAAGATTTAAACCAAAGTTTAGGATGAAAAGAAAGCTAAAGGATGTATCAGTTAGTAGGATATTTTACTTACCTAAAATTCCTAGATTACAACACTTATATGCATCCATGAGATCTTCTGTATATATAAGATGACATAATGAACACATCTTGCAGGGTGTTATTACACATCTATTAGAAGTAGATGCCTAAAAATATTTTGATCATACATATCCTACCTTCGTCATAGAATTAAGAAATATAAGATTAGGTTTATACATAGATGGTTTTACTCTATTTAGCTAGTCGGCTTCTCCTTACTCATGCTGGCCCATGATACTCACCCCTTATAATCTTCCTCTAAAGTTGTGTATGACTACACCTTACATGTTTTTGATGTTGATCATTCTAGGGCCTCATAATTCAAAAGTAAAGATTAATGTATTCTTGTAACCTTTAATCAATGATTTAAATTTATTATAGGAAGAAGAAGTAAGTACATATGATATCTCCATCAAATAAAATATTATAATGAGGACATCATTACTTTGGACAATTGGTGACTTTCTTACGTATGATATGCTTTCAGGTTGGAATACTTTTGTTAAGCTAGCTTATTTATATTATATGAAATTTACAAAGTCATTCACTTTAAAGCATGGATAGAAGAACACTTGGTTCGACTGTCACCACAAATTCTTACCTATAAGTCATCCTTTTAAGTGAAATAAGAATGTCTTTATTAAAAATAAAATGGTGATGTTACAATCTCCTCCATAATTAACTAGTGAGGAAATATTTAAAAGAGTAAGGTTCATATCCACAATAGTTGATTCTCTAATAATAGTTATATAAAATGTCAGGGTATAGTGTTAATCATAATTACACCAAAAAAAGAATTTTTTGATCATTTCCATATTGGAGAATAAATTTGATCAGACATAACTTAGATGTGATGCATATAGAGAAATTTTTTTAATAATATATTTAATACAGTCATAGACATCAAAGATAAATCTAAAGTCAATATAAAATTAAGGATAGACTTAAAGAAGATTTATAGGATAAAAGTTTTAGAGTTGAAGGATGGTGGAAATGGAAAACTTCTCAAACCAAAAGCTCTGTTCACCTTGACTTTAGAACAAAGACGAGCAGTTTGTGAATGGGTACAAACTCTGTGGGTAGCTGATGTATATTATTCAAAGCTTAGTAGATGTGTTGACATGAGATCTGAGAGATTATTTGGATTAAAAAGTCATGATTATCATGTATTCATGCAATGTCTATTATCAACTGCCTTCAATTTTTTCTCATATCTAATTTTAAAGCCCTTGATCGAGCTAAGTATCTTCTTTAAGGATTTATGTTCTTCAAAATTGAATGTAGAGCACTTGATTCATATAGAACAACATATTTCTTTTATTTTGTGTAAACTTGAGAAGATATTTTCTCCAGCATTTTTTGACTCTATGAAGCATCTACCAGTATATTTATCATACGAGGTTATCATGGGTATATATGTTCATTACTGGTGGATGTATCCTTTTGAGAGGTATTTAAATAAACTTAAGAAGACTATTAAGAATTAAGCACATCTTGATAGCTCAATTTGTGAAACATATCTAATATATGAGATAACCCAATTTTGCTTGTATTATTTTGACACAACATCACAATCAACTAGAAGTACTACACCTCAAATTTAGGTCATACAGATTCATATAAATCCTCAAATATATCTATATTCAATGGAAGTTATGATCTCACAGGCTAGCATTATGCGCTATTTGACTAATAAAGAGATGAGAGCTGTCATATTGTATGCCTTACTTAATTGTTATAAAGTTGAGCCATATATCAAGTAAGTATGAGTTAGCTTATTTATACATTTGTCACTCATAAATCATAACTATTTAAAATTTATAGGAGTTTCATTAATGGTTTGAGTACATCAGTATCAATAGAAGTCTAAAAAATAGTAGAAAATATGGTATATATTTTGACTATTTATTTCTATTAATTTATCTTAATTAGTTAACTTAGTAGTCAATAACATGCTACTAATATATTAAAATTTGATCAACCAATTAGGTTCATACTCAAGGCAGTGATTTGTAGTATCAAGGACTATAAAATCTAGCTTGGGGATCGAATAAATTAGTAAAATATTTGCCAATCTTTTTTTGTTAATAACTATAAATTTTAAACCAAATCTTGGTGTGAATGTAAAAGGACATATAATTTTGGTGTTTATATAAGAGGGAACACCCATATAGATGATGATTTTAAGTATTACAAGATATTACAAGAAGTATTACAGTTGGAATATCCAGGTAACAAGAATAATGTGTATCTTTTCAATTTTGATTCATTTAATCGAGTGCAGAACAAAGGTATAAGAGTATATCTACTTTATGATATAATAGAAGTAAAGTGGGATATGAGATATGCAAATACTAACACATTTATCATTGCTAGCCAAGCAAGCCACGTCTATTTTGCTAATTATCCAAGTAGATTATAAGACATAATATTAGCTCGTAGTTATCAAGATCAAACCCAGGGGAGTAATTGATGAAACCACAAAAATATAACTAGCACATCAAGAAAAAGCTTATGTCAAACTTAAAAGATATTGCTAACAATGTGAATGATCAAATTGCAACTAATGAGAGTGAGTTGTAGTTAGAGGAAGTAAATTTAAACGTAGAAGAAAGTCACGAGGAATATGATAGTGGTGAAGATGTGTCATCATATGAAAGTGATCAATAAATAATTAATAAATAGAAGATAAATATATTTAATAATTTTTCACAATCAATCATCAATTAATAATTTATATTAATTATATGATTTATTTTTAATATAGCAATAGTTACTTCAATTATGTTATTGTTGCTCTACTTTGTTTTAGCAATATAGCATTACTTAAAATTTATATTAAATATTTGTTATAATTTATGTTGTTAATATTTTTTCAATATTTAATGTAGATGGGTTCTGGTGATGAGCCTCACCAAGGATTGATTAAGAACATTTTTGGTAGGCGCAGCAAGAAGGTGACTAGTGGCTCAGCCAGTAGGCTTATACATACTGAGGGGACCTCTTCTTCTCAGTTTGCCACTCAGAGTCAGCCTAGCCCGCCTTCACCTACTCCTCCAGCCAATAGTTTATAGTTTTACTCACTAGACCCCCACTTTCCTTCGTCAGACTCCACACATAGTACTCCCTTCCACCCTTACTACCCCCCCCCCCCCCCACCTTCTCATGGAGGCCCTCCCTCTTATTCATATCCACCATATGTCCTGCAACTCTATCCCCCACTACCCCATCAGCCCTCTATAGGTGGAACTTTCACCCTTCTTATAACAGAGCAGATATTAGAGGGGCACATGTTAATTGCACTTGAGGGTGAGATGTACATACTTATTATATTCTTAATATGCTACTAAAATTTGATAAATATTTTTTCATATAACACACTTTTTACAGGTTTCATCCATCGAAGTAGTCAAAATATAAAATACGAGACATCATACGGAGCAGGTATGATGCTTCTTATATTTTTGAGAAAAATCGTAAAAGAAGTGCGCAATATATAGTTTAGGGAGTTTAAGGTTAGTTATTATAAAAAATTATTCTATATTATATCTTTTTAAATTAAGCTAACAAAAATATTCTATATTATATATTTTTATATACAGAAAGATTTTTATTGGTTGTTTGAGCATAATGATAAAATTAGAAAGAATTTTGAGAAGCACGGGTCAACTTGAATGTGAGATATGTTTACCGACATTAGAAAGTTAGGTGAGTGACCCTTCTGGATTGGTGAGAGTGTATGGGCTGAGCTGACTAGTGCTTGGGGTAGCCATGATTATATAAGGAGAAGGGACCAAAATAGACAAAACTGAGCCTTTGATATTTGGGGCATGGGTAGTTCCATCTATATTATGGTCTCAATTCCACATACTAATCACGGGAAATATTTGATAAAAAATTTTAGAATATTTTAATAATTTACTTAGTTATGAATACTAATATAAGTGTATTACAGCGAGAGTTAATGGATAGAGAGTTGATCGCTGGTGAGTTATATAGTTATACCCACAAGTGGCGGGAGGACCAACAATGGGTTGATGAGTGAGCAAGAAAAGCCTAAGTGAGTATATAAGTTTAACATTTTAAGTTTCATAGGTAAATTAATTAATCTTATGTTAACTTTTATAGGAAGAGTATATACAGCTTCGAGAGAGCCAAGCTGGAGCAGGTGAGGGATCTTCTAAGGGATCAATAGATTATTCTGGCTACTGCACTAAGTCGCAAGCGGTAGGTGGAACATAGAAAGGTTGAGTTTATAGTTTAGGCTCACAAGCCTATGCATATGAGGGGCAGACATCTTGTGGCTTTAGCTTCTCAGCAAGCAGCCATGAGTCATTGTATATAACCAATAGGTAGCTACCCTCATCGCAGAGCTAGGCAAGTCAAAAAAGTATAAGTTAACATTAATATGCAGCAAAGTCAGTTATTGGATGAGTTATAGAAATTGAGGGAGCAGTTCAGTGGAAAGAAGCCATGTTTACCCCTATATGATAAATCACACACAAGTGGGGTTAAATAGACAGATTTGAGCAACACGTGCATTAACATGATGCATCACTTAAAAGTTTAAATGACCTCTAATTACCAAAATGACTACGCTGTTGAGATCAAGACATCGAGTTCCTCCAAGTTGAGCCCACTCGCGATTAAATCAGATGAGATTGGTCCAAAGGGATCACTAACACCTGAAAGTTAACAAGAAGGCAGAGGAGGAAGATGAATGCCGAACTCTGAGCTCAATAATAGTTGATACATGTGCACCTATCAAATTTGCCTGCCTAAGAACTTTAAGCCAATGTTTCCACCCTGAAAAAATTTGTTGATTTAAGATGGGTGAAAAGAAATAGCTCTACTGGAGAGATAAAGAAATCATTCTGGGATAACCGGTCCGAAGTCCTGATCCCTCCATAGAAGAAAGAACCTAAAACTCTTTTAGCAAGGGTATACCGAGTCTTGAAGACTGTAAAGGAGAACTGGCTCAAGAAAAAGAAATACCAGCGGCCTCTGACGACTGAGACCAGAAGAACTCCACCCAAAGAATGCTTATTTATTGTAGAAAAAAAAAAGAGAAAAGAAAGTATATCCCATCTGGTGAGTATTGGGGTGCGACACCTAACCTGCGTGTTTAGGGATCCACTACCGAAAGGTCCCGGTGTAAGGGAAAGAAGATATGGAGGCCAAAGCCTCCGAAAAATAAAAAAGAACAGAGAGAAAGAGAAGTAAATTTGGGTTACGTTGAGTCATGTGGCCACTCTAAAGGTGTCAACTACAGCTGACGGTGACTAAGTAAGCTCGATTGCCCAATCGGCTAGAGCGTATTTATTGCTGGCACTAGAACGTCACATGTACCCTAGCCAACCTGTGCCATAAAACTCTCCAGTGGGTGGTACTCTATGTACTATAACCTTAGACTGATAACCCATCTATTTGGGTCCTTAAAAGAAGCATAATCCTTAAAAATATTTGAAAGTAAGGGGGAGCAGGCAAAGAAACTGTGGAAGAGGTCCAGCCCCTGCAATATATCTTGATGTTGCTCCAGTCTATCCCAAACATCAACACTACTCTAGGGATCCTATTTATCAATTGCATTCCAATTAGAAGCCTCGTTAGGCTCGCCTGGAGGGAAATCATCTAGCCGCTGCCAACGAAACATTTTCCTGCACATGGAAAAGGGGAAAATGCTTTAGTAATCATCTAATAAATCAAATAGGTAAAAAGTAAAGCTACTAAAAGGTCGTCAACTATATTATAATAAATGTGATACGCTTTAGGTGCGTACCACATTTATTGGGGGCATTTTTTGACCCATTTATGATAAATCACACACAAGTGGGGTTAAATCAATGGATTTGAGCAACACGCATTGACGTAATACATCTCTTAAAGGTTCAAACGACCTCTAATTTCCAAACTGATTGCACTGTTGAGATCAAGATATCGAGTTCCTCTAAGTCGAGCCCCCTCACTATTAAATCAAATGAAATCGGTCCAAAGGAACGATCGACACCTAAAATGAATACTCGACATTGCCCAAATGACGTCCAATTATAGTTTGGACTTCATCGTTGCATCCAGAACGTCATTGACACTCAAAATATACATCTTATTTGGTCAATTCGGATCAGCCAAGGTAGTGGTGTGAATCCCAAGGACACAAAGCTCATATCGAGGAAAAGAAACCTCAATGTGGACCAAATGAAGTTCGATTAGTAAATGGACTTTGCCATTATGTTCAAAATATCTTAAATACCTAAGGATGATAGCCAATTTATTCATATTAAAATTTGCAAAGATGTCAACATGCATCCCGAGATAAAGCATAAATTTCGAGAAATATGATGCTCAACGGCACCCAAATGCTGTTCGATTGGTGAATGGACTTCGCTGTTGTGCCTGGAATGCCGCTAACACTCCAAATTGATTGTCAATTTATTCAATTAAGGTTGTCTATGCAAATTGAGGAGGTTCCTAAGTAATGACATGCATTTTGAGGAAAATTAACCTCATCATTACCCAAATGTTGTCCGATTGCAAAATAGACTTCGCAATTGCGTCCGAAACATCATCAGTATATTGAATATACTACCAATTCACCCAAAGAAAATTACCCAGCAAGTCGACGTATAAAATGGGGTGAATACATGCATTTTAAGAAAGTGTATGTGAATCGAGACTTTAAAAATAAAATAGCGAGCGACTATCATTAAAACTCAATAACAATATTTATAATAACATGATATTATTAATATATAATATTAATCAAAATCAAAAGTCAAAGGAAAATTCAACTCAAAATTAATGCAAACTAACGTTTACCTCATATCAATCGATACTTTATTCTGATCTTTGGGATTTTCGCTGAAACCTCTACCTGCTTCCCATCTTCTCACGTAAACCCTGCGGCATGCAACCTACTATAATCTTTGTTGCCCTCATTAATAAAAACAAAGAAAATTGAGCCTTTCATTTTTTGCTAGTGGCAAGCAAAATTTGAGCGAACTCCCTCAACTGGTAGTGAAAGCATCAACTGTTCAAATACCCACCCCAGGTCTACAAGGTACCCTTAGACGAAGCAACCCATGGCTGCGATAAGGATCCTTCTATCAGGTTGGGTTGACTACCTCCTCTGACTAAGTAGACAAGGGACCATGATGGCCCGGGACGACAGAACCATAGGATCTTGATCAGGTTCATCATCCATTCCCCCACCATCTGCTTTAAGTGCAAGATGGTGATATTTATAATTTTAAATATCAAACCTTCAAAGTCTTTAAATATTTATACCCATGTTTATACTATATGCCAGATAACACATATTTCTATGTATCTTATTGACGACTAGTCTTAATCAAACGTTCTCTCTTGTTATCGTGAGGGGTAATTAACTATAGGGACTTGCACCTATAGGAAACTAGAACTCAGATCATAAAGTCCTCGTAAAATGAGAACAAAATATTTAGGTTGTGTCTTATCTACAAACCCATCTGCCTTCCAAAATTTACCACAAAACTTAAATCCGTTAAAACTCCCACGAAAAGAGCAAACGGGGAGGTCAGGACCAAATTTTTGGAGCTCACAAGCCAGCATCAATAGAGAAGGAGAATGATGAAATAGGTTTTAATTAGACTTTTTTTTTATATTATTGGATATTTTAGTTTAATGTTAGACGTTTCATTTCTATATTTATATTTTTTATCTATTTTTATTGTGCAATAAATTTTATGTTTATTTTTAAACCATTTGGTGATTGTTCAATATCATTTTGTGATCAAATCTATTATTACATGCATGTATAATTAGTGTTTATGTTTAATGTTTGAATGTGAATATGATATGTGCATATAGTTTATACAGGATTGTTGTGTTATAGAAAACATGTGAGAAAGGGCTTTTTTATTTCTGGTACATGTTTCTGATTGATTTCTGGCAGAATATCCACCAGAAATGAAATTATGATGAAATGGTATAGTATATCTGGCGGATAAATTCTGCTGGAAGTACCAACAGATAAATCGTTGAACATGGTTGTTGGTTAGTTCCCATTGGAACTTCCTGGCAATTTGTCTGCCGGTATTTTTGACTGTACATTTCTGCCATAAATTATGGCGGACAAATTATCGGGAAGAGAAATTTTCAAAAAACAAATTTGTATGCACAATTCTGTAGGAAGTTCGTTAGTAAATCCACCAAAAGTATCTCTGATAGAAAACTTCCTCCAGAATAATATTTCTAACGCTCGCTTTATTGTCGACCAAATTTTTGTCAGCAATCTGCTAAAAATGTAAAATTTCTGGCAAAAATCCTCATTTTTCAACGGATTTAGGCAGCCAAAATATGAGTTTTTTTGTTGTGATATGAGATGAAGAGAAATTGGAGGGTGGATAAAAGAATATAAATTGATTGACTAGTTGCAAAGAAGTTGGGATCCCAATCGAAAGGGATCAAGTGCCCAAGTTTGCTCGAGTACTACTGGCCAAGATCTTCTTGTTAGTTTTGTGGAATCTGATAAAGTCAATCAATCATTTTGCACTACTGACGCAAGCTTACTCCTTAAAGAGGAAGGCAATGCAACCATTGCTCGAGGTTTTAAGGGCAATGCCCTTAGTATTTTTTATTTGTGTGTGCAGTGCCAAAGCATTGTTTGTACAACATCGTGATATTATAGGACAAAGAACCCAATATTTTGGCACTGCGAGTCAGTTGAGTGAGTTTTTTTTTTCTTTTTGCATTGTGTGAGTTATAACTGAATGGTGTTTTGCTCTTACATATGAAAGGGTGTAAATGTTTTGAAAGAGTGTAAGGAGTGTAAGATCTATACAATTTCACAGTGGATTTCTTGGTATGGTCTGGCTTTGTGGTATTTCCATTTTTTGGGTTTTAGAGGTAAATTATGGTGTTCTTTCTTCGCTATTTTTTTTCTTTTTTATCTCAATGTTCTTATTCCCAACACTTATTTCCTAAACTAATAGCACATACATTAAGGGATTGAAGCACCAAGAATGGGGATTAACCAAGCTGATGATAGAGGAAATAATACTTTTTGGTCTTGTCCCATTAACTATTCATAATAATATCATGGAAATGTTGAACAAACCCATATATAGAAAACGAAAAGGAACCGCCTAGATATTAAACCATATCAAGCTTGATATCTTCTTAAAAATGGGAAGATCTAGGATAGGCGACCAACCTATTAGAGAGAGTGACGTGCATGGATTGGGTAAGTAAGGATGCAACTCCATGGACCACTCATTGGGCCTGATATGTAGTGGTATCAAACACTTCTAAAAGAAATGATACATGGGACTCTCACATCATATGGCTTCGTCCTAGAACCTGGACCACTCCTTTACTTTGAGTAACAAGTCCTCAAACTTGAGCTGAAGAATCATTCGATGATTGATGAAAGGTAGTTTTAGCCATTCATTAAAGTTGTATAAGCTAGTCGTTGGAAGCAAAGTGATCTTTCAGGCCAATAAGGAGGCCTTTTTTTAAAATAAAATGATAGCTTTCTCTTCTAGCAGACAACTAACATAAATCTACTCAATTAATTTGATGTAAACACATAATTATAGTTTCTTCCCTCTATTAAAAAAATAGGGTTATTATGCCCACTACTACACTTGTTGAATAAATAAAATAAAACCAAGGTTTATTTCTAAAGTGAGGTTGAATCAATCATTAGAAGAAGAACTAGGCCAAAATTAGCATACATTCTAGAAAAATGAAACTTTCATAGAAGAGAAGAAAATAAAAAGAAAATTATCATATCAATTATTATAACATGGAGAATATATATCCACGAAACCAAAGCCCTTGGGCATCTTAGACAAGAGAATCAGGTGATAGTGATAGCCCTACCAATCATCCCTTTTTAAAGCATCATCAACAGTTCACTCTCTTTTCTTAGAAGAGCAAAATCACCTAAAATTATAGTGAGAGTTGTCACAATTTCAGCTTACCTTAATCTATTAATCCAAGGTGCTTCATGTTGTGCTGTAGGGAACCCTGAGTACTACCTGCTTTTATAGTAAGTATAATATTTGTTGACCCGAATAAGACATGATAATAGTTTTAAGTATGATTGACCTTATTGTATTTGAAAGATTGAAAATGAGGTTTAGAAAATAAATTATATCACTAAAAATAAGTGAAGTCAAATCAAGTAAATAACATATATTGATTAGTCTTCTGATGTGGGCACCAAAAATTCGGCCCCGGCCTCCGCCCGACTTGTGCTTTTCTTTTGGGGGGAGTTTTAACGAATTAAGTTCTAGGGTAAATTTTGGAAGGCAGATGGGTTTATAGATAAGACACTACCCAGAGATTTCGCCTCATTTTGCGAGGACTTTATGATCTGAGTTCTGGTTTCCTATAGGCGCAAGCCCCTATAGTTAATTACCCCTCCCGATCACGAGAGAGAACTTTCGATTAAGGCTAGTCGTCAATCAGATATGTAAAGATACGTGAGTCTGGTATATAGTAGCAGCATGGGTTAAAGGTATTGGAAAATTTAGAGATTTGATTTTTAGAATTGGAAATTTCACCATCTTGCACTTAAAGCGGATGGTGGGGGAATGGATGATGGACCCGATCAAGATCCCATGGTTCCGTCATCCCGAGCCATCGTGGTTCCTGATCTACTTAGTCAGAGGAGGTAGTCGACCCAACCTGACAGAATGATCCTTGTCAGCAGTTATGGGTTGCTTCGTCCAAAGGTACCTTGTAGACCTGGGGTGGGTGTTTGTCTAAGGGGACAAATTTGAATCCACCTTAGCTAATAGAGGGCTTTGTGCCCTATCGATTATATCCTTTTGATTCATATCTTAAGGATTTGATGCCATTGGGGAGCATATGCGCTCTGGCCATAACCATAATATAATAGTGTCATTTGGCGGTGACCACCTGGTTTAGAGGTCCCCGAGTCATAACCATTTATCCTATAGTACCATTTGGCGGAGAAATTGCCGGTTAGAGGACTCGTACCACATTCTTGCTGGCAGGAGATTGTTTGAGAATAGATCCTAGTGATATTTTTGATTAGGCATTAGCTCTATGGCGTTTGGGATTTTGGAAATTTTTGTGGAGTTTTGGAGTTTTGGGAATTTGGGTGGTATTTGAAATGATCTGTGTGGACCACTCCGGTTGAGATTTGAATTCAACACGGCCATCATCGGGGTGTCTGGGATTCTTTGTATTTGTGGATTGAACCTTGTCAACTCTGTTTACCTGCTGACAGAGGATTGCGTTTCATAGGCTTTATGCCCTTGTTAGTGAATTCTCTTGATTATAGGCCTTGAAGGCCGAATATGAACGTATAAAATAAATATCTCAGTCGACCTCGCGACCGTATATTTATTTAATAGTTCGAGCCGTGTCGACTCCCATCTACCCTTATAGGAGGATCGGGCTCGAACTGGAACTCACTTATTGACCCGCGCAGCATCCCTAGACGTCACGTGTATACCAATAACACACTCGTCGGGGCCCATGCGGGTTTTTGGTTGTATTTACCCCCTTTTAGTGTACCTATGTGTATACAAATTAAAGTGCACATGTGCAGGGGTATTCTTGGAATATTTGTAAACGCCTTCTGTCTACTCGTACGGGTGTTACAGATCCGGTGGCGTCGTAATGGAGCTTCATTTGAGGACTCGTACGCCTTCTGTCTGCTTGCATAGATGTTGCAGATCCGGTGGTGTATTGTAGCAGCTCCTAGACTGAGTTATTCGCTGCTTTGTACAGGTAGACTGTCGTGCACTACTTACTTGATTTGAGCAGATAGATTGTAGTGCACTAATAAATCTCCTGCTTTTGTTGGTAGATAATTGTATTCACTGTAGTTCTCTTGTATTTGCTTACATGTAATCTATTGTATGCACAACGAACTTCCTATAGCGACCCGTATGCATTCGCATTTGATGTAAACACTTTGCACTTTACTTGTGGACGACACATTAGATATATAGGGATCTTTCTTATCAGCTCATAGGAGTCATGAACTTGTTGTAGCGCTTTGATATTTGCCTGTAGGTGATAGGTAATGTATATGGCAGCTCTTCTACCATGACTCGTAAAAGCTTACATTTGCTGGGCTCTTCTGTATTCCTCTATGGATGGCATGATGGGTTTCCTATAATAGCTTGTAGGAGTTTACATTTTGCTATATACCTTTCATCTTTGGCTTGCAGAAGATCAGTGTGTTTATCTTCCGATGGATGGTTGTTGGCCGTAGGAATATTACAGCATTCACTGCCTGTTGCTACAATGACTTGTAGGCACTTTGCATGTGTTGCAAGCATACTGCCTCTTCTTATAGCGGATTAATACATTTGCTTGATGATTACTTATTATTGATTGCAAGCAAGATGATCTAATGTCTATTACACATTGTTCATTATCATATGCAGGCGGACTATTGATTGCATGATAATCTTTCTACAGTCGCTTGTGGGGAAGCTGTAGTGGTTTTATAGCCTCTATAATCATTCCACCAATATCCTCAGATGAATGTAATAGGAACTGCCATATCTTCTCGCATGACTATTACGAAGAATATTCTAAACTCTGACTTTGTTGCTTTTGGAGCTGAATTTATCAACTTATTCTTTAAAGTCGGTCATAGAGCACAATTATACTTATTGTACATCTGCCTTATGTCATAGAAGACTGATATATTCATTCATATCTTGACTAGTGTTGAATGTGGGATCTTTCCATACTCACTGTCACCTGCTACAAAGCTTGTAGACATTTTCATTTGTTATAACTTCATCCATACCTTTGTTTGTGATCTTTTGTATTCATAACATTTCAGTGATTGCTATTTTCGATAGAGTACATTGGCCATGATCACTTGTAGATAAGATCACTCATACTTTATTCATGAGTATCCCCTTTACTTTCATTGCTTGCAATATTGAGTTCTTGTTGTTATTTCTTCTTTTACAAACAAGCTACATTCCATCGCTTGTTCATTATAATCTTCATGTTCATTATATGCCCCTCACATATCTTGAGTCTTCTATATATTTTGTTGACATTAGTGTATATTCTGCTGAGTGCATCGCTATTTGATGCGTTTGAACCCGGTCATATATCTCTCTTGATTCCTACTGACGCTCACTTGCAAACAAGTGTCATTTAAAAATTCAATTATCAAAAGCTCCTTGGTTACTTGCCAATACTTGTTTAAATATGAATTATCATTTCAACGCTTGAATTTTCTTGTCGAGATCATTCATTTGTTAATTTAAAGTTATGTTCCCTTTGGTTCGAGTTCAAATTCTCTACAGTTCAAATCAAATTTTGCTTGGGTTCAGTCATATATCCAAGTTCCATTCAAAATGGTTCAATCCAAGTTCAATGTCCTCTGTAAGTGTTCAAGTCTGAGTTCAAATTCAGTTTATGCCCATTGCACTTTAGCTCATTTTGGGTTCTCTTGCAAGTTCAGGTAATTTTCGAATTGAATTAAGGTCCTTTGATTTGCTCAAATTAGGGTCCAAGTTTAGGTCCAAGTGGTCTTCTGTTCACCCAAAATTTCGGCAGCCTCCCGGCGTCTCTACCGTTTAGGGGAAACTACGGAAAATTGGGCCTTTACCACCGTGCTTAAGAAAGCGTATATGGTAGATGCCCTCTTTCGAGGACACCGCGGCCGTGTAAAATCTTCAATCCCCACCACGCTTAAGAAAGCGTGTATGAGTCTTCAAATGTACCTGAAAAGGAGAGCAGTTGTTTCCCCACAGGTACAGAGCCGCGTACGGGTACTTAAGATCGTCCCCACCACGCTAAAAAAAGCATGTATAGGGCCTACCCGCCTCACCGTAGGTGTCTCATCGGGTTCCCTTCCCACCACTCTTAAGAAAGCGTGTATAGGCGGTTTGCCGACTCGACACGAACACTGAGAACGAGATTTTAGGTGATTACCCGCCTCATTGTAGATGCCGCACCGAGGTCCCATCCCACCACGCTTAAGAAAGAGTGTATAGGCAGTTTTCCGGTCCGCCACAGACAACGAAGTAGGCTCTCGGAGTTTTAGGGTTGGAGGGTTATACCTTTGCAAGCGTCGGGGTAAAGGTGTTGGCTCGTGGACCGAGGCAAGTGAGAAGGGTCTCCTTACATTTCTCTTTTTGCATATTATGATTAACAAAAATTAACTTAATTATAACTAATACATTAATTATGTTTAATTATAATTAATATCATTTAATTATGATAGATTAAAATTAATAATAACTAAATAATTAATTAAAATTAATGATAATTAACTTTTTGATTATAATTAAATTATTAATTACAATTAATTATAATTAGGTATGTCTAATTATAACCAATTACAATCAATAATAATTAATGATAATAAAAGTTAAATATAATTAATAATAATTAATAATATTTAATTATAATTAATTATAATAAATATAATTAATAATTAATTATAATTAAAAATAATTATTTAATTAATTATAATTAATATCATTTAGTTAACTAAGAATGAAATTAAAATGCCTTCCCTTTCCTCTCTGTTTTGGTGAGTTTACGGGATTTGGCCAAAGTAGCGTGCGACTGGGAGAAGGTTACCTTCACAGCACGCGAATCTCCCGTCGTTACTTCCGTCAAAATGTTGTAACTTCCGCTCCATCAGGAAGGGAGAGTCGTAGAAGGGACGAAGTTGAACAGCAACAGAGGAAATGACGGAGGCAGAGGGAAGAGGAGTCGGGGCTGCTAGGTAGGGGTATTCCCTCTCTCTCTCCCTCTTTCTCTTTCGGCTTGCGGGAGGTAGCGACGGACAGAGAGGGGTCCGGCCTGGAGGTTGGAGTTCGGTCGGCAGGAGCAGCCGAGGCTAGGGCACGTTCGAAGGAGGAGATCGGAACAGAGGTTTTGCGTGGGAGGAGAAGTTTTGCGATAGTTGAGTGGGAAGTCCTGAACGAAGCTCTCTTCATTTTATAGCCGCGAGCAGGCGTCGAACCTCAAGGTCTTACGCAGAAATTACGGGAAGAGTCGCAACAGCGGCGGGATTCGCGGGTTTGAGCGTCCGAGGAAGCTTACTTAGGAATCCCGCAAGGAGACACGGACGACACCGGATGCACAGTAATTCAGCAGGATTTGCGCAAGAATTTTGGGTATGCGTCATTGGTTCTACCAGTAATAGTTTAAGCTTTCTTCTCTTTTTTGTGTTTCTGTTGGATAATACTTTAGAGGTCAACATCTAAATGGACTAGACTCCCTAAAATTAATTACACTTGAGTGCACTTCTAAGGATAATCTTAATAAATAAATCATTCCCTTATTTTGATTTTCCTAGTTTAATAATATGGAAGGATCAATATGATTTAATGATTATTAACTTAATAGGAAACTTATATTTAGAAGTTGTTCAATCTACCATATAGAGTGTGAAACACTATAACTAATAATAGGTTTTTTGGTTGCCTAAAAAAGGAATGAAGTATAAAAGGAGTGTAGTGTAAAATAAATTCCAATGTAAAAAGAATATTTTGGAGTTATTTAGATGAGGGTAAAAGGAATGCATGACTTTACTTTTTTTTTGTTTGGTATGAAGTAAAGTGAATATAATATAAAGTGTAAAAAGGTTGTGCTCGAGGTAGTTGGCAGTGGCTGGCGGCCGGTGTTAGAGGTTGGCAGTGGTGGTAGCGGCAGTGTTCGACATTAACAGTGACTAGCGACCGCCTACGGTGGGTGACAAGGGTGATGGGCGGTCTGTGGTGTCGATATTGGGCAGCGACTGGCGATGAGAGACTGGTGGCAGTAGGCAGTGGCAATGACGGGCTGTGGCTAAGGTCAACTAGCCGCCACGGGGGTGGTCAATGATGAATTATGTGGAGTGGCGACTAGCAATGGGGTGGCGATGGAGACGGTTGTCATCGGTGATGATCTAGTAAGCTTTGGAGCGATGTAAATGGTTCTCGCTCAAAACTGGGCGTGAATGATTTACCTCAAAAATGAACTTAAATGGAATACACCGCATTTACTTTACTTTACCTTGGATTTGCTTTTCATCTAGCCGAACACCAAACTTCTCAAAATCCCTGCATTTACTTTACTTTATACTCAGTTTACTTCCAACCAAACATCCCCTAAGTGAGATAAGAAGGTTATGTGATAATGATGTTTGAATCACCAAGACTCAAAGAATATATTGTGCTTAAAGGGTAATATGTATGGAGTAATAAGTCTAGGAAAAATATAAATATAACATTGATTAGGACTTTATAGGTTCTTCTTCATAAGCTATCAAGTTTGAAACAACTTAGTTATGAATGAAGTTGACTCGACCAAACAGTGAGACATTCTTTTAGTAATCATGAACTAAGTTATCTAAAATGAGACATTCTAGTCCTAACTAGTTTTGGGCTCTTCTAAATCTGGATCTATACTTAGTTATAAACCTTATACATATGGGGAATAATTAAGGCCACCACGCAGATTTCAACTTCTCCTATTTTGTAATTGAATACTACATTAAGAATAAAGTATTGTCTCAAAATACTGACACAATATTCTACAATGGATTCAATATCAAAATAAAGTTTTAAAAATGACATTTTTATGATCAAATACAATTCAAAGAATAACATATCATCTCAAAAGATGAACATAAAATTTTATAGAGCCTGTTTAAAAATAGAAACAGGGTTTTGAAAATCTATCCATTCTTTAAATTAGCTGTAACAAGGAGAATATTATATTATCTTAAAAGGCGAACATAACATTCTTTAAGACATCTAAAAAAAATGAGTTTTATAAAATTCATCATTTCTAAGATTGAATATAACAAGTAGAATGTTATATTATTTGAAAAGACAATAATAACATTCTACAAGCATATTTAAAATTAGAAATAAATTTTTAAAAGATATCAACATTCCCAAAGATTTTTTTCTCATTTTATAGGGATTAAATAAGGTTTACTTTAATCTAGAGTTCTCAAATCTCTACAAGGGCAAGCCCCTATAGTTAATTATATCTTAGGAGGGTTGCTCCTATGAAAACTCTCGATTAAAGCAGTTATTTCATACCCTTTGATTACCAAGTAAAAGATAAGGAAAGAAGTAGGAATTTTTCAAGCTAAAAGCTCAACGTTGAATAGTTCTTAGCGAGTCAAAGGAAAAAAGTAGGAGGTACTAGATTCTGAGAAGCTTAGAAGAAAACCTCAGTCTATCCTATATTGGGCTTTATATTTTAGGATATAATTTTTATGTTAGAGTTTAAATTTTATTAGAAATGTGGGATTATATTCTTGAATGACGGGGACTTATGACTTTTAGGCCTGCCCCATATCCTAAGTCTAATTTAGGTACTACAAAGTATGAGGGGTTTCACCTGGGGCTAATCACGCGAAAGAGAGGGAGACAGAGTGGAGGGGTTTTCATGAATTGGGAGCACGAGCTGGTCTGGGGGGTTCGTTTCTGCGAATAGGGAGGAAGGAGGGACATTAGCGAAATAATTGGGAGAGAGGGTTCGGTGAGGTGCGTTAAATTGGTCCAACTCCTCCCCTAAACTGCCTAGAATTAATATTTTTAATGAAATTTATATATTAACAAAGCAATTTTAATTAAAACTTTAATTTAGATAGTTTGAAATAAAATGACTAATTTGATTAATATGAATTTAGTTTCATTTAACTTGTAATGAGTCAAATTGGAATAATCAGAGCCGTCTATAATAAATTGAAATCAAAATGAGTGGATTAGGCTCAATATTGAGTTGATTTAATTTCAACCAACTTGAGATGGGTTGAATTAAAAATTTGAGTCCATGTTACATCATTAGGTATCCACCTAAGGGAAATCCTATGGGGGTGACGTCTACACTAGGCTACAAAGAACTAAGTGCTAGAGATTAGTTCCTGTGAGAATTGACCTCAAATAATGAGGTCAAAAATGGACCCATAATAGGCATGATAAACTTGCCAAAGTTTATCATGTGTATTGGGGTTGACCGAGACGATCAATTAGATTCAAAATGGAAGTTAAAGATATGTGTATATGAATTGAAAATTTTTGTATTTTTATAAATAATGAGAATGAAAAGTTTATAAAGATATTTGGTTAATTAAATGATTTTAAAATTGAAGAAAGCTTTAGCAAATAATAACTAATGAATTAGCATCATTTAGTAAAGCTAGTGTACGAAATAACTGAGTATAGTGATTTCAATGTTGTTTGATATGAAAGGAAGAATTTTGAAAGTGATTTTAATAAGACCACAGTCTTCTTTCTAGTTCAAGAGGAAGGATGCCACCAAGTGGGTACTTATACCTATCTCAATAAACTAGAGGGCATCTTCTAAGAAAAGAGGGCAACCTATGAAATGGATTGCATCTAATCTTGGAAGTTTTAAACTTTACATATTACTAGGTTGGTGCCATGAGGGGCATTCTCCACTACTAGCGGATGATAGTGAGGAAAGGAAGCCTAAGTACAGGGACTCACACCGAACCTCAAAGGGCCAGATGATCATATGGAAAGGAAGCCTAAGTGTGGGTACTCATAGCTAATCAGAGAGGATCATATTTATATATTTAAACTAGAATGGTGCCACGAGGGGTGTTCTCCACCACTAGCAGATGATCGTAAGGAAAGGAAGCCTAAGTGTGGGGACTCACACCTAACCTCAGAGGATCAGATGATCATATGGAAAGGAAGCCTAAGTGTGGAGACTCACACCTATCCATAGAGAATCAAATTTACACATTTAAACTAGGATGGTGCCACGAAGGGCGTTCTCCACCACTAGTAGATGATCGTAAGAAAAGAAAGCCTATGTGTGGGGACTCACACCTAACCTCAGAGGGTCAGATGATCATATGGAAAGGAAGCCTCAGTGTAGGGACTCACACCTAACCATAGAGAATCAAATTTACACATTTAAACTAGGATGGTGCCACGAGGGGAATTCTCCACCACTAGTTGATGATCATAAGAAAAGGAAGCCTATGTGTGGGGACTCACACCTAACCTCAAAGGGTCAGATGATCATATCGAAAGGAAGCCTAAGTGTAGGGACTCACACCTAACCATAGAGGATCAGATTTACACATTTAAATTATGCCACGAGGGACGTTCTCCACCACTAGTGGATGATCATTAGGAGAGAAAGCCTAAGTGTGGGGACTCACACCTAACCTAAGAGGATCAAATAATCATATGAAAAGGAAGCCTAAGTGTGGGGACTCACACCTAACCATAGAGGATCAGATTTACACATTTAAACTAGGATGGTGCCACGAGGGGTGTTCTCCACCACTAGCAGATAATTGTGAGGAAAAGAAGCCTAACTGTAGGGACTCACACCTAACCTCAGAGGATCTATTTTACACATTTAAACTAGGATGGTGCCACGAGGGCATTCTCCACCACTAGAAGATGATCGTGAGGAAAGGAAGCCTAAGTGTGGGGACTCACACCAAACCTCAGAGGATTGGATTTACAGATTTAAACTAGGATGGTATCATGAGGGGCGTTCTCCACCATAAGTGGATGATCGTGAGGAAAGGAAACCTAAGTGTGGGGACTCACACCTAACTTAAGAGGATCGGATGATCATATGAAAAGGAAGCCTAAGTGTGGGGACTTACACCTAACCATAGAGGATCATATTTACACGTTTAAACTAGGATGGTGCCACAAGGGGCGTTCTCTACCACTAGCGGACTTAAGCCAGGAGTCAATAGAATGCTGTAAAAGTGGGCTTAAACCTAAAGATTGATTTAAGGGTTTGTTGCAGTAAGAGCAGACTTAAGCTAGAAGTTAATATGATGTCATAAGAACGGGCTTAGACCTAAAGACAGATTTAATGGTTGGCTATCGTAAGACTAGACTTAAGCTAGAAGTCAATAGGATGCCATAAGAGCGGGCTTAGACCTAAAGATAGATTTAAGGGTTGGCTACCATAAGAGTGGACTTAAGCTAGAAGTCAATAGGATGCCATAAGAGCAAGCTTAAACCTAAAGATGAATTTAAGGGTTGGTTACCGTAAGAGTGGACTTAAGCCAGAAGTTAATAGGATACCGTAAGAGCGGGCTTAGATCTAAAGATGGATTTAAGGGTTGGATGTCGTAAGAGCTGACATAAGCCAGAAGTCAACAGGATGTCGTAAGAGTGGGCTTAGACCTAAAGACAAATTTAATCAAGTTGGTATAGGAGGGTTTCGCCTACGGCTAATCACATGAAAGAGAAGGAGACAGAGTGGGGGGGGGGGGGGGGGGGGGGGGCGGTTTCACGAACTGGGAGCACGGGCTGGGCTGGGGGGTTCATTTCTGTAAAATCCGATGGGTGCGATGTCTACACTAGGCTACGAAGAACTAAGTGCTAGAGATTAGTTTCGGGGAGAATTGACCTTGAATAATGAGGTCAATAGTACATTGTTAAAATTTCTATATTAAGAAAGGTACATACAAAGTAAAATATATTAAATGGACAATCATAACACACTATATATTACAAAAAATAATAATAAAATAATTACATTATAAAGATTATTTGGCAATAATGCTTGAGCTAATATTTTAATAATTTTGATGCATAATCCATTATATGATGGAATTTAAATATAACATCCATCACTAGATGTATGTTTGACACCTATAAGAAAAATATCTCATTATTGCACAAATAATAGCTAAATAAATTAAGCAACAAATAATAACCTCTGAGCTTACAACAAATAATTTAATTAGCCATATGTCATGCATTATAGGCCAATTCTTAAAACTATAAGTTGACCAACTTAGTCAAGTGTTGATTGATCTCATACATATATATAATACAATTATTTGAAGGGAGGTAGTTTAGATCATGAACTATTAAGCTCACGACTCAAGTGTTTGAATGTGTTACAAACATTATTATAAACATTTGAAAGATAGAAATGCTTCCTACCACTTAGAATAATTTCAAATATATAGAGTGTAGGGCAAGCCCAAATAGAGATTATCTACTTGAAAAGAAAATAAATAATTTGAATACATGTATATTTTTAAAATAAAAAATGTTCAACCACTGGATATGAATGAACAATAAAATGAATCAATTAAATATGATATGATTAAGTTCAAAAAAATTCCTAAAAATGAAGGCCACTATGTCAAAGGGGTAATAAGGTCAAACAAATTTGATCTCACCAAGAAGTGGCTTAGCCTAAAGAGTATTGCTAAATGAAAAAAAAAAAAAATCTTGTAAAGAGTGTGTGATCAGAATTAGGGTAAATTTAGTCAAAAGATTATTATCAAACAAGACTACAATGGGAATAAATTTGATCGAAAGTGCATGACCAAATTCAGTATAAATCTAGTCAAAGAGTATGCATGGATTATAATTAGATTAGTTAAAAGAGTATGACGACACTAGAAATGCATTTAGTCAAAAATACATGATCAAATTCATGATAGTCCTATTGAAAATACTATTATTAAGATTAACAAGGTTGAAAGAGTAGGAGGACTACACTATGTATGAGCTAGGTTAATAGGGCATGATCAATTTAGGGGTTGTTTGGTCAAAAGAGTATGACTAAGAGAGGGAATAACATAAACAGGAGAGCGGTCATGCTAAAAGATAAGCCTAAAAAAAACATCACCATATTTAAGAACAAGCCTAATCATAAAAACATGGATAAATTATTAACCAAGCTCAATTTAAAATAATGTATAGCCAAAGAGCATGGCCAAACCTCATAATTAACCTAAGACAAAATTAATTACTAAGACAAAGAGCTAGTATTAATCAAAGGGTATGATTGGAGTAAAGATCGAGATGCTTGGTCAATGAAATTAAATCTAAATCAAATAGATAGTCTCAGCAGAAGAGCTACTAAGATTAAACATAATATGAACCAAGTCACTATTGAGTCAAAGCAATAATAAAAATCAAGTCAAGATAAAAATCAAAATAAATTAAAGAGACTAAGAGTTCATTTGGGACAACTTTCTTACTTCTTTCTAAAGTAGCTTTTTAGTACAAAAATGTCACGTTCAAAAAATTTATATACTAAAAGCCAACTTTAAAAGCAGCAATGATTCTGTCTCAAATGAAGCCTAAGTTAAGATAAAGTTAAATTAAATTTAAAATCAAATAAATCAAATTGGTCAAGTTAACTAGTTAAGATCAAGTCAAATCGAAGTAAAAAAAATTAAGTCAAGATCAAGTACATCAAGCCAACATAAAATCAAGATATGGTTCGAGGTGTTAATATTTGACCCGTCTCGACACCCGACTTGGACCCAACCCAAAAAATTTTAGGTTCAGGTCAACCAGTTTGATAAATAAGTCAAGTTTGGGTTCAAATTTCTAAACCTTTTTTTTAAAATTAGGTTAGGTTCAGGTTGATATGAAAATCCAAAGTTGACCCGAATGACCCAGATCCCAGAGTCACTTGACTCAATCCCGCGTTTGGTATCCCACACCATGTATGACGTACTCGTGCCTGCCTCGCCCACACTCGAGGCTCAACCCTGCGTCCCGCACTAGTGGCCTACCTCACGGCTCTCACATGCCCATACGCTGGTAGCCCTGCACAAGCTCACTCGTGGCCTGCCTTGCCCATATTTGTGACTCGACTCTGCCTCCCACACCCGGGCCCTGCCTTGTTAAGATTATTGTAAATTAGCTTTAAAGATTTTATTTTTATAATCATGTGAGTTTTTAATTATATCAAAATCTTATTATTTCATTATTGTTTCGCCAAACATATGTTAAAAAGTGTATTTTTGTGTGTACTGACATATTTTTTAAGAAAATTATACTCCAGACTGCTAAAGACTTCAAGATAGACAAAATTATGGGTTGTTGTAGTTGGAGTCTATTTTTTTATTATTCTTGAGTCTGAGAGACTGTGATTGTAATTAAATAATTGTGCACATACACACTGGGGGAGTAAGACAAAACTTAGATTTTTAAAGCTAATCATACTATACGATTTGAAATTGTACGGGATGATTTGTATTAAATACCCCCTCTAGAACGAACCTGAATGATTCATGAGTTAAAATTTTTCTAAGTATAAATCATACTATACGAAATGATTTTCGTACATCATTTTTTAGAGTACAAAAATAGGTTCGTACAGGATCATACGGGACGAGCTTTCATTTTTTTGAACTGTTTAAACAGTACGATGTGGTTTCATACATCATTTTCCAGAGTATATAAATAGGGTCGTACAGGATCATACGGGATGAAACATTCATTTCTTAAACTATTCATACAGTACGATGTGGTTTCTTACATCATTTTCCACAGTATAAAAATAGGTTCATACAGGATCATACGGGATGAAACATTAATTTTTTAAACTGTTCGTACATATGAAGTGTGATCGTATAGTACTATCTGACTCTGTCAAGCTTAAAATTTTTAGTTTTTGGATGATTTTTCTTATCCTTTGTATATAAGAGTCCAAAAAATTGACTGTCTAGGGACTTCTACGAAAAATCTCTTGAGTGTGCCTTAGGAGAGTATTTGGGAGAGTGATTTGAGAGTGAACAAGTGAGAGATCTTATGAGAAGATTTTGTGAGGGGATTCACAAAGGTGGCCATTGGTAAGGATCTCCTACTTGTTCTCCATGGTACTTCCCTACTTCCTTGAAGGCCTTCTGAGAGAAGATTTCCAAGAGAAGGTCCGGTTCTCTACCGACACCAGGAGGGTGTGAAAGGATGATCGGTTCTCTGCCGACACTAGAAGGGTGTGAAAGGATGAGTGGTACTCAGCCTTCACCAGGAGGGTGCGAAAGGACAGTGGGTTCTCTGCCTTCCCCTGGAGGGTGAAAAAGGATGACAATTCTCTGCCGCACTTGGGTTTGGTGGAAGAGACAAATATTATAAAGGCTTCTCTGCCTTGCTGTGGGGGCTAAAGGAGAGTCGCTTGAGTATAGTGCAATACCTAGAGAAGGAGTCTCTAAGGAGTAAACGTAGGTCTTGTTGGACCGAACCACTATAAAATCCGATGTCTTCTGTTCTTACTTTTACTGTATTTTATTTTTCTGCATTTACTTTATTTTTCTATGGTTAAAAAATTGCTTTCAGAAATTTTATATTATGATAAATTTTATTAAATGGTTTTCTGAATTAACCAATTTTTTTTTAATTACCAATTCACCCCCCTCCCTCTTGGTTAGCCTTGAGACATTAGCTTGAGATTTAACAATTTACTGAGCTTCAACAAGTGGTATCAGATATATTATTCAAAAATTAAGGTTTAGATAACTTTTTGAAAATGATCATGGCTATATTTGGAAATCGTAACACACCAGAAGGGTATTTAATCACTAGACCTCCATTGTTTGATAACATCCCTTTCAAATTTTAGAAAACACAAATGTTTACTTTTCTTCAATCGCTTGATTATTGCATGTGGATTTTAATACATGAAGGTTATACTAGTTCCACTAAAGTTATTCAAGGAATTTGGGTTGACACACCATTTACTGAATGGACATTTGAAGAGAAAGAACTCACATAGTTAAATGCTAAATATTTAAATAGTTTTTTCTATGCACTTAAATCTGAAGACTATATGTGTATCTCAACTTGTAAAAGTTGTAAAGAAATATGAGATAGACTTTGCATCACTTATGAAGGAACGAATGAGGTGAAATAATCTAGATTGAACATGTTATTACATGATTATGAATTTTTTCGCATGAAACCTAATGAGTCAATCAGTGACATGTATACTCACTTTACACAGATATTCACCTCATTGTATGTTTTAGGTAGGGAATTAATAAATGCTAAAAAAGTAAATAAAATTCTTTATTATTTATCTACTGCTTATGATGCAAAGATAACTGCTATAACCAATTTGAAAGACTTAAATGTCTATTCTATTGACAATCTTCTTGGGTCACTAATTACTTACGAGTAATCTGTGACTCAAAGACAGATTGATACAGGTGATAAGTGAAATGAGAAAAATATTGCTTTGAAGGTGGATGACTCTGCAAGTGATTAGTCTCAACCTAAGGATGAAGAGGACATTGTCTTAATAATAAGGCAATTCAAAAGTTTCCTAAGAATAAAGCAAAGAAGACATCAGCAATAGAATAAGGGCAAGTTCCATAAAAATACTAAGGCTTCTAATGAAGTAATTTGCTATAAATGTAGGAAGCTTGGACACATCAAGTCTGATTGCCCAAATCTCAAAGCTAATCCTAGGAAGGAGAAGGTTAAGGAGAAAACTAATATGAAGAAGGGCAAGAAGATATTTCAGAAAGTATTTTAAACAGATTCAGCTTCGGACACCTTAAAAATAGAAGCAGAGGAGGAGGTTACGAACTTGTGCTTAATGACAAATAATCTTGATCACTCAGATTAAGATGAGATATGTGATCTAACCTATAATAAGTTATTTGAAGTTTCTGAGAAAATTTATACTGCATATAGGAAACTTAAAAAATTGCATGGTAGGTTGAACATAGAATTTTTAGAATTATAAAAAGAGTATGAAATTCTTAGGAAAGATCACGCATTAACTGATAACAACCACATGAATTTATTAGATGAGTATGATTATTTGAACAAATAGGATGATATATTAAAATCATCTCACACAGAACTTAAAAATAATTATAAAGTCTTTTTGGAAGAAACTGAACATAGAGAAATTGACTTGAGAATGGATATTTATATATTGGAAGATAGAAACTCATATCTTGAATTGGAATTAAAATATATTAAAGAAAATAGATTGATACCCACACTTGAATAATTCTATATGTCTAAGAAAAAGAATATGAGTTCAATACCTAGGAAGAGAAATTATAACTCATATAGATTAAGAAATCCTTTTTCTGGTGTGAGATATTTTACATGTGGAATGTTAGGACACATCTCTCACACTTGCAACATTCATAGTAAAACACATCTAGTATAGAGACCAAAGATGCATAAAATACAGCATATCACACATGCATCTGGTTTATCATTACCAAGAGGTGAACCTAAACTTGTTTGGGTTCCCAAGTCTAACATTTGATGATTTTGTCAGAATGCTCTCATACAAGACCTCATGAGAGCATTTGGTACCTAGATAGTGGATGTTCAAAGCACATGACTGGAGATTCAAATCAATTTATAATGCTGGAAGCCAAAAATGAAGATAAGATAACACTATGAGATAATACCACTAAGAGAATGGTAGGAAAAGGTATGATCGAAAACCTGAATAATTTTTTTATTGAAAATGTCCTATTGGTAGATGGCTTAAAATATAATCTGTTGAGTATCAATCAGCTGTGTGATAAAGGGTATAGTGTAAAAAATTTTTCCGCTAACTGCATAATAGGCCAAAATGGAATTGATATTTTGCATGGAATTAGGGTGAATAATATGTACATGCTTGATTTGAATTGTATTAAATCTTCTAATACTTTTTTTAAGAATAATTTCTAATGAATCATGGTTATGACATAGAAGACTCTGTCACGCTAGTATGAAAAATCTTAAGAAAATTACCCAAAAGAAACTTGTTAGAGAAATACCAAAACTAGACTTTACTAAGGATCACCTGTGTGATGCATGTCAACTAGAAAAACATGTGAAGTCTTCCTTTCATTCCATTAAGGATCTCAAAACTAGCAAACCATTGAAAATTATTCATATGGATCTTTTGGACCAGTTAGCACTGTAAGTCTAGGAGGTAAAGTATTTGGATTAATGATTGTTGATGAATTTTCTATATTCACTTGGGTTAAATTTTTATTTCATAAGAGTGAGTCTTTTGATGAATTCAAAAGTTTTTCTACTTGGATTGAGAGAAAATTAGGATGTGAAATCTTAGCAATTCAAAGTGATCATGGAGGAGAATTTGAAAATGAGAAATTTGAAGAGTTTTGTAAAGAACATAAAATTGATCATAATTTTTTAGCCCATAGAACCCCTCAGCAGAATGGGGTTATTGAACAAAAGAATAAAACATTAATAGAAGCTGCTAGAGCTATGTTAGCAGAATACTCACTTCCAAAATATTTTTGGGCTGAAGTGGTTAGTACAGCGTGTTATGTTCTAAATAGGGTGAACATTAGATCTAAATTGAATAAAATACCCTATGAACTTCTTAATGGAAGAACACCTAATCTCTCACATTTACATGTTTTTGGATGCAAGGTGTTTATTCGCAATAATGGAAAAACTCCTTTAAGAAAATTTGACCCAAAATCTGATAAAGAAATTTTTCTTGGATATTCTAATGTTGAAAATTTATATAGAGTTTTTAACAAGAGAACTTTGAAGTTGAGGAGATCACACATATTATTTTTGATGAATCTGGCATTTTGGAAGAGCCAAGATTGGAAGAAGAACAGATTGAAAATGTCTCTCATGAAATCAAAAAGATAAATTTGGAGGAAAATAAAGAAAAAGAAAATCCTTTGCCTAGAGATTGGAAATTTTCTAAGAATCACCCTAAGAAATTAATTTTAGGTGAACCTAGTGAGGGTGTTAGGACTTGACATGGACTTAGCAAAGAGGTGAACCATTCTACCTTTATATTAATGATTGAACCCACAAATATAAATCAAGCACTTTCAGATGAATTTTAAATTTTGGCCATGCAATAAGAGTTGAATCAATTTGTGAGAAATGATGTTTGGGAATTGATTGAAAGGCCAAAAGATCAAAGTATTGTTGGAACTAAGTGGGTATTTAAAAATAAAATGAATGATTTAGGAGTTATGATTAAAAATAAGGTAAGATTGGTGGTTAAGGGGTATAATTAAATAGAATGGATTGATTTTTATGAGACTTTTATCCCTATAGCAAGACTTGAAGCAATTAGGGTTTTGTTAGCCTTTGCAGATTTTAAAGAATTTAAATTATATCAAATGGATATTAAAAGTACCTTTTTGCATGGAATGATATAAGAGGATATTTATATTGAGCAACCTCCAGGTTTTAAAAATTTTAAATTTCTTAATCATGTGTTTAAATTGAAAAAGGTATTGTATTGACTGAAACAGGCACCTAGGGCTCGGTATGAGAGGTTAAGCACTTTTCTATTAGAGAAATATTTTGTAAAAGTAAGTGTGGACACCACTCTCTTTTTGAAGAAAATAGTAGATGATATACTCATTGTTCAAATTTATATTGATGATATCATATTTAGATTTACAAATAAAATTTTTTGTGATGATTTTTTAAAAATAATGAGTAGTGAATTTGAGATAAGTCTAATGGAAGATTTGAGTTATTTTCTTGGCTTCAGTATAAAGCAAAATGAGGAAGGAATTTTTCTTAGTCAGTCAAAGTATATTAGGAACATCCTCAAAAAATATGAAATTAATAATGCTAAACTAGTTAGTACACCAATGAGTTCTTCAATGTAATTAGATAGGGATCACAATGGGAAATCTATTAATCAGAAGAAATTTAGAGGAATAATTAGATCTAGGGGTGCAAACGAGTCAAGCCGACTCGCGAGCCGGCTCGAACTCGACTCGATAACGGGCTCGACGAGCCGAGCTTATCGAGCTCGCGAGTCGAGCTCGAACACAATTTTGAGCTCGATGGCTTATCGAACACACCTCCGACTCGACTCATCGGCTCATCGAGTAGCTCGCGTGAAGGTCAAGCGGACCGCGGACGACGACGATGAGCTCGGGAGTCGGGACTCGACGGACGAACGACGGATGCTGGATTCTGCGGCGGACGCGACGACGAGCTCGGGACTCGACGGCGGACGCGATGACGAGCTCGGGATGCTAGATCTACACGGCGGATGCGATCTTGACGGCAGACACGACGATGAGCTCTTGACGACGATGTCGACGGTGGATCAGATCCAGTGGATCTCGACTGCGAACGCGACTGCGAACTCGACGACGGACGAGCGGACGGGATGGCGAGCTCGTGACGACGACGAGGAGTTCGCAGCGGAGCTTGACTGAGCTCGACGAGCCTACTCATGATGGAGTTCGCAGCGGAGCTCGACTGAGCTCGACGAGCCGCTCGACATATGAGACGAGTCGAGCTCGGGCTCGGATTTTGAGCTCGACTCGAGTTCGAGCTCGAGCTCGAGCTCGGTTTTTGATAGTTGAGCTCGACTCGAACACTGCCTGGGTTGAGCTTGACTCGACTCGTTTGCACCCCTAATTGGATCATTGCTTTACTTGACAGCTAGTAGACCAGCTATCATATTTAGTGTTTATTTATGAGCTAGATTTCAAGCTGATCTAAAGAAATCACATCTGACTGATGTTAAAAGAATTTTGAGATATCTTTTAGGAACTCAAAATATAAGAATTTGGTATCATAAGCATAGCTATTCATTTAAAATTATTGGATATTCTGATTCAAACTTTGCAGGTTGTAGGATAGATCAAAAAAGTATATCTGGAACATATCAATTCATTAAAATTCTTTAGTATCTTGGTCTAGTAGGAAACAAAATTTAGTAGTACTATCTACTACTGAAGCAGAATATATTACCTTAGGTAGTTGTGTGGCATAAGTTCTTTGGTTAAAATAATAATTAATTGACTTAGGATTTTCTATAGGCACAATTCTTATTTTCTGTGATAATACAAGTGTCATTTACATTTCAAAGAATCCTATTCAATATTTTAGAATCAAGCATATAGACATAAGGCAGCACTTCATAAGGGATCATGTAGCTAAGGGAGAAATTGAACTGCACGATGTTTCTACTGAAAATCAGCTTACATACATTTTTAAAAAATCACTAGCTTTTGACACATTTAGCATTTTAAGAATAAGGCTTGGTGTAATTGATCTTAATGCTTCATTTGAAATTCTGCAAACTTGATTTGTTATTATTTATATTCAGTATTTGTTAATAATAGTTTGTATGTTTTTATTTTTATTTTTTTGCCTTAGTGTTTTGTTTATTTTCTATTTAGTGATTTATTTTTTTAAATTTTGTATGTCAATTTTTTTTAAAAAGTAATTGGCTTTGAAAGAGTTATCAGTTTATTATGTATTATTTTTAGTGTTCTTTTCATACTGTACGAAATTATTTTCGTGCTATATGAAGTCTGTAGTGTATGCATGATAGTTTTCTGAGTTGAGGCAACAAAACTTAATTTTTGTAAATTTTCATATTATACAATTAGGAAATCATACTGTATGAATAGGATAGTTTCATCTGTATGATTGGGAACGATTTTTAATGCATACCAATTATTTGCCATATCATACGTACGAAATTACAGTTAGTGTACGATCCTTGTTATCAAATTTGGATAAGGACAAACCCAATGGCCATTAAACGATCTTTAATATTCCAATCATCCTGTACGAACACGTGATTGTCTGTACGATTGGTTAGTCAAAAAGCCTGTATGAAAGGATGCCTCGGGAAGGGCAGTTTACAAAAAGCGGTTACATTTTTAGCTATTTTCATTATCTGTACAAAAAAGATTTCATCTTGTATGATTTTGAAATTGTACGTATGATCCATTTTTTGTACTGTGCGATATGCAGTTTTTCTTTAAATAGAAAGGCATTTGATGGTTTTTAATCACAATCACTTTCAATATCTAAACCTTCTAGAGTTCAAACAGTGAAATGGCCAGCGGTAGTAGCAAATGTGAATGACTTTCTAGGGGATCTTCTTCTAGAAGTACTAAGGATAATAACTTTCTGAGTAGGGAAAATGAAGAGGCATTCGACAGGTTTAGTGTTGCTAAGATAACCCCATCTAGAATTCTTATTCAAAGTTATTTAAATTTTTATGTCATGTCATTGTTTGACTCAACCCAACTGTCCTTCATTCTTACCTTGATTCATGCTTATAATCGTGAAACATTTCAACTCTTTTTAGCCAATATGAAGATGAATCAAGATCACACCAGAATTACCTCATATGTCCTCAAGCAATGTGTAAAAATAACTAAGAAGGATCTAGGAAACTATCTGCATATTAGGACTATTGGAGTTAGAGCCCATACTATAACTTCGAGGGCAGACTATGATTGGACAGATGTAAACCTAACCCTTAGAGGTGTAGAACAAGTTAGTTACCTTCCTCGAGTCTATACCTTAAAACAAAATGCTAGGATCATTCAGCATGTTTTGAGAACCTTCGTAATTTCAAAAGCTGGTGATCGTGTAAATATGACTCCTCTTTTGTCCACTGTCACATACCTAATTATGATTGGAACTCCTATCGATGAAGCCCAACTAATCATGGACTACCTCTATACTCTTTCTAATATTGGAAGTCCTCATAATAAGAGAAAGAAAAATGTGGCTTTAGGACATCTAGTGACTTATATTTTGAAGAAGAAATATAACTTGGTCCATCCTGATCCTCCTACTAAATTGCCTATTTATTTTACAAAAGCCTCTTTTAGAGCTCTATTTAGTCAGGATCAAGGATCAGGGGGAGATGACTTTGAAGAAGAGGAAGCCCCTGCTCCAGCACCTGTACCTGCACCTGACCAAAATTTTTATCAAGAAATGGTCTAGCGATTTGACAGAATGGAATCTCATTTTGATCAACGCTTTGATCAAATTGAGACTCAGATGAACTAGCAGGATGCATGATATACTGAAGACATGGGGTGGATACGTGAATAATTTGATTCAGTTAATGCCAACATAGCTACCATAAATAGCTACTTCACAATGTTCAATCCTCCACCACCTCCAGATCAGGGCCCCTCAGGATATTAGATGATTAGACTTCTGTTCTGTTTTTGTGATGTTCTTCTAGGCTTAGATGTATTGTATCTTATTGTTGGCGTTGTTGGTCTTTTTTTAATTTTTTTTCTTGATGTTCTGGATGATGTACTAGATGGATTTGTGTGGTGAAAGTAATATGACTGATGATGAATGAAATGAAGAAGTCATGTGTTTATGTATATTGCTATGTGAATATGATTGTGACCTAAAATTTTTAAAATTTATCAATCAAATGTAGTTGATTGCAAATATAGAATGTTGATTGAATTTGCTTTACAAAATTAATTTTCATGCAAAATTTAATCCCTCAAAATGTTTAGATTACTTTGTGACTGGCTGTAGATTAGAAGATCAATTTTATATTTTTATAGACATATATTACTTAGTTGTAATTATTGTAAAATTGATATCATACCTTTACTTTTATTTCTATTTCAAAGTGTTCATTATTAAAATTTGTATTAAGAGTTAGTGATTTTGGAAAGATATAATTTGAAAAAAGGCACAAAATTAACCCAAAACTAAAAGATGCACAAAGTGTGCCACTTATACGAAAAGATGCGTAATATTCGCCAAATTAAAAAGAGGCATAAAATTAGCCCAAATTGATAATATGCACAAAGTGTGCCATAAAAATTGAAAAGATACACATGTCGCTAATTGCTATTTCATTTATCAATTTCTCAATCACACAAATCTATCTCATAAATGATGATCTTCACTATTGAATTAAAAAATTATTAATTCTATTTCATCATTTCTGTAACAGTTGTGGTTATATAATCTGTCTATTTCAAATACTGACATAGGGGTTGTTTGGTTTGCTGCATTTAGAGTGTAAAGTAATCCAAATGCAGGGGTTTTGAGAATTTTGATGTTTGGTTGGATGAAAAGTAAATTCAAAGTAAAGTAAAGCAAATGTAGAATATTCTATTCTAGCTCATTTTTTGTGTATTTGGAATTCCTCCAATTTGAGCGATTTTCAAATACACTGTAAATTCAAGGGCATTTCCACCCCTTGCCAGCCACCTCTGCTCGCTGGCTGCCGCCTCAAGCCACCACCTATGCCATGGTCGGTCGGCCGGCCACCGCCAGCTGGCCACCACCGACCAACACCACAAGCTACCAACATCAGCCCGCCACCGCCAACTCCAAAATCCAAATTTATCATAAATGCTACCATTTTGCCGGTCAAGACTGCTTCACTCCCCGCCCTAAGTTCCAGGTATGAACTCGCTCGTCTTTCCCACTACGCCCATGTCGACTGCCCTAGCCACGCCGACTACGTTAAGAACATGATCACTGGAGCCGCCCAAATGGACGGCACCACTCTTGTCGTATTCGGTGCTGATGGTCCCATGCCCCAAACAAAGGGATATAGCAACAGCCACCTCTGCTCATTTCCAACACTCCGAGATTAGCCAGAAACTATATGGCTTATGAAAGAGAATTAAAGCTCTCAACGGGTATAGATTGTTCTAGCATTGAAGCCGCCTAGAAGCAATCTGCAGCATCATTCAATTGCTCATCATGCTTATGGACCATGCCTAAGTAATACCAGGCTATACGATGAGTTGGTTCGAGTCTCAAAGCATCAGAAAGGAATGATCTTGCTGTAGCAAGTGATTTTGAGCCCGACTTCCATAGAAGAGCACCAATTACTACCTTGCAAGATACATGACTACCATCAATTTGTAGAGCATTGTTGTACGCAGCCATTGCTAGATTTGCCTCACCAAGTGCTTCATATATGCAACCTCTGCTCATTTCCAACACTCCGTGAAATTTCACCTCGTCACCGATCTCAATGGGACCGTTAAAGCCGCTGCCTTTACAGGAGTTATCATCCGGATGATTCCTTTGTTAGGGTTGCGAACGTCCATGGGAGAGCCACGTCTTTGATTTCTTCTTATTGAGAAAAGAATTATTCGGCTACTCTGGATATACCTAACCAAACAAGGGAAATAGTTCTCTTGCGTTTAATTTGCAGACAACCAAACAGTCTCAAAATATTTGCAATACACTACATTTACTTTACATTACATTTACTTTACACTGCATTTTCTTTTTAGGCAACCAAATAGCCCCATAGATCAACTTTTCTTATCCTTGTTATTTTGTGATTTAAAATTTGAGTCTTTATCTTTTGCATGTGATTTTAATATTGTATTTGTAATTAATTTAGCATCTTATTCATCATCATTTATTTTTGATTAGTATACTTCCCTTTTTGTTGTTTTCAGAAGGGAGAGTCAGATATTGTTTGATGTAGAATGACATTTGATGCATTATGAAATGAATGTATGTGTATGTTGCATGAATGTGTATGTGTGTGTTGTGCATGAATGTATTTTTTTTCATTTCGAATGTATTTTTTCATTTCGATTGTTTGTTTATTTTTCGTGTTTTTGTTTTTTGATTTTGTATATGTGTTAGGTCTGGTATTTTTGATCTTCATTGGAATCCCTGAGTTTAAACTTGTCATTCATTTAGGAGGAGCTAAGAAGAAAATTTTGTGTTATTTGTTAACTCAAATAATAATTATTTTACCGTCCTAAAAAAGGGAGATTGTTGAGATTGTTGCAAATTAGCTTTCATGATTTTATTTTTATAATCATGTGAGTTTTTGATGATATCAAAAATCTTATTGTTTGATTATTATTTCTCCTAACATATGTTGGAAAGAGTGTTTTTGTGTGTATTAACATGTTTTTCAAGAAAAGCATACTCCAAACTGTTAAAGACTTCAAGACAAATAAAATTAGGGGTTGTTATAATTTGAGTCTATTTTTTTATTATTCTTAAGTCTGAGAGAGTGTGATTGCAATTAGGTAATCGTGCACACACACACTAGGGGAGTGAGATAAAATTTAGATTTTAAAAGGTAATCGTATAATATAATTTGAAATTGTATGAGATGATTTGTATTAAATACCCCCTCTAGAATGAACCTGACTGATTCATGAGTTAAAAGCTTTCTAAGTATGAATCGTACTAAACAAAATGATTTTTGTATATCATTTTTCAGAGTATGTAATCAGGTTCGTACAAGATCATACGGGATGAATTGTTCATTTTCTTGAAATGTTCGTACATTACGATGTGGTTTCGTACATCATTTTCAAGAGTATGAAAATAGGGTCGTACAAGATCATACGGGACGAACTGTTCATTTTTTGAATTATTCGTACAACATGATGTGGTTTCATACATCATTTTCTAAGGTATGAAAATAGGTTTGTACATGATTATACAGATGAACCTTCATTTTTTAAACTGTTCGTACGTTCGAAGTGCGATCGTACAGTACGATATGACTCCATCAAACTTGAAATTTTTAGTTTTTAGATGATTTTTCTTGTCCTTTGTATATAAGAGTCCAAAAAACTGACTGTCTAGGAACTTCTATGAAAATTCTCTTGAGTGTGCCTTAGGAGAGTGTTTGGGAGAGTGATTTGAGAGTGAAAAAGTGAGAGATCTTATGAGAAGATTTTGTGAGGGCATTCACAAAGGTGCCCATTGGTAAGGATCTCCTACTTGTTCTCCATAGTACTTCCCTACTTCCTTGAAGGCCTTTTGAGAGAAGATTTTCAAGAGAAGGTCCGGTTCTCTACCGACACCAGGAGGGTGTGAAAGGACGATCAATTCTCGGCCGACACCAGGAGGGTGTGAAGGGATGAGTGGTACTCTGCCATCACCAGAAGGGTGAGAAAGGACGGTGGGTTCTCTGGCTTCACCTGGAGGATGAAAAAGGATGATGGTTCTCTACCGCACTGGGGTTTAGTGGAAGAGAGAAAAATTATAAAGGTTTCTAAGCCTTGCTGTAGGGGCTAAAGGAGAGTCACTTGAGTATAGTGTAATACCTGGAGAAGAAGTCTCCAGGGAGTGGACGTAGGTCTTGTTAGACCAAACCACTATAAAATTCAGTGTCTTCTGTTCTTACTTTTACTGCATTTTATTTTTCTGCATTTACTTTAATTTTTCTGTGGTTGAAAAATTGCTTTCAAAAATTTTATTAAATGATTTTCTGAATTAACCAAGAAAATTTTTAAAATTATCAATTCACCCCCCATCTTGGTTAGCCTTGGGACATTAGCTTGAGATTTAACAATCTATTGAGCTTCAACATGCCTCACGCACACTCAACCTCGTGTACCCTTAGCCCATGTGTGCTCGCTTGCTTTGCACCTGGGTTAGCTTGTCTGGTTACTTCGACCAGGGTTTAAACGGGACGAGTCCATATTCAAATTTCTGACCCGTTTTTAGAACCGGGCAGGGTCAAACAGTAGAGGGACAATATCGAGTTCTACCCGAACCCGACCCGCAACCCATTTTTAACACCCCTAGGTATGCTAATAATCAAGTCAAGTTAAGTTGGTCAAGTCAAACCAAATTAAGATAAGATAGAAATCAAATCAAGTTAAGAAAGGAATTAAGTCATATCAAGTTGGTCATATTAAGTTCAAATCAAAATAAGATAAAAATTCAATCAATTCAATTTGCTTACATCAAGATATCAATTAAATTTAATGAAATGCAAGTAATGCAAATAGGATAGTTGATAATATTTTTTAAAATTGTCTCAAAGGATATTATGACATGTAAAGAGACTTAGTCTTAGAATGAGCTAGGAAAACTATCATAAAATACTATATAAGCTATCCTACGAGGTGTGGTACCCTATTAACTAAGTTTTCATTAGTGATTGGCTAACTTGTGTTCTAAAAAAACTAAAGTGTAAGACTTGACCCATATAAATCAAGCCAAATTATAGTTCACAAATTTGAGATAAAATTAATTAAGTTAAAAGGTAGAGTGTAGAGCAATGATCAAATCACTCCAAAATGATATTTAAATGCAAGGGCAAAATGCAAATTGCAAATGATCAAGGTAATCAATTGTCACTAATAACCAAATCAAGTCAACTACTATGTTATCAAGACACTAACCATGTAATCATCTTATAAAACATACGTGAGGGCATAAAAGTAAATGCAGTACTATGCACGTCTCTACTATCAGTCAATCAAACATAGAGGAGATCCAAATACACAATGATATACCGGATTAATAGGCCTTAGGGCATCTCCAACCAAACCGAACATCATTGTAGTTGCCACAAGTTTCCACCAGAACGACAAACAAAAACGTATTTTTCATTTTCTCTCTGTTGTAAGCAGTGCGACGCTAATATTGGTGTCACATTGTTCAAAATGAGAAAATGACATTTGATTTGTTGTTCGGTTGGACGGTTGTTGCTATTGCAAACTGGAGAATGTCATTCAGATGAAGATGACCTTATAAGTGTCAATTGGTCGAGTAGACATGCCCATCTATATATGTGTGTAGGATGGAGTACCATATGCATCGTGTGAGATGGGCTTGTACAAGCATGCAAAAGAATGCGTCGATAAAGAGTCTAGAGCATGAGAAGTATGAACACAAACCAAAGCGGGTTTGAACTTGTCCATGATCATGTTGTTCAAGGAAAGCTAGGACGTTGAAGAAACGTGCATGAAGCCTGCATGCAAATCGGTGCAGAAGTCGACATCTCACGTGGTTATTTAGAAGGGAGATTTATGCAATGCTCAAACAAGGTTTTAAAAAGGATTTTGAAAATAATCCAAACTCGAACAAGAACTAAGCAGGATTTAAGTAAAATTTTGAACAAAATTTGAACGAAATTTTGAACAAAAGATAAGGATTTAAGTAATAACTTTACTAAACCGCAGAATACTTAAGTAGCCGGAAATTTAGACAAATTTTCAACAAAATTAGACAAAATTTTGAATAAAATTTGAACATAAATTTGAGCAAAATATTGTATTGGATTTGATTAATAAAATTTTTAGCGAAATTCGAATAAGATTTTAAATAAAATTTAAGCAAGATCTAAATAAAATGTTATTAAGATTTGGAATAAAATTCAAATTAAATTTGAACAGGAATTGAGTAAGATTTGTGTAAAAGGTTTTGATTTGGATTTTCTTTTTTGGCTAAATAGCAAAATGACAACTATAGATCTGACAGAATTTTAAATTTTTTTTTTGCAAATCTCACAAGCGCCAAATTAGAGTCACCTAGATGATTTGGTACTTCCTTCCGATGACCTAGTTAAAGAATAGATATATTAGATTTTGCCTATGTTAAAAATGGAAGAGATAGACCTAAAAAAATAACTCGTTAGAAATTAATAAAGATCATTTTTTTTATTATATTTAAATAATAATTTGACTTTTAACAAAATATAATAAAAAAAATTTCATGCAATCAGCCACACATAGTAATGTATTGTTGTCTCACAAGCTCTTAATTGTCTTTCTCAAGCGTCGGGTGGACGCCTGCTCCTGTCTTCTTATAGCCGTTGGAGGTCTCGGGATATTTTAGGGGTAAGAAAGGGCCTCGGGCTCCAGAAGCGCGAGTCTTAGATTAAAGCTATATATAGGTTAGATTTTTATCAGAGGTTGTCGACTTGTTGTTGTGTAATTAAATTTGTGTAGTGTGTTGTATGTTTCTAAGTGGAAGGATCTTAGGAAAGAGAGTTTACAGGTGAAGGGAAGTACTGTACAAATTATGATCAGGTATGTGCATGCCAAGGTTAAGAATTTTTTTTATTGAAACAAAAACATCAGGAAATTAATAGAAGATAGAGAAATAGGAAGGCGCAGCAGGTAGTGGATTAGGACAGAATTATTTAAATTTTATAATTGTTGATATTAAGATTTTATTTTATTTTTATTTTTTGTATTTTTATGTTTTTAAAATTAACTATTTAGATTTTATTTTAAGTGGGACTGATGGCACATATTTCAAGATAAGATAGATAATTAATGAGAGCAGCTAAAATATAATGAGAAATTGATTTTTTTTCTTATTTAATGATTTATTAATTATTTGTTATTGTATCAATGGCCGCAATCGCAGTGCTACAGTAAATTAATTAACTCCGTTGATTACCATTTTGGGTCATTTGCATGAGGATTCCAGGTTTCAAATAAAGAAAGCCGATGTCACACTGTGCGGGGGCCCATGTGTCAGTTTACATGAACGCAGCTTTCATTTTGCATATATGCATGGATTCTCCCACCTTTCATTTTCTCCATCGCCAAAAGACAACTGGGCGAAGAGCCCAAAGCTAACGGCATCTTTTTGGAACAATTTATTTTCTACTTAAAAATACAGTAATAATTATATTAAACAATAATTTATCTTCAACTAAATTTAATTTTTAACACAAAAAAAAAAATATTTTGTATTTCATGTCCAGATTTTATATATTAACCCCTCATCATTTCATATTTTGTATTATTCCACTTATTTTTAATATAAATAACATATATATATATATATATATATATATATATATATATATATATATATTTCAGCCAAAGTAAGAATGTTTAATATGTTTATGAGGATTGTGAGCTGCTTACAGGATAGATGACGAGGTAAATTAAGAACACACCAGAAAATGTATTTGAATGAGGGAAAGTCGGCACAATTTCCCATCTTCTAAACTAGATTTATGTATCAGGAGGAAAATTCTAACACTCATAAAACTAATATATGTCCATCTTCTAGATCTTCTCTTCAGCCTCTAGAGGAAGTTCCTTGATCTTCTCTTCAGCCTATGAATGAAGTTCAGAAATTGCCTCACCTGCCAGACCAAACCCTCAGGGTCTGCCAAAGCCTCCGGAAATTCCTTATTCTGATCTAAAGTTCGTAGCTCTACACAACTGAAGTTCAAAGCTGCATCATGCTTTTTCAGCATAGCAGCTATTGGAGCATAGCCATCACGGTTGCAAGGATTATAAAATCCAGCAGTCAATTCAGCTGCATGACTTGCAGTCTTGTACCACCAATGGATGCCTGATACCTTAGCTGCAATACAAGTTCCTTCAAAGGCAAGTTTAGCTAGAGATAGCACATGATCCCCATGTTCAGAGTGATATATAAACTAAACGGTGAAATCTCAATATGAGCCTGTCAAAAAATTCAGAGTGATGAAAAGTTATCTTGTGAAAATTTTTTAGAATGAGATATATTATATTGCTAGAGGGGGGAGGGGGGTCTTAATAAAATGAATTTAAATATTTTTATATAAAAATTATTTTAATCATGTCAGTGCCACAATGCTCAAAATCCTAACACTGTAGCAATCATCAAATCCTTATAAACCTGAGAGCTTGGCACTGCAACCATCATAAACACAATGCCACTGCTCTTTCATCCAAAATTTTAGATTTACAAAAGTTTTAGTGAAAATTAAATGATGAAGCTATTACATGATCAAGGTCAAAAGGGTATGATTAATCTAGGAGGTCATGTGGTCAAAAGAAATGACTAAGGGAGGGAATAACACAAATTTAAAGACATGCCTTATCAAAAATGCATGGATAAATTATTAATAAAGCTCAAATCAAAATAAGGTACATCTAAAAGAGGACAGCCAAACCAAATGATGACCTAATCAAAAGAGAATAACTATGTAAAATATAAATTAAAGGGTATGATTGGACTAAATGTCAAGTGAGATTCTTAGGCAATCAATTAAATCTTAAATACTTAGGAAATGAAAGCACATAAATAAATACTTAATGAGAATAACTACAAGGCGGATTTTATTATAATTTTAACTTTTAAGCAAAAGTTGAAGAGAATTTTAAAAAATAATTTTGATCAATATTTAGACCAAACTTGAACAGTAATTAAGCAATATTTAAGTATTTTGAACAAAAACAGAACGAGATTTTCAACAAAATTTGAGTGAAATTCAAAAACATATATAAATAAATAAAATAAAATTTAAGCAAATTTTGATTAGATTTTTTTATTAAGATTTCGAATAAATTTCGAAAAAAATTTGGACAGGAAATGAAAACACCTATTGATTAAAATTTTTGGCTCATTTGCATGAGGATTCCACGTCTCAATTAAAAAAATCCAATGTTGTGCCGGGGCCAAGGTGTCAATTTGCATGAACACACCTTTTGTTGTATGCCTATATGTACGGTTTCTCCTTCCTTTTCATTTTCTCCATCGCCAAATAACAACTGGTAGCCTAAGCGAAGAGCCTAAAGCTAGCCATGGCAGCAGCATCAGCAGCGATGACTGCACTTCTTCGGCCTTCAACCTCCCCTCACTTCCTCAACCCTAATAAGAATCGCCTCAGTCCACGTTTTCCACGTCTCTGCAGTTTCTCGTTGCCCTCATCAACCTCCCAAAGCCTATCAACACCCCCCCAAACCACCCTTGAAGCTCAACCAAAAGTGGCCATCACCAACGTTGTCGACATCCTAAGTGAGCGCGGCCTCGTGGACTCCATGACAAGCGACAATCTGCGGTCAGTGTGCTCAAATCCCAACAGTATCCCACTCAAGGTTTATTGCGGCTTCGACCCGACGGCAGAAAGCTTGCAGTTAGGAAATCTAATAGGAATGGTGGTTCTGTCATGGTTCCGGCGATGTGGCCATAAGACCATTGCCGTGATCGGTGGAGCCACTGGCCGGGTCGGTGACCCATCAGGAAAAAGTCTAGAGAGACCAGAATTGAACGTGGAGACCATAGAGAAAAATAGAGCGGGAATTAGGGCTCTGGTCTATAAAATTCTTCACAGAGCTAGTGTGGAGGTGGATTTAGAGATGGGTTGTATAAAAGATGAATATTTGAACCCAGAAACCAACGAGTACTGTAACTGTTTGGCGGTGGAGGATAATTTTAATTGGTGGAAAGAAATAACGTTGCTGAATTTTCTTGGAGAAGTGGGTCGACACGCTAGGGTTGGAACTATGATGGCTAAGGACAGTGTGAAGAAGCGGCTCATGTCTGAGGAGGGGATTAGTTTTACTGAGTTCACCTATCAGTTACTTCAAGGTTATGATTTTTTGCACATGTTTAAAAATATGGGTGTAAATGTTCAGGTAGGTGGGAGCGATCAGTGGGGAAACATTACTGCTGGTACTGAGCTCATACGAAAGATTTTGCAAGTGGAAGGCGCCTATGGATTGACTTTCCCTCTTTTACTAAACAAGGATGGGTCCAAGTTTGGCAAATCTGATGGTGGTGCAATATGGTTGTCGCCTGCCATGATGTCACCTAATAAATTCTATCAATACTTTCTCTCTGTGCCGAATGAGGATGTTGTGAGGTTTCTGAAGCTTTTAACCTTCTTGGACTTGAAGGAGATTCAGGAGTTGGAGGATACTATGAAGAAACCTGGCTATGTTCCGAAGTCGGCCCAGAGGAGGCTTGCAGAAGAAGTGACACGCTTTGTTCATGGTGCAGAAGGACTTGCAGAAGCAATGAAGGCAACAGAGGCTTTAAAGCCGGGGGTGTTTGAACTTGTTTGAATGCTGAACTTGTTGAAATGCAGCTGTTAAGTAATATGATGCATGTGTGTTTGGTATGTGAAGAATAAAAAGCTGATATCACTTTGATATGTGAATACTGTGTGGTATGAATAAGTCGAAGTGATTAATGGTTGGTTTGGATATGTAACATATGGTGATGAAATAGTTATGTTTATTATGGTTTTTGGTTGTGGCAAAATATAGTTCTTGTGCTTTTAATCTCTCTCATTTAATTTTGATGGCTATTATTGTTTATAGTTTGCTCTTATGATTTTGATTTGTTAAAATTTTCTTGTTATTGCCTACGTTGGCAAATTTTTTTAATCCATTCATATCAAATTTATTTTAGCACTCGACTTTCTCAAAAGAAATAAAAATTATCCTGAATGATAAAAGGCTAGCTAAGGAGTATCTTTTATAGTTTTCGTTTTTCCATATCAATAGTCAAACCTATTTGTGACATATTCAAAGTTTTATTTTCTGCTTACACAGATATTAAAAAAATAAAAATTAAAAAAATTTCTGCTTATGCAGATATCTTTTTTTTTCTTTTCTTTTCAATCTCTATTGTTCTGTGTTGGGAGAAGCTCTTAGGCAAAGTGCTGGGACTAGCAGCAGTAACAGCAGCAAGAGAAGAATGTCGGATTAAACTAATAAAGCAATGCAGTAGTAACCAAATAGTTGTATATTGATATGCCTCTATCTTTCTTTTGTTCTTGATGATAGTGCTAAGCACTGTTTTTTTTTTTGGGGAAAATTTGGGGGCAAAGCCCGTATATTAAATAAACCAAAAAATTAAAGAGTTATAAAAGTGGAGCTAGAGAAACTAGCCCAAAAACTATACCTAATAACCCTCAATGAAAGAAAAAGAAAAGGCCAAAAGAAAAAACAAAAATTCCGGCCATGAACCAACAACAGGACTCAGGTTTACAAGAAACCGCACCAGGACCCAAAAATTCAAAGCATTAGATCTCAAGTGTCCAAAGCCAGCCAGGTCAACGAAAAACGGCTCCCCGGTTGCCAACGGAGGTGGGCGCGAGTGAGAGATCTGGGTGCAAAAAAACTGCCAGGCCAAAAGACATGCCACAGGAGAACACCCCCAACAGCCATCCAGGGGAAGCAAAATTGGGGCGGTTCCAAACATCATTGTCCATTCTCCAAAACTAGTCTCCAAAAAACAACGATTCAAATAGCAGAAATACCAACCACCAGAAATACCAAAAAATCAAATAAAGCACGCAGGAAAGGAATTGCGGAACTCCTCCTAGTTTTTCCTTCCAGTCCATTTTCGAGTGATAGCAAGTGCAAAATTTCAGCTCATAACTTGATGGGTAGTAAGAGAATCCGAAAATCTTCTATTGCTCCTCTCTCTCCAGATAAAGTAAACTGCAACACAAATCACAAAAAAACAGAAGCCTTTTTCCCTCTTGTTGTAAAAGCTCAACTCATCAATATACTCAAACAATTGCAGAAGTGTAGGTCTAAACAGAAAGGACTCCAGTACGGGCAAAAGATGGGTAATAATATTGAAAGAAAAATTGCATTGGAAAAAAATATGAGAGCCAGACTCCTCCCCCGAAAGGCAAAGGGGGCAAGTAGCATCAATAAAGATGTTTCTCCTAGCAAGATTGTCAGCAGTTTTTAATCCACCTTGCACTAAAAGCCAAGTATAGGAAGAGAATCTAAGAGCAGCCCGTTTGTGCCAAATGTAGTGGTGCCAGTTCACTTTTTGTCTGCCTTCAAAATAATTTAATCTAAAATCTTTAAAGCAAGGTTTGGCAATATCTTTCCAATTAATGGTCTCATGAGAAATCTCCAGAACAGGGGTAGTGATAATAATTTGCTTAATGTCTAGAGGTATAAAATCTAGCAGAAGCCAAGCGTGATTCTAGTGGTCCAAAATGGTCCCTAATAAATTAGAGGAGGAAGGTATAAAATTCGCTAGAGAATTGCCCTTTAACCAGGGGTCCCAAAAAAAGGACAGCCATCTATAATTCTCAACATTAATAGAAATCCAGATGTGCCCTTTGATCTTGCTTGCAACCCCACAAATGTTATTCCAAAATTTAGAGCATTTATAAGGAACAGGTTTGAATGGAGATATAAATTTAGACCTGAACTAATCAAAAACCAGAGAAGTGGAGTTGTAAAACCTCCAAATAAAAGAGCAGGAAAACCCATGATTAAGATAGTGCAAGTCAGGGATCCCAAGTCCCCCATAGCAGGTTGGAAGACAAGTATCAGACCAAGCAATCAAGTGTAACTTCCTTCCCTCCATAGATCCATGAAAGAGAAATCTAGAGCACATTCTATTTATAATTTTACAACAAGTTTTGGGTATGATAGCTCCCCTGATCCAGTATGCTATAATGTTAGCAATAGTGAACCTCAAGTATTGTATACGGCCTGCAAAAGAAAGAAACTTAACTTTCCAACCACTAAGTAGAGTAGAAATTCTACTCAGAAGTGGTTGGAAGTGAGAAGAATTAAGCTTTTTGGTAGAGATAGGCAATCCCAAGTATTTGAAGGTATGATCAGTGGGAGAGAAACCAAGGATGTTAATGATTGCACTAGCAGTAGTGATGTTTTTAGAGAAGAGGATGGAACACTTATTGTTGTTTATATGCAGCCCAGAAGCCTTGGCAAAGTTGCTTAAAATGTTAGAAAGCTCTAAAGCATTTTGAATGGAAGCCCTCCCAAACACCAAGACATCATCAGCATAAAGAAGGTGGCTGAGAGAAGTCTACCCGAAAGGAACCCCCAGGAAGGAGCTAGAGTCCATATAGCAAGAAAAAGCATCCATCACTATTGCAAATAAAAGTGGAGAGAGTGGGCAGCCCTGTCTCAAACCAGTAGAGGAGGTGAAAAACCCCTCCAGAGCTCCATTAATGCTAACAGAAAAAGGCACATCACTAATGCAGTTCTTAACCCAAAAAATGAATTGCTCAGGAAAGCCTTTCTTCCTTAATCTTGCAATAAGAAAATCTCATGAGACCGAATCAAAAGTCTTACGAATATCAAGTTTTGCACAGAAGAGTTTGCTAGAGGGAGCACCATTAAATTCGTAAAGAATTTCATTAGCCAAGATGATATTGTCAGAAGAGACTCTCTTGGAGATGAAGCCAGCTTGGCTTTTATGTATTATGTGTGGCATAACAATCTTGAGCCAGTTTGCAAGGATCTTAGAAATAATCTTGTAAAAGACATTGCAAAGAGAAATAAGGCGGTAATCAGAGATATTAGAAGCATGCTGGTGTTTGGGAATGAGGGTGATCGTTGTGGCTTTAGCACTTCTAGGGAGATGACCATCATGAAAAAAGTTTTTAACAACATTAATCACGTAGAAGCCAATAATATCCCAAGAACCTTTATAAAATTCGAAGGTGAAACCATCAGGTCCAGGGGAAGAGGCCGACGGCCCCCCAAAAACCGCTTGTTTAATTTCCAGATCAGTAACATTCTCCAGCAAAACATCATACAGGTGAGGAGTGATGGAGTCTCCACAAGGAAAATCAATCATAAGATTTTTAGTAGTTTTGGGGGGATTGTAAAGCTTTTTGAAGTGCCTACAAATAGCATTGGCAATCTCCCTAGGAGAGGAGAAGAGACCCTCATCAGTGGTGATTTCATTGATTCTAGAAGAGTTGGCTCTAATGTTTAGACGGGCGTACAGAAAACCCAAATCATCTTCCCCATGTTGAAGCCATTTGGCTTTAGCTCTTTGAATGATCCAAGAGCTCCAAATCCCATGGAGTTTGGAGATGCTAGAATTAATTTCCTTCAAAGAAGCATTAAGAAAGAGGTCTTGCGGGTTGTGCTGAAGGAGATCCAGACAGTTCTTTTGCTTTTGATTCAAGTTTGCAAGCTCCATCTTTATAAAATGATCCTTAGACCAAGTTGTAAGCTTCAAATTGGCCTTCAGATCTCTGAGTTTTCCATAAAGGTTGGCGATGGGGCTCCCATTATGGTGTGTGGCAAAGGAAGAAATGAGAATACTCCAAAAATCATTCATCTTCAACCAGTAATTTTTAAATTGAAATCTTTTTGCCTTATAAGAAGGGTGCCCATTGTAAAGAAGTAAGGGGGAATGATCTGAACAGTCAGGGGGGGGGGGGCAACTTTGTAGTATGATAAGGGAAAGACATCCAGCCACTTTTGATTTACAAACATGCTGTCCAGTTTAATATGGATTGGGTCATCGGCACGTCCATTAAACCAGGTGTATCTCAAACCAGTAGAGTGAAGCTCCACGACGTCAAAGCTAAAAGCCCACCCATTCAACTCCCCCATTCTACCGAAATGCATAGGGGCACCTCCAGATTTGTCTTTAGGGTCACTGAAATAGTTGAAATCCCCCATAATAATCCAGGGAGTGGAGATCGTATCAGCCAAGGCAAGAAGTTGTTGCCACAAAGGTCCTCTATCCATAGGGCTATTAGCCGCATACACCATAGAAAGGAGAATGGGAGAAAATTTTCCAAAAGAAAGAGTGCCATGTATAAGTTGAGCATTAGAGAGGATAGGAGTAAAAGATAAAGTGGAGGAATTCCACTTAATCCAAATCCGGCCGCAAGAGGAAGAATAGAAATTGTTGCAACTAAGCTCATTAGGGAAGATATTGTGTGTGTTGACAAACCAGGGGTCTAAAAGGGATTGAGAAGAGACTTTAGCCTCCAAGATACACAACATGTCCAGGTGGTGAAAAGTAGTTAAGTTTTTTGAGGCTAGAACCTTATCCGGTTTATTAAAACCACGGATGTTCTAGCATCCTTTAGCGAGAAGAGTCATTTAGACTTGGAGGAGGGGGGCTGTGCCTTCCTGGCACCTTTGGATCTTGTAGATTTGGCATGTTGGGATTTCTAAGAATTACCCATGTCAGGGTAATCAGCAGCATTTTGACAGTCTCCAGAGGGAGGGGCGGCATTCGTATGATCTTCCATGGACAGAATGGCAAATTTATTTGGTGAGGCAGTTTGAGGGATATTTTGACGGCTCCTCTCAAACGAAGAGAGAAGAGCATTATGAGTAGAAGATCCTTCACACAAATCAGAGTTGGAAAGGGATTTCGTGGATGGGGATTGGTCTGAGGAAGAGAAATCTTCCCCAGGAGAATTCAAGTTTAGAATGGCCACTTCAGCGGCCGTAGGAAGAGGAATTTGTGTGGGGTTATTAGGTTGTGGGGGAATGATACTGGGTTCTTCTTCCTGGATAAGAAAGCCAAAAGAGGTAGTGGAATTAGGCAGCCCCAACGGGACTGAGGTAGTGGCAGTGTGGAGAGTAGTGGTAGCGGGAGGGTTTTGGTCGCCGTTTTCAGCAAGAATAACTGATGTAGGAAGGAGGGTTGGTGGCTTAGGGGGAGCTTGGGCAATGACTGGGAAGGAGTTAGATTCGAATTGGGATGCACTTGACGAGCACGGATAGTGCTCCTTCCACGATTTTTGGCTTGGACTTGAGGCTTCCGTTGAGGATTCTTATGGCAGAGGTTGGAGGGATGAACTAGAGAGCCACAGCCGGAGCACGGAGAAGGCTTCCAGTCATATAAAACCGTGAGAGAAAATTCGTCTCCATCCATAGAAATGGGAATTTCATCAGGGAAGGTAGATTCAGAATTTACCATCACACAAACTCTAGCATAAGTAAGGCGAGTTTTCCTTGCCGTGAGAGCATCCACGGCGAGAGGCCTACCCACAAAACTCGCAATTTTGGAAATACCCATCGGATTCAAGACGGCAAGAGGAAGGTCAGCAATCTTAATCCAAATAGGGATGGAACTACTTTCTTCCCTCTTATGCTAAAATTTAGGCGTCCATTTCTGTAGGATAAAGGGCTTCCCAAAGAAAAACCAGGGTCCACCGGACCATGCAAGCTCAAAATCTTCCGATAATGAGAATTTAAATAGAAAAAATCCGTCGTTTAAAGAAAGGAGGTCGACCAAACCTTTGATTGACCAAACCTTTCTGATCACGTTCTATAAGCTGAGGTAGGTGGGTCTAGGGCCGACCGAATAGCCGACAAGCGAGAGCCCCCAATCCGGAACTCCAAGGTTGAGATCGTCAGCAGTAAAGGGAACCCGATTCACCGGATCAATGAAAGAGACTTCGAAACTACTGGCCACCGGGTCATGGTTTGTGAGATTGGATATGAAGTTAAGGCCGGAAGGGGCAGAGGCTGAGGGAGCCACCGAACCAGGGAGAGGGGGGAAATCATTAAGGTAGGAGGAAGAGGCCGTGGGAAAAGGCCCCTTCCCGCGGGGCGGGAGAGCAGGAATGGCTGGAGGAAGCAAAACTAGGGTTTTCTCAGAGGGGAAGCAGAACACTCCTCGAAAAAAAGGAGTAGCGTGCTAAGCACTGTGTAAGCACGAAAATTTTTAAAAGTTAAAAGACTAGATTTTACGTACTAGGAGAAGGAATGCAATATAATTAAAATTAAAAAAATAAAAAAAATAAAAAATAAAAAACATGAAGGAATAGTTTGTTTTGCAAAGAATGCAAAGCATAAAAGCATTTACAGGGTCAACTTTTTCTGCTTAAAATTCAAAAACTAAATATTGAAAAAAAGTAAATAGAGAGAGAGAGGGAGGAAGGGAGGCGGAGAGGGAGAAGTACAGTTTTTAAATATTTAATAAAAATTTAATTAAGTTTAAATTATTTAATTATGATTAGTAAATTTAGTTTAAGCTATATTTAATATTAGGGTAAAATTTATATTTTTTACAACTATAATTTTTGATTTATTAATCAACTAGATCTAGATTAATAAATTAATTATAGTTGAAGATCAAGTTGCACAATGTTTATAATTATTTAATTCGTAATATTATATATGATTAATCTATTAATATTAAATTTTATATATATATATATATATATATATATATAATTTTTAATATTAAATATTATTAAATATATCAATTTTAATATTAAATTTATTATTATTAAATTATATCAATTTTAATATTAAATTAAATATTATTAGATTATATCAATTAAAATAATATTTAAAAGTTTATAAATTAATAAAGTATATTAAATATTTATCAATTAACGTATATTAAATTTAAATATTATAATTATAGATAATAAATTAATTTTTAATTATATTTATATTTAAGTTAATTAAAATTACATAATTTAAAATAAGATCATATCTCTTATATTTAATTTTTTTTTTACTTTTTAAAATCCAAGGAAAAAATTATAAAATAATTTTGAAAAAATAAAATGTAAAAAATAAAGTAAATTAAAATTAAAAAAATATAATCTTTGCGAAAAAAAAGGAATTAAAATATCTTTTATATCTCTATCATATGTTTCCCCATATTTAAAAAATATATATTTTAAAATCATTAATTAATCTTATAATATATTTTAAAGACTAACAAATTATAAAAATTCTTCTACAAATATCATTTTAAAGACTAATAATTTATGTTAAAAATATTCCTTTATTTAAATATACTTATATTCAATATTAAATTTAATCAAATAATTTAATTTATTTAAAACAAATTAACATAATATTTAATCTATATGAGAAAAGTTTAACATTATTTAAATTTATATTAATTATACTAAATCAATAAATGTTATGTAGTCAATAACTTTCCAATAAAAAAATACTTATATAAAACAAATTTAGCTATACAGAAAAATATATGCTTCGCTAATAATAGGCCACGTATTCTCACAGTGACCGCATTGATTGAATTAAAAGTAATATTAAGAGAACATGCTTTGTAAAATTTCTGCATTGATTGAATTAAAAGTAATATTAAGAGAAAAATATATGCTTTGTAAAATTTCAATGCAAAAGCTTATTTCATTTTCTATGAAAACGCTGTCACCATTTGAGTTTTCTATGAAAACACAAATTCTTATTACGTTTTATTAGAAAATACTATCACCATTAGCTGGTATGATTCTTTTTAAATTAAATTTTTATTAAATTTCTTTTGCTAATACAGTGTTAAAGAATCATCCTTTTAAAAATTCTGCCTATGTAAGCAGATCAAAAGAAGTAAAACAGAGAAAGGAATGTAGTAGCAGAGTATATCATATCATAGTATAAAAGTTCTGCCTACACTTTCATCTCAGTATATGGTATATATAAAATTAGCTAGCCATGTGTAGAGCTAGGATAGCAGGGTTTGTTAGCCATGAACTGTGGTTGATTATTTGGTTTGTTACTGTCCGGAGAGTTGTCAGTAGGAATGGTGAGTTGCTCTTTTAGTTCTACTACGATTCGGAAAATACCTTTTCATATAGTATAACTCCTAGCTCACTACCATATCAAGCATAACAAATAAAACGATATATAATGTACGATTCTAACGAAAAGAGAATAAACCTGTAAATAGTGGTAGTGGGGAGGAGAGAATGATGGTAGGAATAGAATTGTCTGAAGGATGATAATTGTAATACAATTATCTGGAGAATGATAGGTGCATAAATCAGTGACATTAAAGGTTGATGATATATAAAAGTTGGTAGGTAGATCAACACAGGTGTTGTCATTTATTCGGCATTGAATGGTTAAGGTTTGACTTTTTTTGGGCTTAGTTTTGAATAGGTACCAGATGGGAATTGTTCCCTCCATAACCGCAACATCACAAGATCTCCATGTTGAAAAACTTTATGTTGATGGTCGACATCTGTGAGCCGCTTGTAGTTAGAATTAGTGGCTACTAATTTTGCCTGGATATCCTTCAGCATGCTAGTGAATTATTCGACTAACAAGGCTGGAGCTGCACTGCAACATTTTGGCAAGATTGTAATGTTAATTAAGTTATTAGGCATCTTAGTATACACATTGGCCCATCAAATGGTTTGGCATGGACTTAAAACAAATTTTGCTTGGCTGAGCAGCACTTCCCAATGTTTCAAGTGTTATTGAACATGACACCATAGCATGCATCCGATAGTACGATTAATGACTTTGGAGTGTTCATTGGATTGAAGGTGGCATACGAAGCTTAATTTCTGGTTTATTTTTAAATTATTTCACGGTTCTCTCCAAAAGAGACTGATGAACTTTTGATGTTATTCAAATTTTTTTTGTATCTCCATTAGATTCAACATCTATATCAACATTTCTCTTTGTTGCAAACCTTTATATCATCTCAAGACCCAAACAACTTGTTTTGGATATGAATCATAAATTCTGATAGGATTGCCATGGCATTAAATCTAGTAAAGTAAAACTTGTATATGAAAAAATGTTAGCTGAGGCACAAAGAACTACAAATGAACCAGAGTCCTAGAAACACTAAGTGTTGACATGGCTGTCGATGAGATGAAGTCAACTTGGAAGGTGGATAGAAGGATACAAATCGATTGAACAGTAACAAAGGAGTTGGGATCCCAATCGAAAGGGAATAAGCCTGCTCTACTACTTCTGGACAAGATATTCTTGTAAGTTTTGTGGAATCTAATTGTGGCAATCAATCAGGTTGCACTACTGACTCAAATATCAATCATACTAGTTTAGCTCGACGAGAAACTTTCTAGGGGGTTGCAAGGAAGCAACATGACCCCTACTCATGGGTTCAAGGGAAAAGCCTCTGATATTTTTCTTTGAGTGTGCAGTGTCAAGGTGTTGTTTGCACAACATCGTGATGCTATTGGACTAAGAACCCAACACTCTGGCACTGCGGGCCAACTGAGCAAGTTTTTTTTTTCTTTTTGCATTGTATGAGTTGCAACTAAATGGTGTTATGCTATTTCATATCAAAGGGTGTGAAGTTGTGAAAGAGTGTAAGGAGAGAGTAAGATCATTATAAATTCTTAATTTCATAGTGAATTTCTTGGTGTTGTCTGGCTTCGTGGTATTTCCTTTTTTTAATTTTAGAGGTAAATTCTATTGTTTTTCTTTGCTATTTTTTCTTGTTTGTCTCAATTTTTTTACTCCCAACACTTTCTTCCTGAACTAATAGCACATACATTAAGGGATTGAAACACCAAAATGGGGGCTACCCAAGCTAATGATAGAGGCAAGAACAATTTTTGGTCATGTCCCATTAACTATTTATAATGATATCATGAAAATGTTGTAAGAACCCATATATAGGAAAAGAAAAGGAATCACCTTGATATTAACCAGATTAAGCCTAATATCTTCCTAAAAATGAGAAGATATAGGACAGGCAACAAACCTCTTAGAGAGAGTGATGTGCATAGATTAGGTGAGTAAGGATGCAACTCTGTGTGACAAAATGATTGTAGCAAATACGGATCTGAATCAAAATAATAAATTCTAATAGGGTTGTGATGGCATTAAATCAAGTAAAGTGAAACTTGCCTATGAAAAAACCTTAGCCGAGGCATAAAGAACTATGAATGAACCAGCTCGTAGAAGCACTAAGTGTTGAGATGGGTGCATGCATATGAGATGAAGAGAAATTGGAAGGTGGATAGAAGATACAAATTGATTGACCAATTGCGAAGGAGTTGGGATCCCAATCGAAAGGAAACAAGTGCACAAGCTTACTCCACTACTACTAGCCAAGATCTTCTTGTTAGTTTTGTATAATCTAATAGTGTCAATCAATCAATTTGCATTGCTGACTCAAATATCAGTTATACGGGTTGAGTTGGATGAGGAGCTTGCTATGGGGTCGTAGGAAGGCAATGCGACCCTTGCTCGGGGGTTCAAGGGCAATGCCCCCGATATTTTTTTCTTTTTGTGTGCAGTGCCAAAGCGTTGTTTATGTAGCATCGTGATACTATGGGACAAAGAACCCAACATTGTGGCACTGTGGGTTAGCTGAGTGAGTATTTTTTTTTTCTTTTCGCATTTTGTGAGTTGTAACTGAATGGTGTTATGCTCTTGTATATGAAAGGGTGTGAATGTTGTGAAAGAGTGTAAGAAGTGTAAGATCTATACAATTTCTCCCAATTTCACCATGGATTTCTTGGTGTGGTCTGGCTTGGTGGTATTTCCATTTTTTGGATTTTAGAGGTAAATTTTGGTGTTCTTTCTTCGCTTTTTTTGTCTCAATGTACTTACTCCCAACACTTATTTCCTGAACTAATAGCACATACATTAAGGGATTGAAACACCAAAAATGGGGACTACCCAAGCTTATGATAGAGGAAATAATACTTTTTGGTCTTGTCCCATTAACTATTCATAATGATATCATGGAAATGGTGAACGAACACATATATAAGAAAAGGAACCGCCTAGATATTAAACCATATCAAGCCTGATATCTTCTTAAAAATGGGAAGATCTAGTATAGGTGGCCAACCTATTAGAGAGAGTGACATGCATGGATTGGGTGAGTAAGGATGCAACTCCATGGACCACTCATTGGGCATGATATGTGGTGGTATCAAACACTTCTAAAAGGAACGATACATGAGACTCTTACATCATATGCCTCCGTTCTAGAACATGGACCTATCCTTTACTTTGAGTAACAACTAACACAAATATAACCTGAGGTGAAGAATCTTTTGATGATTAATGAAATGTAGCTTTAGCCGTTGATTGAAGTTGTAGAAGCTAGTTGTTGGAAGCGGTGATCTTTCAGGCCAGTAAGGAGGCCTTTTTTTAATTAAAATGATATCTTTCTCTTCTAGCAAACAACTAACACAAATCTACTCAATTAATCTTATGTAAACACATAATTATAATTTCTTTCCTCCATTAAAAAAATAGGGTTATTATGCTCATTACTAAACTTGATGAACAAATAAAATAGAACCAAGGTCTACTTTTCTAATGAGAGGTTGAATCGATCATCAGAAGAAGAATCAAGCCAAAAATAGCATACATTCTAGAAAAATGAAACTTTCATATAAGAGAAGCAAATAAAAAATTTATTAAAATTATCATATCATTTATTATGACATGAAGAATATATATCGACCAAACCAAAGCCCCTGGGCATATTAGACAAGAGAATTGAGCAATAGTGATAGCCCTACCAATCATCCCTTTTTAAAGCATCATCAATATTTCACTTTCCTTTCTTAGAAGGGAGAAATCAGCTAAAATTATAATGAGAGTTATCGCAATTTCATCTTACCTTAATCTATTAATCCATGGTGCTTCATGTTGCGTTGTAGGGAGCCCTGAGTAATACATGCTTTTATAGTAAGTAGAATATTTGTTGACTCGAATGGGACATGATAATAATTTTAAGTATGATTGACCTTATTGATATTTGGAAGATTGAAAATGAGGTTTAGAAATTGAATTTGGAATAAAAATATGATAAAGTCTTATCTTCCCTTAAGAATGTTGCGGTGATGATGTTGGAAGGGTTGGGGTGCTAAGATCTCCTCACTATGGAAGAAAATTAAAGTTCCTGGAAGCACTGCCTTCTCTATTTGATGGACATCACTTAAGAGTGATGCAACACTACAACTTTGAGGTCTCAGGTTATAGGAAGTTTCTAGAGAATGATAAATCCTGTGGAGCTTAACAGCGTTGGGTAATGTTGTGTTGAGAAACTGAGCAATTTTTAGAGTTTTTATATAAATATGTAAACTCACCTCCCCAAGCCCATCCTTAATTTCATTTGGTTGGGAGAAAAAGAAAAGGAGAAGAAGAAAATAAATGGGAGAAAAGATGTCACAACCCAACCTGATATGACCCAAAATTACACAGGTCATATCATGTCTAATTATAGGATGACTCAAATCCTAAGATCCAATTGGAGAAGCGATAAGTGTAAATAATGTTACATTTTATTATTAATTTTTCAATAAAAATATATTATTTTAGTTGTATTTGTGCAAGAAAATATAAGAAATGAGCAAAATTTTTAAGTATAGTACAATACGCAGCATTAGACACGATACATTCGCGGCCCCATCATTGACACTGTCGGAGTGCCCGAATATGGATATAGCCACGCCCAATTTCTGTTTGACAGCACCACAGTTTCATAGGAGTCAGCGTTGCAAATCCTAACCAACTATCCCAGTGCCGCAGCATTGGAGGCGTTATCACCACAAAGCCCAATCTTTGTCTCCATAGTGCCATGGTGCCAAATTCCAACACTGCTAAGTAAAGGGAGTGCTACATGGACATCGTAATTCTCAACTATCATCAGAGTCGTGGCACTACAGTTGTAATTATTCAGGTCATGATCTGCCAATGAAGCGATGCGTCAATTCATTAACAATGGGTCAATGTCAGTAAGCACCATAGCAGAGGAAACCTTTTAGTGCTGTGGAGTTAGTTTATTTTATGGGTGTCACGGCGCAAGTGTCTCAAGGGCAATGGTGCCAGAATCTATTTTCTTTATTTTTTTATAAATAGCATGTCTAAAATATTAGTCGAGGAGTTCAGTCACTTGTTTAATTTCAGTCTTTACAATGTTTCTTTGATTTTTTTCTTAGGAGTGACAACTAAGGGAATTCAAAGAACACTAGATACATTCCATTACAGTATTTAGTTCGTGTATGTGAAAGCAATTATGTAAGTTTAAGGAGAAGTGTAGAGGAGATCATTAAACCCATCCAGTGATATCTTTTCTTTTATATTTTCTTTCTTTTATGCAATTAATGAAAATGAATATGCTTCCCTTGCTCTTCATGTCTAGCTAAATTCTCTAATTTTAGATTGATAGTGTAAATAAAATATAGATTACTAATGAGTTCTCTTCATCAATAATTTCATGATATTTTTAATATATCAGGTCTTTATTTAATGCACATCATGGTAATATATGTAATTAATATCATGTGTAATATGGATCCTAGGAATATGAAAGTAGGCACAATCAGTTATGTTAGATTGGTATGATGCAAGCATAGGCATAGTGCTTATCATATATCAAATTTTTAGAGATATATTATCATGAGTGAGTTTTAACAATACATGTTTTACTTACTCTTCTAAGTATTTTATAGGGTGATAGACTATAGGAGTTTAGAGTGATCTTGAGGTTGAAAGAGTTTAATTTATCCTTTATCTCTTTATGCTTGATTAAGCAGTTGGTGATGCATATGCTCTGAATAATATCAATATAAAAGAGAATCATTAGAAAATATATTATATTTATATTCTATCAATCCATAATAATTTATCCAAATAGTATTTTATTTAATTATTTTTAAATTTAAATTTAGTGATTAAATCTCCACCAAATCTTATTTTAATTAAGAAGGATAATTCTCATAGTTGAAGTAGACAATATTATTATTTGTAAGTAAACATTCCTCCTCGTATGATCGATACTATACTCTATTATTATATTACTTGATTTGATATGTATACTTATGTATATTAAGCCGAATTTTTATAATTTTTATATCAAAAAAAAAATCTAAGCATTATTTAGGGATTGATAGAGCCCTAAAATATTTTCATAATTCTTTAAATTACTTCACCGCCTTGATCAAATTTTTGGCGTTGTTGTCGGGGAAGAATTTATTTTATTTATAAATTTATAATATTATTGAATAAATTATATAATTAGTCCTAATATATTTTTTATTCTTTTATTTTAATATACTGATTGCATATCTGTGGTTGCATGCTTACAAGACATAGAGGGGAGGCACATTTGAATTTTGATTCTAAAATTGAAAGAACCCTTTCTAAAATTAGAACCACTAAAAAAAATTTTAAAATGGCCGACCCTATTCAAAACTTAGATCATTTTAGACCTCTTAAGGATTTTGCAAATCCTTTAGTAGACGGAATTCACCAAAGCATAAATAGACCCACTATACAAGCAAATAATTTTGAATTAAAACATGCAATCATTCACATGGTATAAAATTCTAAGTTTGGGGAAACTCTCATTGAAGACCCTGACCTACATTTAGCAAGTTTCTTAGAAATTTATATAATATTTAAGTGTAATGGTGTTAGTAATGATGCCATTAGACTTAGATTATTCCTATTTTCTCTAAGAGATAAGGTAAAAATATGATTAAACTCTTTACCCCTAGGATCTATTATCACATGGAATTAGCTAGCCCATAAATTTTTTGGAAAGTATTTCCCACCATCTAAGATTGTCAAGCTCATAAATGATATTACTTCTTTTACTCAGTTAGAAGGAGAATTTATTTATGAGAGTTGGGAGAGATTTAAGGAGATGCTTAGAAAGTGCCCTCACCATGTCTTACCAGATTGGTTGATAATTCAAACTTTTTATAATGGATTGGTAGGATCCCTTAGAGCCATAATTGATGCTGCAGCTGAAGGTTCTTTAATGTTAAAGCCTTTTGAAGATGCTTATGAATTAATTAAACAAATGACAACAAATGATTTTCAGTGGCGTACTGATAGGGTGAATCCTAAGAGAGTGGCTGGAGTTTATGAAAATGATTCTTTATATATTTTGACTGCAAGTTACTACTATTTCTAAGAAATTGGATGAATTAAAAGTTAATAGTGATCTTAGGAGATATAATATTGTTGCACTAATATATGTATCGCAGCAGCACTGCCCTACAAAAATTAAACAAATATATCATGAAAGGAATAGGAAGGAATCCTTCAAAAAAATTATTCTCCAGTTATAAGTGCAAATAAATAATCAATTTAATGCTTTAAAAAATTGAAGATCAAATAGGACAATTGGCTAAGTTGATTCATTATCAAAAGTTGATAGAATAATGTTATAATATCCAACATAGAAGTGAAAAAGGGTTAGAAGACCCTTATAAAGAGAAAGATCAACTCCAAGATAGAGATGATAGAGAGGAAAAAAAGAAAACAAGACCCCTTCTGAACAACTTAAACCTATTAAAGAACCTGAAAGGTTTATTAAAAAGTTGTTGAGAGACCACCACCCCCTTTCCCTGAGAGGTAGATCAAAAGAAATCTTGAAAAATAGTTCTTAAAGTTCTTAGAAGTGTTTAAAAAATTAACCATTAATATCCTTTTCTCTTAAGCTTTTGAATAATTGTCCACTTATGCTAAATTCATGAAGGATATTTTGAGTAAGAAAAGAAAGATTTATAATTATGAAACAGTGGCACTAACCGAAGAATGTAGTGCCATTTTACAAAAAGAAAATCCTGAAAAACTTAAGGATCCTAGGAGTTTTACCATTTCTTTAACTATTAGAGATAAATTCTATGGGAGAGCTTTATGTGACTTAGGATCTAGTATTAACCTCATGTATTTATCCATCTTTAAGAGGTTAGATATAGGAGAGATTCAACCTACTTCTATTACTCTTCAATTGGCTAATAGATCTTTTACTTATCCAAAAGGAGTAATAGAGGATGTTCTAATCAAGGTTGATAAGTTTATTTTTTCTATTGATTTTATTATTTTATGAAGATAATTGATGTATTAAAATCTATAAAATTCTCTCAAGAAAGAAAAGAAGATTGCTTTAGGGTGGATTTGGAGGATGTATTAGCAGAACATCTCAATGAAAAATTGTTGGAAGGAGAAGTGACTAAGGAATAAGAAGATGAGCAAAAATAAAATACATTTAATAGGCCCATTGAAATAAAATTTATAAAAGAAAGTCGAAACAAAGGATATTTTGAATTGTTGGAAACTTCATCTTTAGATAAAACTTTGAAACCATCCATTGAAGAAGCCCAAACTTTAGAACTTAAAGCTTTATCTTATCATCTTAAGTATGCATATTTGGGCAAAAATTTCACTCTTCCTATAACCATTTATGCAAATCTAGAATAACATCTAGAGACTGAATTGATTAAGGTTTTAAGTAACAATAAAAAAGCTTTTGGGTGGACTATTGTTGACATTAAAGGAATTAATCCTTCCATTTGTATGCATAGAATCTTAATGGAAGAAAATTCAATACTTAAAGCTGATCCTCAAAGAAGACTTAATTCTTCAATGAAAGATGTTGTTAAAAAAGAGATTCTTAAATGGTTAGATGTTAGGATTATCTACCCAATTTTTGATAATTCTTAGGTTAGTCACATTCATTATGTTCTAAAAAAGAGAGGATTGACTGTTATATCTAATAAAAATAATGAATTAATACCCACTAGAACTACTAGAGGTTGGAGGATTTGTATTGACTATAGGAAACTAAATAAAGCAACTAGAAAAGATCATTTTCTTTGACATTTCTTGATCAAATGCTTGATAGGTTCGTAGGGCATCCATATTATTACTTTCTAGATGGATATTCTGGTTATCATCAAATACCGACTGCACCTAAGGATCAAGATAAGACTATGTTCACCAATCCCTATGAAACTTTTGCTTTTAAGAGAAGCCTTTTAGTTTATGTAATGCTCCTGCTACTTTTCAAAGATGCATGGTGTATATTTTTTCAAACTTAATTGAATAGGGTATTGAAATATTCATGGGTGATTTTTCTGTATTTGGCACTACATTTAATTCATGGCTAGAACACTTAACTGCTATTTTAAAAAGATGTGTTGAAACTAATTTATTGTTAAATTAGAAAAAATATATATCAATTTATGATAACTAAAGGCATTATCTTAAGGTATAAGATATTTAGGAAAGGATTAGAAGTAAACATTATAAAAATTCAGGTAATTGAAAAACTACCTCCACCTAACTCTATTAAGGGGATTAGAAGCTTTTTAGGACATGCTAGTTTTATAAAAGATTTATAAAAGATTTCTCTAAAATTTTAAAGCATTTATCTCATTTGTTAGAGAAAGATGTTCATTTTATATTTGACTCTGCATGTCGTAAAGCTTTCAAGACTTTAAAGCATCATTTAACTACTGCTCATGTTATTATTGCTCATGATTAGTCTTTACCTTTTGTAGTGATGTGTTATGCAAGTGATATTGTTGTTGGTGTAATTTTGGGGCAAAAGAGAGATAAAAAATTTTATGTTATTTTGTACACTAGCAAAACTTTGGATTCTACATAATCTAGTTATACAACCACTAAAAAAAAATTATTAGTTGTCATTTTTTACTTTTGATAAATTCAGATCTTATTTGATTGGGACTAAGGTTATTATTTACACTGATCAAGCTGCCATCTAATATCTTATGACAAAGAAAGACACCAAATTAAGACTGTTTGGTGGATTTTATTGTTCCAAGAATTTGATATAGAAATTTTTTATAGAAATGGTACTGAAAATCAAATTGCTGATCATCTATCTAGACTTGAACAACATACATTAGTTGAGATTGAAATTAATGAAAAATTTCCCAATGAATAATTATTTGTTCTCCAGTTGAACTAATCTCCATGGTATGCTAATATTGTAAATTTCATTGTAACTGGAATACTTCCCTATGAATTATATGCATCTAAAAAAAGAAAGTTTATGTGTGATACCAAATCTTACTTTTGGGATGAACCCTATTTATTTAAATCCTGCAATGATCAATTCATAAGAAGATGTGTTCCTGATGAAAAAATAAATTCTATTATTAGTGAGTGTCATGATTCCAGCTATGCGGGACATTTTGGAGGATTTAGAACTTTCTAAAATCCTTCAAGCTAAATTTTATTGGCCTACCCTATTCAAGGAAGTGAATGAATATGTAAAAAGATGTGATCAGTGCTAATGGAAAGGTAGTATAACTAAAAGACATGAAATGCCAATGAGTTATATTTTGGAAATAGAAATATTTGATATTTGGAGATTAGAGTTTATGGGACCTTTTATGCCATCACATAGAAATGAATATATTCTTATCATTATAGATTATGTTTCTAAATGGATTGAATGTGCGGCAACCTCTAAAGTTGATGCTTAAATTGTGATTAATTTCTTAAAGAAAAAAAATTTATTTGGGATGCTAAGAATTTTAATTAGTGATGGAGGAAGTCATTTTTATAATAAAAGAATAGAAACTACTCTTAAGAATTTTGGGATTTTTTATGGGATAGCTAATACATACCATCCCCAAACCAGGGGGCAAGTAGAAATTAGCATTAGGGAATCAAAAGGATATTAGAAAAAAATGTCAGTTCTAATATAAAAGATTGGGCAATTAAATTGGATGATGCATTATAGGCCTATAAAACTACATTCAAAACTCTAATTTGTATGACTCATTATAAATTAGTTTTCAGGAAAGCTTGTCATCTTCTTGTGGAATTAGAGCATAAGGCATTCTGGGCAGTCAACAAATTAAATTTGAATCTTGGAAGTGTTAAAGAAAAAAACTACTACAATAGAGTGAATTAGAAGAAATAAAAAATGAAGCTAATGAAATATAAGAATTTACAAGGAAAAAGTTAAAAAATGGCATGATAAAAAACTTCTTAAGAAGGAATTCACTCCTAGTCAAGATGAATTTAACTTTTAAAAAATTATAAGATGAATAATTAGTATTAAAAATTAGATATGAGTAGATTAAAATTTAAAATCATAGCTAACATAAAGATCTATTTAGTAATCTCATCAAGTCCATAAATTAAAATTATTAAGATTGCATGAGAATCTTAAAGCAGAAGCTGATATTCAAAATCATTAATTATGTACTCCACAAAAGAAAAAAAGTTACAAATAGTTCTTAAAAAGAAAAAAATGAAAAATATCAAAAGAAAAAGATGAGTATATTCAAAAATTAATATCAATAAAAGCTTAAGATTTGAAATATAATCTTATACAAAAACTATAAAGGATAAGATGAGAAAGAGCTAATACAAGTGATGGTGAACTAATGAAAGTATAATTTTAATTATAACTATATCCAATTATTAAAACTACATTATTCACTTCAATATTCAAAAGTTAAAGATTAAATCTATAACCTATAATTTCAAAATAGGTAAACATAAGAATGATTGATTAAGTTTAATTGTTGGTATTTTTTTTCAAATTAGAACTATAGCTTTGATTCATTTTTATAAATTCTAGATAGTGATGTATTATCTTATAATTTAGTATTTTTAGATTATCACTTTTTATTTTGGTTAATCACTTAATCATAATTATAAACTTTTATTTATTTGAAGACAAGTAAGAGTTTAAGCTGGAGAGTCAGTGCAGCAAAGCCCAGACTCTGTCTACACAGTGCTGCGGTGCCAAATTCTAGTATCTAAATCAAGGGAGTGCCACATGGACATCACAGCGCTTAACTGTCACCAGCGCCACAGCACTATAGTTGTAACAGTTCAGGCCATGATCTACTAGTGAAACAATGTGTCGATTCATTAAATAACAGATTCATGTCAACAAGCATCACAGTGGAGGAAACCCTTCAGCGCTGTGGTGTTAGTTTATTTTATGGGCACCACAGTGCAAATGTCTCGAGTGTCGTTGCACTAGAATCTATTTTCTATATTTTTCTTTAAATAGTTTGTCTGTAATGTTAGTAGAGGAGTTCAATCACTTATTTAATTTTAGTCTTTATAATGCTTCTCTAATTTTTTCTTAGGAGTGACAACTAAGTGAATTCAAAGAACTACTAGATATATTCTATTAGAGTATTGGGCTTGTCTATGTGGAAGCAATCTATAAGTTCAAAGAGGAGTGAAGAGGAGATCATTAAACCCATCTGGTGATATCTTTTTTTTGTACTTTTTTCATTTGTATAATTAATGAAAATAAATATGCTTTACTTGTTCTTCATGTCTGACTAAATTCTCTAATTTTTTATTGATGGTGTAAATAAAATATGGAGTACTAATAATTCTATTCATTAATAATTTTATGATATTTTTAATATACCATATCTTCATTTAATGCATATAGTGGTCATATATATAGTTAATATCAAGTGTAATGTGGAGTATAAGAATAGGAAAGTAGGCACAACTATGTACGTTATATTGGTATGATACAAGCATAGGCATAGTGCTTGTCATTTATCAAATTTATAAAATAAACTATCATGAGGGAATTTTTATACTACATATTTTACTTCTCTAATATTTTTATAGGGTGACAGACTATGGGAGTTTAGAGTGGTATTGAGGTTGAAATAGTTTAATCTATCATTTATCTCATCATGCTTGGCTGAGCAGTTGGTGATGCATAAGCTCTGAATAACATTAATATAAAAGAGAATCATTAGGAAACATATTGCATTTATATTCCATCAGTCCAAAATAATTTATCCAAATAGTGTTTCATTAATTATTTTTGAATTTAAATTAAGTGATTGAATCTCCACCAAATCTTATTTTAATTAAATAGGATAATTATTATAGTTGAAGTATACACTACTATTATTTTCATGTAAACATTTTTTATCATGGGATCGATACTCTACTCTATCATTATATTACTTGATTCGGCGGATATACTTGTATATATTAAGTGGATTTTCATAATTTTTATATTAAAGAAAACTTAAGCATTATTTAGAGCCCTAAATTATTTTAACAATTCTTTAGGTTACTCCACTGCCCCTATCAAGAAGTACTGAAATAAAACTTTCAATTTATATACTACACAAAGCCACTATTGAATGCAATATAAAGTGGAAGACTACTGAATCTCAAAAATTATTTTCTATTATCATCAAAAAATATATGCAGTCTGAAGTCTATCTATAGCAGCGCTTGGCAATAAAATAAAATAAAATCCAAGCCTGTAAAAATTAATTAACAAAAAGGGCATACCAATAACATCGATCGTAGCCTACTATCCAAATTACTCAGCTCACTTTTTACCATTTTCTTGGCCTAAAAAAGGAAGCAAAAGCAGGAGGGAGCTAACACGGCTAAGTAGGCTATTGTAGCCTAAACTAGAAGTCAATAATTGAAACAAAAGGAAAATTAAAATATTATGTTGTAAAATAAGGGGAAGTACTGTATGAAAAATTGAAATTAAAATTGAAGTAGAAGCTAAAATTGAAATCAAATGAATATAAGCAAATATTCGCTTTATCTGAATAGCTCTTAGCCCAAATTTTTATATATCTTTATAGCTTCATTAACAAAATCCTACCTTGATATACTGTAGGCCCTAGCACAATAGAATCCCCCCTCGATTGCCCATTGGCGCCTGCATAATAGAATCCCACCTCAGTTGCCCATTGGCACCGACATAATAAAATCCAACCTTGGTCATCCACTAACATTAGCATAACATCACATCACATCATATCATATCAAATTTCTTTTACATTTTTTTTGATGCATTACAATAATTAAAGCATAATTTGACTAAGTTTAATAAATATTAAAGGCCTAAACAGTAGATAATAGAAACACTACTAAGAAAAAATTTATTATTTCAAAATATCACTAAATTATCAAAAATTGTGTAAATCATCATTCTGAAATTTTAATTGAACTAAAGTAGTATTTATAGATGTCAAAATAAATTTTTGAATATATAAAAATTGCTACTTTTTCAAAATCATCTAGAAAAAATTTTTTAGATTATACTCAAAATGTTCATAATATCAATCTCTATAATATATAAAAAATTACACAGTAAAAATTTTATCAAAATAAAGTTATCGTCATTTTTCAGTAATAAAAATATAAATTTGATTAGAAAAAATTAAAATATATCAAATTATTAAAAACTAAAACAGGCAAAATTTAACCTATATCAAGACTAGCAAATTTTCCAATTGAGCCGATAGACGAAAAATGACTCTACGATTGTTAAACCCTTCTTCTTCTCTCTTCTCTATTTTCTCTCATTTCCCCAAATATTTTTTCTGTTAATGAAAATGAGAAGAAAAACATATGAATTTTAATAATTTATGTAAGTGGGGTTAGATTTTATAATATAATAATCAAAGGGCCAAAATATAATTAACCAAATTGTCTTATTTTTAACAAAAATTCTTATTAATTCATTTATATCTTCAAATTCGGAGATTCCAAAATTATGAAAAAATATTTAAAAGTTAGCTAGGCATGTCTAGAATGATCGAGTAAAATTGATTTGCAAAACAATCCCAGAAAGCCCACTTATACTTATATATGCCAATTTCTTACAGAATTAAGACAATACCCAAAATTATGAAAACATTAGTGAAACTAAAACATTATATATATATGTGTGTGTGTGTGTGTGTGTGTGTGTGTGTGTGTGTGTTATGGCTAAAATGATTTTCGATTTGAACTTATAATGACACTCAAAATATTTTTTACTATTATAAGTAAAAATATCTTTTTAAAAATTTTGAGTTATAACAATCCACCCCCTTAAAAATAATATCATCCTCAACATTCTCAGACCAAAATAAGTCAGAATAAACCTGGATACAGCTTTCTTATCTTATATTTCTTCTCTCAAGTAGTATCTCTAGAGATCATATTTTTCATTGCACCTTGATCATTGAAATATGTTTACTCCTTAATTTCTTGACATTGTATGTCAAAATCCTATCAGACCTTCCCTATAGTGCAGGTTTGGATGAACCTCAATATAATCAATAGATAATCTCTTCCCAGAATCAGATATATATATCCACTTTCTTAAATAAAGATACATGAAATATATTGTGTATATTTAGCATATGATCAGGAAATAACAACTTGTAAGCAGAATCATCAATCCTCTCAATAAAATCAAAAGATCCAATGTACCTTAGACTCAACTTACTGATTCTTCCAAATGTGTTTACACCTTTCATCAGGCTGACTTTGACATAAAGAAAATCACTGACCTAAAATTTCCCTAGTCTATATTTCAGATAATTATACTTCTTCATCTTATCATATATAGCTCTTAATCTTTCTCTAATCAGATGAATCTTTACTGTAGTTTCATCTATAAAAGATAATACTATCAGTGGGATATGATCCTCCCAACTATTGCTAAAGTCTAAAACATAGAGTCTTAAAAGATCCTTTAGTACCTGAATAGTCCTTTCAGGCTATTCGTCTATCTGCAGATAAAAAGTTATACATAAGTGCAATTTTATACCCAGTCCTTGCTGAATATCTCTCCATAACTTGGAGGTAAATCGGCCATCACGATCAGATATAATCACCTTTGGCACACCATATCATATGATAACATCCCTGACATATATCTTTGTCAACCTATCTATTGAATTAGTCTGTCAAATGAAAATAAAATATGTTGACTTTGTTAGGTGATCAATAACCCAGAAGGCATCATTCCCCTATCTCGATCTGGGAAAACCCATACCAAAGTTCATAGATATCTATTCCCATTTTCATATAGGGATAAATAATAACTATAAAAGACCACCCGATTATTGATGCTCTGCCTTCACTAACTAACAGGCCTCTCACTTCAACACAAACTCTATTATATCATTTCTAAATCCAAGCAACCAGAACATACATTTAAAATCTCTATACATCTTGCTACTTATTGGATCAATGGTATAGCCTAAATAATGTGCCTCGTGTAGAATCTCAGCTCTCAAATCACCAACTAATGGAACCCATAATCTACCTTTGCAAAAAAATAATACCAGAATCAGATATAGTGAGTTCAGGTCTCTTACCAACCTTAATCTGATTACTCAATGTTAGATATTTTGTATCTGATTTTTGAGCTTCTTAAATTCTTTCCTACATAGTAGGTTGAATAATCATCCAAGCTAACAAACTCAGAGCTATATCAGCGAATATTACTTCTAACTCCAGCTTCTCCAAATCTCGAATGAGAAGGTCTATAGAAGTAAGCAATGAAAGAGAAGTACTTGATGGCTTCCTACTCAAATAATATGCTACCATATTTTCCTTATCAGACTAATATTGAATAGATAAATCATAATCCTTGATCAGATCTAACCACCTTCTCTACCTCAAATTTTGATTTGAGTAAAAATATAATTTAACCTCTAATGGTCAGTAAAGACCTCGCATCTAACTCTATCCAAGTAATGCCTCCAAATCTTCAATACCAATACAACATCAACTAACTCCAGACCATCTATCTGGTAGTTTCTCTCATATGATTCTAACTACCGAGATGCATATGCAATAACTCTACTATGCTACATCAATATGCATCCCAAACCTCTCAATGATCTATCACTAAAAATGTGAAAACCATCCATACTTAAAATAATAGTCCGGAGCAGAGCAGAAGTCAAACGACCCTTTAATAGCTGAAAACTCTCCTCACACTCTAGAGTCCATATGAAAGCTATTGACTTTTGAGATAGTCTCGTCAAAGGCAAAGAAATTTGAGAAAACTCCTTAATAAACTTTTAATAATAATCAATCAAGCCTAAGAAATTATGAACCATAGAAATTGTAATAGGCCTTGGCTAATCAGAAATAGCATGAATCTTCTAAGGATCTACCTAAATGTCTATACTGCTCATAATGTGTCCCAGAAATGAAATGCTACTCAACCAAAACTCACTTTGAGAATTTAGCATACAACTGATGTTACCTCAGAATCTCTAAAACAATCCTCAAGTGTGTTGCATGCTCCTCCTCTTATGATAATAATTTAAAATATCATCTATAAATATGATCACAAATTGGTCTAGATACTTCCTAAAAATCTTGTTCATCAAATCCATGAAGACTGCTTGGAAATTAGTCACTTCAAATGGCATGACTAAAAACTCATAATGACTGTACATCATGCTAAATAGAGACTTCACCACATCCTCTGCCCTCACTTTTAACTGATCTTAACTAGATTTTAAATTAATCTTAGAAAATATTGAACATCCAGCCAGCTAATAAAATAAGTCCTCAATCTTAGGTAAAGGATACTTATTTTTTTTAGTTACCTTATCCATATCTCTGTAGTTGATGCACATTTGTAAGGTATCATCTTTCTTCTTGACAAATAATACAGGTGTTTCCCATAAAGACATCCTAGAATGGACAAAGCCTCAATCCACTAACTCCTAAAGCTGCACCTTCAACTCCTAAAGTTTCTTAGGGGACATCCGATATGGGGCCTTAGAGATCGGAGCAGTACCTAAAAAAATATCTATAAAAAATTCTTCCTCTCTTTAGCGGTAAAGTCACTAACTTCTCAGGGAAGTCATCTTAAAACTCTCAACCTATATGGACACTACTCACGGTACAGAAGAGAGTCAATATTGACAAGAAGAATAAGTCCTCAATCTCTAATATATGCTAAAAATATTGGGCTGTCTTTAATCTAAAGCCTATCCACTTCTAGAGCAAAAATCAGACAAGAAGAATACCCTAGATTCCCTAACATACAAAGCTCTCACCATTCTGAGATAAAGTTACTTTCTTTTTCAAGCAGTTAATATGAGATAGATATTGACTCATCCAGTCCATACCAAAAATGACATCAAATATAAAAATAAATAACAAAATCAAACTATGTCTCAAAACTCTACCAGAAAACTTGAAATCACAAAACTAAATCCTACTAACTATCATTCCATCTCTCGTAGGCCAAACCAAAGATAAAGAAATATGTAATAATATGGAAGTCAAACCAAGAGAATCAAAATACTACTCCTACATGAAAGAATGGCTAGCACCAAAATTGAATAAAATATAGTAAGGAGATACAAAAATATAAGTTGTACATATCACAATATTTAGAGACTCGTTAACCTCTTGTTGCATCAAACTGTAAACTCGTGGTTGTAACTACCTTCACCCCATGAACCCCTGGAAGGTTTACCTCATGATACTGGACCAACATACTAGCTACTACAAGAAACCTCTGAATACGATCAGAGTGGTGTTGTCCTCAGCCTTCCCACTATCGGATGCACAGAACTATCAATTCTCAAATCAAAATGTTTGTCAAAGATATTCTGTGGACACCCAGCAATCATGTATCCATACTAATCACAGCAAAAAACATGAGCCCAATGCTCTATAATACTATCCATTGTGCCTCCTACCACACTACTAACATAATGGCGGGAACCCATGAACTGAACCCTTAGAATAAGCAATAATGCCTCTATTTGATCCAGAAGAAACTGCTACTGAATGACCCCTCATTCTAAACTCAGCAGGTCCAAACCTTCTCTTCTTCCCAAAATGGCCACTGCCATATGTAACCGCTAAATCTTTTCCTTTTTGCAGTCCATTATTATTGAATTGTTATCAAACCAGTCTCTATCCTCTTGGCCCACTTGACCAACTATACATAGTTGATAATATCTTTTGCTAGCAATGGTTGCCTCAAAGCATCACAAAGTCCCTCTAAAAATTGGTAACACTTCTCCTATGAAGTGTTAATCAACTATGGAGTATACCTAGAGAGAGCAGTAAACTCTGCCTCATATGGTATCATTGACATATTTCTCTGATTCAACTTTAGAAAAGAGCTCTATAGATGTCTCCTAGCATACAAAGGTATAAGCCAAGTCTTGAATGTCTCTATAAACTCCACCCAAGTAATCAGGGTATTAGCATGACTTTGGAACTTCTCTCTCTACTGACCCAACCACTAGAGTTTTGCATCCCTATCCAACAAAAATACAACAAGTAGAACTCTCCTCTCAAGAGGATAATATATCCCACCTAGAGTCTTCTCTATCCTCATCAGTCAATCCTCAATTGCTCTAGGATCAATAACACCTGACTGTCTAGGAGGTTGTAATCTCATAAAATTATGTAAATATCTATCCATATCATCAATAAGATATGAGAAATTCGAGTATGAGCCTCACCTAGCAATTGCATTACCAATCTAGCAATCTGAGAAACTTCATTATAACTAATCATAACAATTATACCCTGAACCTAAACTGCCTGACTAGAGCTCTAGTCATATCTAGATCTGACTAAAGTGGATCATCCATCTCAAAATAATGAACACACCTAAATATACCACATGCATATAAAAATAAATAAAATAAGTATCTAACACTACCCAGAAGCATCTCACTCTTCTACAAATTAAAACTTATGGCTATGTTACAATTCACTTCTCTAACCAATGCTCTGATACCAAAAAATATTTGTTAACACCCAACCTGATATGACCCAAAATTGCATATATCATACCATGTTCGATTGTGGCAAGACTCAAATCTCAAGATTCAGTTGGAGAAGTACTAAAATAAAACTTTTAATTTATATACTATACAGAGCCATTGTTAAATGCAATATAAAATAGAAGACTACTAAATCTCAAAAATGATTTCTATATATCATCCGCAGCATTTGGCAATAGACAAAATTTTTAAAAAAAAAAGGTCAAGCTTACAAAAATCAACTAATAAAAAGGGCATGCATATAATATAGATCAGAGCCTACTATCTAAACTACTCAGCTCGCTCCTTACCCTTCTCCTAGCTTGAAAATAGATGTAAATGCAAGAGTGAGCTAATATGGCTTAGTAGCTTATCATAGCCTAAAATAGAAGTTAACAACTAAAATTAAAAAAATTGAAAATAATCTATTATAAAATAAGCTGAAGTATTGTACGGAAAACTAAAACTGAAGTAAAAGCATAAGTTAATACTAAAATCAAATGAATTATAATTAAATATTCATTTTATCAGAATGGCTCTCAGCCCAACTTTTATATATCTTTATATCTTCATTAACAAAATCCTACCTCGATAGCCTATAGACCCCAACACAACAGAATCTCACTTCGATCGTTCACTAGAACTGCAAAATAAAATCCCACCTCGGTCGCCCATTATCGTTAGCATAACATCACATCACATCATATCATCACATTTCTTTATATGTTTTGATGCATTTCATTAATTAAAGTATAATTGGACTAGATTTAGAAATTGCCAAAATGGCTCAACGGTTGACAACATAAACACTACTGAGCAAAAATTCACTATTTCAAAATATCATCAAATTATTGAAGATTGTATAAAACATTATTTTGAAGCTTTAACTGAACTAAACAATTATTTTTAGATGTCAAAATAAATTTTTGAATAGAAAAAATTGCATATCAAAATCACCTAGTAAAAAAATTCTAGAATATACTAAAAATATTCATAATTTCAATCTCTATAACATATAAAAAGTTACACGATAAAAGTTTTATCAAAATAAATTTATCCTCATTTTTTGGTAACAAAAATACAAATTTGATCAAAAAAATCTCAAAAACATCTAATTTTTGAAAACTGAAATAGGAAAAATGTAGCCTACCTCGAGATATAAATTTTTTAACTAGGCTAACAGACAAAAACATATCTACGACTGCTAAACCCTAGCTTTTCTTCTTTTCTCTCCTCTCTTTTCTCTCATTTCCCAAATCCTTTCTCTGTTAACAAAAATGAGAAGGAAAACAAATGAAATTAATAATTTATGTAAGTGAAATTAGATTTTATAATAAAATAATCAAAGGTCAAAATGTAATTAAGCCAATTATCTTATTTTTAGCAAAAAATTCTTATAAATTTGTTTATATCTTTAAATCTGGAGATATAAAAATTATGAAAAAAATATTTAAAAGTTAGCTAAGCATGTCTAGAATAATCATGTAAAATTGGCTTGCAAAACAGACATCTAACGGTCCCAGAAAGCCCACTTATACCAATATATGCCAATTTCTTAAGGAATTGTAACAATGCCCAAAAATTATGAAAAAATAAGTGAAACTAAAATATAATAATATATATGTTATGTTGAAGACAATTTGCAATTTGAATTTATAATGAATCCCAAAATAATTTTTAATGGTTTTAGGTTAAAATATTTTTTTAAAATTTTGAGTTATAACAAAAGAGGAGAAAAAAGTGAGAGAAAATTGGGTTTAAGGCCATAAAGCTAGTTCTGTCCATCGAGCCAATTAGAAAAAATGTTTTCTATACTAACTGACACAGATCCTCTACACTCCCAGATGTTGGCGAACCTTCCCTTATGGGTTCACCAGTCTCCACTCTATAATTCTTCCCACTAAATATGCTTCTGGAGGGCTCTCCACCAAGTCTCTTCCTTCTAGCATCCCTCCTCTATAGGGTGGATATTAGATCATTATCTATCATCCTAGCCCTCTCCATGAGCTCACAAAAAATCATAAATGTGAAATGGGACTAGAGGATGCCTCAAACTATCCCTCAAACCCTATAGAATTGATAACACTTCTCCTTTAGGGGTATTGACCAACTAGAAGCATAGCAAGAGTTGTGAACTCTGCCTCATATTGAATCATTATCTTGATCCATTGCACTAATCTCAAAAAAGATTACTGCATTTGCTACCTAGTAGATGGTGGTATGAACCAACTCTTAAAAATATGTACAAACTCATCCCAAGACATCTTTGTATTTGATCTACCTTAGAATCTCTCTCTGTTGGACTATCCACCATCTCTCAGCTTCTCCAACTAACAAAAACACAACTAACAAGACTTTCCTACCCTCAAGACACTGCATACCATCAAATAACTTCTATATCCTCAGCTGCATGAGGCTCGACAACATCTTGGATAAGGTGGCTTCAATCTCAAAAATAACTACATATGCTTATCAATCTCATCTCCCTTAACTCTCATCATTTTACCCTGAGCCTTACTCAATAGCTGGGCTACTAACTGTTGACCCCTAAAACTATCCCAGAAATCAAGAATTTGATAAAGATGATTTAGCTCGAATGTGGATCACATCTTGATTTTGCTAGGCAGTGGTTGGGAAAACATTCGAATGAGGAACTTCAACTTCTTATTGATGGAATTGATTTGTACAGAAACATTCCTCTTCTATCTATAGTGGGGGATGGTGGTATGGGAAAGACAACTCTCTTGCAACATGTTTATGAAGATGAAATTATAGATGAATTTGATCCTTAAATGAAGCTCAAGGAGGAGGTGATGTCCAAAAGAGTTCTTGCTAGTTATTGACGACATTCGAGGTAAGGAGGAGAAACAACGTAATAATAATGGGAAAATGTGCTCGCCCCTCCGTCCTGTGGAAATTTGGGAATTATAATTTTTTTATTTCTACTCAAACGGACTCAGTTACACTGATGTTTGCAAAGATAATTAAAAGGAGGAGAAAATAGTTAAATCAACGGGCCTAAAGGAAGATGAGTGTTAGTAACTCCTCGACTCTCATGCATTTGCTAGTATATAAAACCCCTCCCTATATATATAATAAATTATTAAGAGCCATTGCTGGAGAAATAGTTAAAAGGCTTTTCGAATCTCCATTGGTAGCTAAAGTCATTGGTGGTGTTCTGAAAGATAACTTGGATGAAAGGCATTGGAAGACAGTTCTAGAAAGCAATTTATTTGGTCAGGATTCTATCAATTCCATCTTAGGATTGAGTTATATAGTTCTGTCAAAACATCTACAAAATTGTTTTTGCATTTTGTTGAATGTTCCCACAAGATCATAAGTTTGATAAAGATGACTTAATCTGAATGCGGATTGCATTGGGTTTCATTCAGTCATCTCAAGGAATGACTATGGAGGGTATCGGAGGAAGGAATGCAGTAAACTTGTTTTAAATGAGATGTGCTCGACAACCTTCAACCACCAAAATGTCTAAGGAGTCCGAGTATAAAGAAATACATGGGTGCAAAGTCTACAATATGGGTGAACAATGCCAATGCCAAGCCTCAATTTAGAGAAAATAAAATTGTCGAGTTGCTTGGAGTGTGAAAGTTCTTCCACCATTTTGGAGGCCGAAGATAAGTGTGAAAATTCTTCCACCATTTTGGAGGTTGAAGATAAAATGGCTCGAAAGTAAATCTAATGGGAATGACAAATGCCGCGCCTTTCCATTGCTAGTGGTGCTACATATTTTCAAATTTAAAAAAAAATCAGAGGATTGGTTTGAGGCAAGAATAACTACTAAAAATGGGTGTTTATTTCCTCGCTCAATTAAACTGAACCTATATCACTAATCGAGGTCGAGAGAGTGACCCTCTTTGCCCTCTAAACTTAAGAGGTTGGACATAGATAAAATCAAGCATATGAATTTGAATTTTTGTAGCGGTTCAGAATTAATTCCTCTCAAGACGTTAACGATTTTTGAGATATTCGAACATTTCATATCTTCATCTAGCTGATGAAATGGCAAGACTTGCAGCACTAAAATATTCGATAATTAAAGATTGCCCCAATATAATCTGCCTTGAAAAATACTAAGAAGAGGAGACAACTAATAATTGCCATCTCATGCTCGTATAAAAAATATATATAAAAAATATATATGATAAATAAGTCACATTTTTAATGGTGACCGGACTTGGTAAAAAAAATCATTATTTCACAAGTCAAAAAAATGGCAAATCATGATTAATGTTAACCTTGTATCAATCAAACTCGTTTTGTCAAAATCCTCTGAATCCCGGATTTTCGCTGCTAAACTCACGTCTAAATCCCAGAAAATCCGTTGAAACCTCGGGCGAGCGTCCCTTCCAAGATTTTCTGTTGCCGCCTCAATCACAACTATTTGCTTGCCTTAAAATGAAGCCAAACGAGGTCGTATGGCTTTTTGATGATTTTTTTTTTCACAATCGACCCTCTCTGCAGCTCACGACAGAACCCTCCTCCAACGACCAAATCCACTTAACTATTCAAAACTCCAGCTGTTTTGAGCTCCTTCAATCTCACGCCAACACCCCTGCAGAATCAAAACCTCGTCGCCACCTCTCGGACCCTGTTCGCAACCAAACACGCCTGCAGCTGAAGACTCCCGTTCGGCCTTCCTGTTCGAGGCCCGTCGATTCCAACTTGCAAAACCGCGAACTACTTCTGTTTGCTGAAGCCGACCGGCCCTAGTTGTCCACGACCAAACTCCCGTCGCTGCTTTCAACTCTTACAGGCCGACTTAAACAGCCGCAAGCAGCTCCATACGATTGCCGATCAAATCACAGCCCTGCAAGAGCTCCGGTTGATCCGTCCCTTACCTCCACAGCGGCCCCTTTCTTTTTTATAAACCCTTCAACTAACGTCACTCTTCTCGAGCTCCCCATACAAAGCAAAAGCTGGCCAACAGTATACTTGGCAGCTTTATCACTAAATTCCTACAGTTCTCATGTGAAGCCTGCTATCAACTTTTTTTTACTGTTGCAGCCTTAGGCAGAGATTTTTTTTATTTTTATTCCTAAAAGCCCCTCAATCCATCCAACGTTCGCATCTTGCATAATATTCTTTCCCTTTATTATTATTATTACCATCGGTTCATGCTAGTTTTTTATTATTATTATTGCTATTCATTACTGCTATCATCCTTGTCTTTTTCCCACTACCAAAACGACACCAACAATGCTCCATTCATTAACAGCCAAAAGCAAAGTCACAGCTCAACTTACCTTTATTATTATTATTATTATCATTTCTTGTGAATAGTTTTTTTTTAAACTTTTCTACCTTTTCATTCTACCTTTTATTTAAACTCTCATTTTTTTTTTTGGAAAAATTGAGGGCTTAGCCCAAATTTCATTAATGAAAGTAAGAAGCTAGTTACATGTGTAAGAGAAGCTAATAAAAACAAAATTGTGAGGTGTAGCCAAGAATGGCAAGCAAAAGACACCAAAAAGGTGTAAAAAAGCGATTACACATGTCAAATAAAAAGGAAGAAAAGCACAAAAAACTTCCCGTATAGATGTGACCATGAGCACAGAGGAGGGGGGAAGGAGTATGAAGGGCTCAGGAAAACAAAGGTTGCATCCAGGCACCCGAATACACCATCCCCTGGTTGCATCACTTGCCGTCCATTGTATGTTGCAAAAGTATACGCCATCCAGGGGGAGGACGCAACCTTAACATCATTGCCCTCATCGATTTCCAATAGAGCAGCCACAAAGCGCATAGCAACAAAATTCCAAAATCCAGAAAAACCAAACGAGCAACCACATAGAGCACAGCAACAAAAAACCAAAGTCCAGAAAGTCACAATAGGAGTCTGAGCTCATCCCCTTGCCTCCAGATAGAAAGTTTAAGGCCAACAGCCTTGTTAAGAATTAGGCTAACAGTGAAAATGCTTTGAGAACAATTCGCAAATTTTCTGGCATTCCTTTCCCTCCAAATAAAGTACACAGCACTCCACAATATCAACAAATAGAAATGTTTTCTGTCTTTGTTAGATGCTTCTTTTTCCTTAATAAATTCCATCACTTGTTGGATATTAGGCCTCAAAAGAAAAACTTTGAGAGAAGGGATAATTTTGGATATAATGGCAAAACTAAAATCACATTCAAAATAGAGGTGGGATATACTCTCCAGTTTAGAGTTGCATAGGCAACAAAGAGGGTTCACAACGATATTCCTTTTAATGAGAGAGTCTGCAGTTTTAAGTCCTCCAACTAAACAAAGCCAGCCATAAATAGAGAACCTTAAAGCATGATGCTTGAGCCAAACGAAATTATGCCAACAGTTCACATTTGTCCTCCTTATAAAATTCCTGTAAGAATTTACTAATGCTCCCATTCTCCTAATTTAAACCCCTGAAACTGGACTCACGGGCTAAAGGAACAGAACAAATAATATTTTGAAGATCAAGGTGACATCCAGGGGGGAAAATCCAACCTGTGTGGTCAAGTATTTGAGATAACAGTGCATTATCTGGGAAAGCTTGCCGAAGGGTTTGATGGTGAGGGAAATCAAATAACTGGTGATCATTACACCAGTGATCCCACTTAAGACTGATAGGACAGTCAATGGACACCTTGAATTTAAATTTCTCTTTTTCTTTAATGGCAGTATCACAAATACTTCTCCACATCACAGAAGCAAACCTGGGAGGGTTTTTCCAAGGGGAGAAGTAAGTAGAAAGGTACCAAGAAGATAGAGGAGAAGTAGAGGTATAAATTCTCAAAATGAGGGAACAATTATAAGCAAATCTAAGCGCCTGCAAAGATGCAATACCCAGACCACCTTTATTTATTGGCTTACAAGTGTTATGCCACGATATGAGATGAACCTTTCTAGCCAGTAAATCCCCAAAGAACAAAAATTTGGCACATATTTTGGAAATTTGTTTGCAACAAGATTTGGGTAAGATAGCACCACGGATCCAATACACAATTGAATTCCAAATAGTAAATCTAAGATATTGGAATCGACCTGCAAAAGAGAGAGATTTAGCTTTCCATCCGGAAAGCTTGTTAGAAATGATATCAGTTAGGTGAGAGAAGTCCGAGATACGAGTTCTTTTGATGGATATCGGGATACCCAGATAAATGAGCTTAGATCAGAAGGTGGGAGTTCGGCACATATTTCATTTGCATTGGGGGTATTTTGACGCATAATAATGGTACTTTTTCCCGGTTGATGTACAGTCCAGAGGAGGAAGCAATGGTATCAAGAATGGCCTTTAATTTTGCACTATTGTGAGGATCAGCTTTGCCAAAAACAAGTAAATCATCTACGTAAAGGAGGTGAGAAATATGGAATCCATTAACATCCACAGCCTGAAAAGAAGAATCACCATCCAGATTATCCAACATACAGGATAAAGCATCCATAGCAAAGCAGAAGAGGTAAGGACTTAGAGGACATCCTTGGCGAATGCCCACAGTAGAGGGAATGAATCCCTCAAGACCACCATCCAAGCAAACCGAGAAGTGGACATTATCAATACATGCTTTGACCCATTTAATGAAGTTATCAGGAATTCCCTTTTGGGCCATACAAAGCAACAGAAATTCTCTAGAAATAGAGTCAAATGCCTTTTTAATATCCATCTTAGTGCACATGAAGAAATCTTTGGAGCATTTTTTGAAGTAATCCAAAAGGTCAGAAGCTAGGATAATATTGTCAGTGGAAATACGTTTGTTGATAAAACTGGCTTGAGCAGGATTGATGATGAGGGGCATAATATGTTTAAGTCTGTTTGCAAGGATTTTTGATATGATTAATTATTGAGATATAGTACAGGTACTAGTTAATTGAGATATAGTACAGGTACTAGTTAACTAGTGCAGTACTTGTACTAGTTAATTTAAAATATTCTCATTTTACTTTCTTTTCCACGTTCAGCCATTCAGTTATGATTAATTATTGTTATTTTCTCATGTATGATTAGTATCTGAGGTTGTTATTATAGCTAGTTTTTTTTAGTTGTATTAATCCTAATGGTAACGTCAAAGTTAATATTAATATAGGTATTAATATAATTATTAATATTTATGTTAATATTACTGTTTTCATTAATATTAATATAAATATTAGCATCAATGCTAATATTAATATTATTATTACCACTAATCGACATTAATATCTTACTCGCATTAATATTACTATTAGTATTAATGTTGTTTTTGATATTAGTGTCAATGTTAGTTTGTTATCATTATTAATAATATTAACTTATGATATGTATATATATATATATATATTGTTTGTTAAAAAAAAAGATATTGACAAAAAAAAGAAGGGAAAAGTTCAAAAAAAAAGAGAGAAAAAGAAAGACAAAAAAAGAGAGAAAAAAAAAAAAGAAAAGAGAAGAGAAAAGAAAGAAAAGAAAAAAGAGAAAATCAATTTTGCAAATTTAGGAAAACTCGTTTCGGCGCTCGCAACACGACAAACGACCACTCATGCACGCTTTTCTCTAGCGTGGTGAGAGAAAATTCACCGTTTAGCTAGCGACGAAGTGGGTAATCCCCCCTAAAGTCCTATTTTCGATGTTTGCGGCACGCCGAGGGACCTCATATGCACGCTTTTCTATAGCGTGATGGGAGGAAAGTCGGTGCGGCACTTACAACGAAGTAGACGGGCCCTGTACATACTTTTCTCTAGCGTTGCGGGGACGAATATATAAAATTGTGCTTCTTTTTAAACAGGTGCCCGAAACCCATGCACACCTTTCTCTGGCGTGGTGGGATTGAAGACATTTGGCTTCGGTGTCATCCGACATCACCCGTGCACGCTTTTCTCTAGTTTGGCGGGGGGCCCCAAACTCCTGAAATTTCTCCTAAATGGGGGAGACGTTGGGAGGCTGTTGAAGTTTTATCTGAAAAAGACAAAGGACTTGCAAACTTTTGAACAGTAGGGGACTTGATTTTGGACCACAGGGAACAGAACTTAAAGCACTAAATTATACTCAAACTAATAAAATGAATCCATAAATCATTAAATAATGAATAAGCAAATGCTAAGTGAACTTGTAGAAAATATTGAAATGAATCTCAACACTAAAGCAGGGGACTTGTGGAGGAAGCTATTCAAACATAATCAACATGTCAATAAGGATTAAGTGAGATATATAACAATGTGCTTATGATCAATAACATAATCTTTTTGAAGATTAAGAAGTGACCACCTCAAATGGAAGGGAAATATTAATGACCAATGGTATCATATTCAACATACCTGTTGCAATCCATCTTGCAAGCATGCCCTCACTTCTAAATGACAAAGTATTATGAAGGATTTGATTTGGTCACAAAACCATGGCAAGAACTCTTTGTAGCATGATAACGAACTAGTAGCGTTGGATTTAACTCATCCCCAAGCAATGATCAATATGGGCATGTATAATTTGATCATAACTAAAGATGGATGAATGTTGCAAACCATATGAAGATAATGATGATGAATTATGATATATGTATCTATCATTCAAACAAGCACATTGCCCTCCTACAAGCAAAGGTAGAGAATATGCTGTAGATGCAAGCTCCTATGAGCTACTACAAAGTTCCTCATGTGTACAACACACTATCCACAAGTAAATACATAATATTTGTAGCAAAGGTGGCAGTCATCAATCGACAAATGATTGCACTGGTGCTTTCATGAATAATAATGGTGGACATGCTACAAATCTGAAAGTCTCCTTATGCCCGACATCAACCATCTTGCAAGTATACACAACAATCCTTACAAACGCTAGAGGATACGCACCCACTAGTCGAGCACACTAATTTTCTATAAATAGAAAGATTTAGTAATGCTACAAGAGACCCACACTATAATCAGCAGGGCAGTTGTAACAAGAGAGATTCAACATAAGGTGGAAGTAATGATGTGATATATCTATATAACATACCTGCTATTCCAAACATCTCAAGAGCTGCTTGTCGATTCTCATACGAGTTCTGGGAAGAGAGAGCCAGATCAAATCTCCTTCATAAATGAATGGTTATGCATCCAACACACCATCTACAAGTAAATATTGAAAGGACTATGACAAAGATGAACTCCTACAAGCTGCCGTAGAAGACTCATTGTACACCTAAAACGCCATCTACAAGAAAAGATATAAGGGAGCTGCGGCAGATGACAATATCTACCAATAAAAATAGGAGATTCGTTAGTGTACTATGATCTGCCAGTGTAAATTATGCAAGTAGTGCACGACAGTCTACCTATACAAGACAGTAAACAGCTCAATCCCCGAGCCGCTGCGAAACGCCACCGGATCTGTAGCATCCGTACAAGCAGACATAAGGTGTTTACAAATATTCCAAAAATGTCCCCCGCACGTGCACTGTAATATGTATGCACATAGGTACACCGAAATGCATGTATAACTACACCCGTATGAGCCCCGGCGAGCGTGTTATTGATACACACGTGATGTCTAAGGATGCTGCGCGGGTCAATAAGTTTGAACCTGATCCTCCTAAAGCAAGTAAATATGAGTTGACATGGTTCAACAAATAATTATAAAATGCCCCCAAACACCCACATGGGCCCTGGCGAGCGTGTTATTAGTACACACGTGACGTCTAGGGATGCTGCGTGGGTTAATAAGTGAATTTAGGTTCAAGCCCAATCCTTCTATTCAGGTAGATGAGAGTCGACATGGCTCGAACTATTAAATAAATGTACAGTCGTGGGGTCGACTGAGACATTTATTTTATATGTTCATATTAGGCCTTCAAGGCTTATAATTAAAAGAATTCACTAATAAAGACATAAAGCCTATGAACTCGATCCTCTGTTAGCAGATAAATAGAGTCGATAAGGTTCAATCTATAAATGCAAATAATCCCATATACCCCCATGATGGCCGTGTTAAATGCAAATCTCAACCGGAGGGGTCCATTCCAAATAATTTTAAATGCCACCCTAAATATCCACAAAATTCCAAAAATCCAGAAAAATCATTCCAGAATCCAAATATTTGAAATTGAAATTAAATCATCAATTATTTAAAGTAAAATCCATCCACTCTCTGCAACAGTTTACTGAGGTGGACAAATTGAAATTTACTTCAGCTCACATAGATCTAATGCCTGGTTGAGAATATCGCTATGATCCATTCTCAAATAATCTTCTATTAGTAAGGATGTAGTACGTGTCCTCTAATTGACAGTTCGTCGTCAAATGGCACTGCAGGATAAACGGTTATGACCCGGGGCCCTCTGAACCGAGTGGTTTTGCCGCCAAATGGCACCACGTGATACCGGTTATGGCCAGAGCTAATACGTTCCTTATTGATATCAAATTCTTGAGATATGAATCAATATGATATGATCGATAGGCACAAAGCCCTCTATTAGCTAAGGTGGATTCAAATTTGTCCCCTTAGATAAATATTTACCCCATGTCTACAAGGTACCCTTGGACGAAGCAACCCATGGCTGCCGACAAGGATCTTTCTTTCAGGTTGGGTCGACTACCTCCTCTGACTAAGTAGACCAGGGACTACGATGGCCCGGGACGACGGAACCATAGGATCTTGATCGGGTCTTTCATCCATTCCCCCACCATCCGCTTTAAGTGCAAGATGGTGAAATTTTCAATTTTAAATATCAACCCTTTCTAATATTTCATACCCATGCTGCTATTATACACCAGATAACACGTATCTCTACGTATCTGATTGACGACTAGCCTTAATCGAAAGTTCTCTCTCATTATCGGGAGGGGTAATTAACTATAGGGGCTTGCGCCTATAGGAAACCAGAACTCAGATCATAAAGTCCTCACAAAATGAGGGCAAAATCTCTGGGTAGTGTCTTATCTATAAACCCATCTACCTTCCAAAATTTATCCCGGAACTTAATTCGTTAAAACTCCCCCCGAAGAAAACAAAGCGGGCGGAGGTCAGGGCCGAATTTTCGAAGCCCACACTAACCCAACAAATTGCATCATTGAATTGAAAGTCATAGCCCACATATTACTTTGACATGTAGTAGCCTGGCAGGAACTTTATTCATCAAACACCTCCTACTTTCAAGGGTTCATGATGTAGAAACACTTTAATCTATATGAAGAATATGGAAATTCAATTATTCAGATACTTAACACAAATTTAATATAAAATTTATAAACTAAGCCCCAACTCCTTCCTCTTACTAATGCAGATCATTTCTTATAGCTATGGTTACAATCTTAATCCTTCCAAACAGTTACTCTGATACCACCCTATGACATCCTAGGATCTAATGGAAGGATTGGTCTAGCTAAACCTATAATTAATTTACTCATGCATTAACCAAAGATAACCCGAACTATAAAAATAAAAAATACAAAAGCAAATTAACATGATTCATTTCAACAAAATATAAATACCATAATCCAGTTAACTTTCAATTATTTATACATCAGAATATATAAAACTAGATTACAAAAATTTTAATATCTTGATTACCCAAACTCAAAAGATCCTGCTCCACTTTTCTACTATGTTGAGCCCTTTCCTTTTCCTGAAATATTAAAAGAAATAGAATCTGCACAACTAGCCCAGTAAACTTCTTCCCTTACCCGTCACTGATATCAATATCTAATTTAAAATATTGAATAATTTAATGAAAATGTAATAACTTAAATGAAATACTAACAAAACAAAAATTTTTAGAGTTCAGTATACACTTGTATTCAAGATCCTTTATTATACTTGTATTACCATTTTTGCCGAGGTTTTTAATACTTCACAGAGCACATAGTATTAGAAGATCACTTGCCTTTCACTTGCACTTGACTTGCTCATTTCATCAAACCTATATAGAGACTTTGAAATTTCTAACATTTAATTTAGAACCTCATTTGTGCAGAATTTATTAAAATATTAATATATGTAATATAATGAATATAATGCACATATCATAATCTCTATTTATAATTCCACTTCCAATTATGCCTCCCTTTAACCTCCAACGCCTGCATAAAGCAAGTGGGGTCAGAATCCCTCCCATATTCATACTAAGCATATGGGGCTAGAACAGAATGTATAGAACCCTTGTAACATATCAGAGAGTTCAATTTTGCACACATCATAACATCTCAAATGTCATGTTATGCATAATGCAAATGCGATGCAACAGTAATTAAATTAAAAATTTAAATTCATACTCATATAATGCATGAATTGTCGGTTAAAAGGGCGCATTACTTATAATATATAATACTCATTAAACTTTGCCTTTTCAATTTCTAACTTTAGGAGAGCATTCACATTTAAGACTTTTATATTTTGTATTTTCTAGAAATGTTTCAATTCAATAATCTACACAGAAATTTGCGTAAGAAAATCAATCGGTAAAATTTTAATTTCATATAGACAAAATGCTCATAATCTAGCAAGATGGTTTAGAAATCTACCTTGTGCTCTACAATTCTTGAACAGATCCGATGGATGAATCCAAAATTTTGGCCTTCGAACTCTCTCTCCTTCTTTCTCTTTCCTCTCCTCCTCCTCCTCTCTCGCTTTCATCTCGAGCAAGATGGCTGGGGATTGGTAACTGCAAGTGCTTTTAGATATTAATTATATAAAAACCAATAATTTGATCCAGCGCTGCAATGCTAAGTCGAATCTTATGGATTCCCCTTGAATCTTTCCAAACAGAGAGTACGGTGCCACGGCGGCACCACCCAGCGCCGCAGTGCATGTTCAAACTTAATTTCTCACTAGAAAACTTAACGCTGCATGCCCACCCGGGATCACGGCACTCCAAAAGAAATTTTTATGATTATAATTCTACTTTACTAAGCCACTTGCTAACTTTTCCACGGGTTCATCAAGTGCTTTAAACCTCTTAATCATTAATTAATTCAATTTAAATGTACATTAACAAAAATTATCAAAATTTCTTGATTATGGATATTACAATTTGTTCAAAATTGGTAGATAAGAAGTGTCCCTAGAGCTGCTTCTTCATTCAAAATCAACTTCGCACTTAGCCTTCCGTTATCTCTAGCAAGATTGTAGTAATTGCAAGTACCAAGCATCCGCACACCCTTTTAAATAGCAAGTCATACATTTAACCGATTTCTCTGAACAATTTCCATGTACTCGAATATCGTCACCACAGCTCATTCCCAATCATGATAATCCTCTATGTGCAGTCAATCATTAAAGAAAGAGATGTCCTGTTTCACATGAAATTTTCCTAGGTCTCTACTGTGCAACCCGTGTCGCCTTGAAGATTCATATTATTGAGATTGTTCCTCAACTGTAGAATTAGACATCTCTTAGCGTTGTCAAACCTCCATTCCCTCTTTAGAATTGGTAACTTTATGAACAATTAAGGTGGGCTTTCCATAATTTGACCTCCCATGAGTTGTATTCGGGTCACCAGTGTGGTAGCCAATGCATGTTGACGGATTACAGTACTTGTACGCGCCACCTCCTTGAGGTTCATCAATTCATTTCACATCTAGATTGAGAACTGAAAGAACTCTGTAGCAAATTTGTCAAGCTGGCTTGCACTACCCACAAGGTGTCCAAACTCCAATTATCATCAAGAGTTCTTCGTGTTCTTCCTTCGCGCATACTCTAGTTTTCCTTCTTTGATACCAAATGGGGTAGCAGCAATAACATCAAGGGAAGAATATCAAAAATAGTAACCAAATAACATTATATTGATATATCTCTATGTATCTTGTCATTCTACTATAATTTCAATTTATATAGTGTATACCAAGCAAAACAAATAATGGAAAGGGGATAAAGCTATAAATAGTGGTAGTTATTGTGCAAACAAATACAGTAGAAATAATAATAATCACACAACAAACAACATAAAGAACATGGCAATTTACATGGTTCAGTGAAAATGCATACGTCTATGGGGAGGGGATGATGATTTCACTATATTAGAGAATAATAGGGATTACAATAGGCTCTTAAGCTCTCTTTTTCTAATACATACAGCAGCAGCCCATAGACCCATTTTATAGATTTGAAACAAGCTCTAATAAAGAACATATAATTAATACAAAGATCTAATCATGCCAATTAGATCTCTCAATCGGTGCACTAATTAAATCTCTTAATTAAAGCCAATAAAATCTTTCCTAACTAATGCATCAATCAAATCCCTAATTAAATCCCCAATTAAATCTCCAATCAAATCAATTAATTGGAGAAATAATCAACTCCCTAATCAATTACATAAATTTGTCATCAAAACTTTCCAAAATAAAGTTTTAATTCTATTTAGAAATAATTCCAAATCAACAATCTCCACCTCATCTTTCACTTCAGAAAGTGGAATATGATAAACCAAGCTCCAATATCAAAACGATTGTATCTATGTGGTTGCCTATGTACCCCACCCGCCCAAGGGATCAAGCCAAGCATAGTTCTTCAAAATAATTGACAATCAGTCATGAGTTCTGCACCACTACCGTGGTGAATGCATCTCCAACTCTATATCCATACCCTTCAGATACCTCAGTATACTCTTCACAGCTTACCAACAACTCTGTCATATATCATATATGAACATGAACATAATGCTAACTACATGTAAAATGTTTAGATCAAGCTGCTCCAAAATCATACTATATTGTGCTACAAGTTCCAAGTCACCATGAGTCGAGGGATTCTTAATACTGAGGAGAACACCTCATCATAAGTAATCCCTTCTAGTTATGTAAAGCCTTTTTCCACCAACCTAGCCTTGTACTGCACATCAGCTCCATGAGATCCTTTCTTCTTTGCAAATATCCATTTGCACGTGGCTTTTCTTTCTAGAGGAAGCCTCACCAACCTCCAAGTGGCATTCTTCTGAAGAGACTTCATCTCTTCATATATAGCCTTCTTTCAAAGATCACTATTAGGATTATCCACCGCTTCCTCATAGTGACTAAAAACTTCAGTCTCTGTGGATGAAAGTGCAAATACAATATGATCCTTCAACCAAGCTGGTTTTAGGATATTCTGGCGCTTGGACCTGTTCTTCACAATAGATTCATGAGTAGAAATCTCATCCTTAACATCATCTTTTACCTCTTGATCTGCAACTAAATTAGGTACATGGGTAGAAATGATCTGCCTCTATGGAGCAAATTGAGTTGCATCAAACTCCAACTTATGCAGTGCATCTTTGGTCCCAATAAAACTCTCCACCTGCTTCAAGTCCTAGGGCTTCAACATGCTTACATCATTGAATGTAACATCCCTACTAATGACAATCTTCTTCTCTACCGATTCATAGAGTTTGAAGCGTTGACTCCATGCTAGAAGGAAATAAAGATAAAGTCAGCTTCTGTGCTCTACACTACAACCCGCGATCTCAGCAGTGACCCAGGCCCAACCGAACTCTTCCAAGCCTATGTGAACGTCAGTCTCGTGCCTATGCAACCTCGACGCGTAACTCAGTCGACCAAACAGTCACTTGGGCGACCAACCTGGTTTGCCCGCCAACGTACGCAACCTTTGGTAGCAGCTTTTGTCTGAATCGAGTCGGGCGCGGTCCGCTCATCTTCGTGTGAAACCCAGGCTAGATTCACCCTGCTTCTGCACACGCTGCAGCCTGTCTGCACAACCCACAGCCCAACTTGCATCTTCCGCGATGATTTTCCACATACAAAGCACAATCCGCCCGTATGCAAGCCCTACACCGTGTGGAACTCATGCATGATCATCCAATTACGTGTCAAGCTCATGCATGAAAATGCGTCTGTCCCGGCCTTGGCCCGTGCCCCACCTGTACTGAGCTTAGTTCCACGAAGACGAGCACCTCTGCTCTGACCGGACGAATCACAAAACCACACAAACAGAGAAATTTTCTTTTCTTTAAATTGCCGTCAAAAATCTAATCAGAATCCATCTTTGATACCAATTATTATGTAATAAACATAACGGAAATAAAATCACACGACAAACAACACAAAGAATACAATTATTTACATGGTTTGACGAAGATGCATATGTCCACGAGGAGGGAATGATGATTTCACTATATTGGAGAACAATAGATATTACAATAGGCTCTCAAGTTCTCTCTTTTTCTCATACATACAATAGCAGCCCATAAGCACTATTTATAAATTTGAAACAAGATCTATTAAAAAATATATAATTAATACAAAGATCTAATCATATCAATTAGATCTCTCAATATGTGTACTAATTAAATCTCCTAAATAATGAAACGATCCAAGAAACGGAAGCAGACAGGGAAGAAGAAATAAGAAGATAGAAAAGTATTTCATTCATACTAGCAATGTACATAACACCTCATATAAATAGCTGAGAGGAGTTAGCTGTAGCCAATGAACTAGGTACACGTGTCAGGGCAAGAAATAACAGAAATTACAAAACTACAGCATATATGTAAGTTAACAGGCCCCCTCAAACTGTTTCGTCGGAAGAGGTAACGAGTTTGTGTGAAAAAAACTGGAACCGAGGTGTGGGTAGCGGTTTAGTTAGTAGATCGGCGAGTTGATCAGTAGTAGAAATCTGATGAATTTGAATAGCCTTGTCTTTGACGTAGTTACGGATGCAGTGACAATCCACCTCAATATGTTTTGTACGCGCATGAAACACCGGATTGTGAGCTAACGCGATGGCGGAGGTGTTGTCACATAAGATAGGGGTGGCGGAGGTCTGTGAGCAGCCGAATTCTTGAAGTAGTCGGCGTAGCCAAATGACCTCAGCAGCGGCGGAGGCCAAGGCACGGTACTCTGCTTCCGTTGAGGAACGAGCGACGGCATTCTATTTCTTGACACTCTAGGAGACGATTGACGATCCCAAAAAATGTGCAATAGCCGGAAGTAGATTTCCGATCGGTAGAGTCTCCGGCCCAGTCGGAGTCCACGTAGGCGTGCAGGTTGAGTGGAGATTTGCAAAATAGAGAAATGCCAAAGTGTAAGGTGTCGTTTATATACCGTAACAGGCGTTTAAGTGCATCAAAATGAATGTTGAGAGAATTTTGCATATGTTGACATACCTTGTTAACGGCGAAGGAGATGTCCTGGCGGGTTAAGGTGAGGTATTGGAGAGAGCCGGTGAGTTGGCGGTATAAAGTTGCGTTGGGAAAGCTGACCGATTGATCTGTAGTGGAGGGAGTTTTCAATGGGGAGGGATTGGTGACGGACTTGCAGTTCAGCATGCCTGCCCGAGAGAGAACTGTTTGGGCGAATCTTTGCTGATTTAAATGGAGACCGTAGGAGGTGTGGGCTACTTGTATGCCGAGAAATTGGGTTAAGGAACCCAGATCACGCATGGTGAATCTGGAGTGGAGATTGGTGAGGAGATTTTGGATGGAGGTTGTTCAGTTGCCAGTTAAGAGTATATTGTCAACGTACACAAGGAAATACATGACGATACCTTTAGTATTATAGATGAGCAGTGAAGGATCAGAGGAGCTAAACTTGAATCCGAGAGTTTGCAGGTAACCAGACAGGGTAGAGTACCATTCGCGTGGCGATTGTTTGAGGCTGTAGAGGGCCTTTTTCAACCGACAGACATAAGTTGGACGAGTGGCGTCTTTGAACCCAATAGGTTGTTTCATATAGACGGTGTGGTTTAGGCTGCCGTGAAGAAAAGCATTGGAAATGTCAAGTTGATGTATAGGCCATTTGTGATGAAGAGCGACGATGAGGAGAACACGGACGGTAGGAATTTTGGCGACTGGACTGAATGTTTCAGTATAATCCAATCCGTATTCCTGATTGAAACCTTGGGCGACAAGGCGAGCTTTGTATCGAGCCACGGTACCGTCGGCTAGATATTTAGTACGAAAGGTCCATTTGGAACCGAGAATATTTTGATTTAGCGGAGGAGGAACAAGGTCCCACGTGCCTTGTGATTGCAAGGCTTGGAATTCCTGAGACATGGCCTAACGCCAGTGTGATTCTTTAGCTGCTTCAGCGTAAGTTGTGGGATCGGGAGGAATATCTTTATGAAACAGATTAAATATGGATTTGGGTTTCAGATGTCCGGTTTTGAATCGAGTCAGCATGGGATGATGTGAATTATGTACAACTGAGGATGTACTGGCATCGGATTGATTTGTTACATAAGGAATTGGTTCAGCTGCAGATGCAAGGAATGGGACGGGCTGGGTTGCCGAGGGAGACTGACAGTGAGTGGGAACGAGATTTGATGATTTGGGTGATTGAGGTTTAACTTCAGGCGAGTGGTGGATAGATGAGGTAGGGACAAGAGTGAGAGGTGGGATAAGATTCTGATCCAAGTTTGACTGAGTGATTGCGGACCTATCTTGATACGGGAAGACAGCCTCATTAAAAATAACATGCCGCGAGGTGTAAACCTGACTAGTCTTGGGATTAAAGCATCGATAGCCTTTTTGTGAGGTGGCGTAACCAATAAAAATGCACGGTGTGGAGAGGGGTGATAGTTTGTTAGCGGAGTAGGGTCTGAGCCACGGATAGCATAAACAGCCGAATATTTTCAGATGCTTGTATGTAGGTTGTTTTTTATAGAGAATTTGGTATGGACTGGATTGATGGATAGCAGCGGTAGGAAGACGATTGATGAGATAGACAGAGGTGAGAAGGGCGTCATCCCAGAAAGATTGAGGAAGATGAGCTTCAATTAGAAGGCTACGCACAGTTTTGATAAGATGACGATGCTTGCGTTTTGCAACTCCGTTCTGAGATGGTGTGTATGGGCAGGAGTATTGGTGAAGGATACCTTGCTGCTTGCAAAAAATTTTGAATTGGTTGTTTATAAACTCGCCGCCACTGTCAGAACGAAAAATTTTGATTTGTTTGTTAAATTGTCGAGATATCATTTTGTGAAATTCAATAAATTTGTGGAGAACTTCCGACTTATGCGTAATAGGATAGACCCAGCAATATTTAGAAAAATCGTCAATAAAGCACACGTAATAATTGTGACCATTGGTGGAGAACGTTGATGACGGGCCCCGAACATTGGAATGAACAATTTCAAAGCAAGCATGAGTACGGTTAATAGATTTATTAAAAGGCAGCCGGTGGCTTTTAGCTAGCCGGCATGAATTACAGAAAGCACTGTGATTTGTAGTACAAATAGATGAAATGTGTTTTGAGAGCTGAGTAAGAGTGTTAGCCGCTGGATGACCGAGACATTTGTGCCACAGATGAGGAACCGCTTGAGTAGATAGGAGAGCCAGATGCTGTTTTGGAGGAGAAGAACGAATGGGATAGAGGCCGTTAATGCACGGTCCCGTGAGAAGAAGACGACCTGTCGTCGAATCCTGAATATGAAATTTATGAGGGAAGAATTTCACAGTGCAATGGTTATCGGAAGTTAGCCTATGAACAAAAATAAGATTAAAGGATAGGTTTGGGACGTGATAAAGATTGTGAAGATTGAGGTTACCTTGAGGAAGAGGTAGAACTCCTTTACCTGTATGCTGGACAAGAACTTGATGGCCGTTGCCAAGTGTAACTTGATTAGAGCCGGTGTATGGTTTCGTGGACTGAAGGTGAGACAGATCCGAAGTAAGATGGGTGGATGCGCCGCTATCGAGGAACCATTCGGCGGAGCTATTGGAGTCCGAGGGAGAGAACAAGGCCATTTTCTGAGCTTGAGATTCTTCGGTGTAAGTGTCATCATGGCGGTACCAGCACTTTAATGCGGAGTGGCCGATCTTGGAGCAAATTTGGCACGTGATGGAGCTCTGGCTGACTTTGTCTGGGCGGCGGGAGGAGTTCCGAGAGGAACGATTTGGATAAGAGGTGCGACCGCGATTGAAATTGGAGCGTCCGTGATCGCGTCCGCGATGAGCAAGAAGAGCAGTAGATGAATCGGAGAGTTGGAGGTTTTGGAGATCTTTGGTGGTGTCTTGAACAAGATTTTGTTCCTCGCTACAAAGAAGAGTATAAAGATCGTCGATGCTGAGAGGTTGAAGGTTGGTACGAATCGCAGTCTTAAAGGCTTGATATTGAGCCGGCAAGCCATTTAGTGTATAGAATATCACTTCTTCCGAATTGAGCGGAGATCCGGTCGCCGCGATAGCGTCAACCTTAGATTTGACGGAGAGAAGGTACTGAGCCATGGTTTGGGTTTTCATGGAGAGATTGTTTAGTTCATTGCGAAGTTGGATACTGCGAGACCTGGTAGAGGATTGAAGGCGGTGAGAGAGGGTTTCCCAATTGTCGAAGCAGTGATCTAAAGAAAGCACATAAGGAAGTATGCTAGGGGAAATGACAGAGTAAAGAGCAGCCGCCAGGTTTTGATCAAGAAGATTCCAAGAATGGACAGAAAACGAAGAACTGGAGGAGGAATCTTGGGAGGAAGGGCAAGTCCAGCTGCCATCAAGAAACCCGTCGAAACCATTTGCCCGGAAGATTTTGAAGACCTGAGAACGTCACATTGGGTAAGTTTCGGCAGTGAGATGAATAGAGATAACAGATTTGATGTTGCTCATTAGAAATATGAGTTGAGGAGGGATGGGAGGGAATTTAGATGATGTGGCTGAATCTTGAAGAGCTTCCGGTGCGTCTGCAGCGGTAGAGGCGGTTGACGCCTCCATTGATACTCAGGGGCGAATGGAACGAAGACGGGGGATCGCCTGCTCTGATACCATGAAACGATCCAAGAAACGGAAGCAGACAGGGAAGAAGAAATAAGAAGATAGAAAAGTATTTCATTCATACTAGCAATGTACATAACGCCTCATATAAATAGCTGAGAGGAGTTAGCTGTAGCCAATGAACTAGGTACACGTGTCAAGGCAAGAAATAAGAAATTATAAAACTACAGCATATATGTAAGTTAACAAATAAAGCTAATCAAATCTTTCCTAACTAATGCATCAATCTAATCTCCAATTAAATCCCTAATTAAATTTCTAATTAAATTCTCAATCAAATTTTCAATCAAATCAACTAATTAGAAAAGTAATTAACTCTCTAATCAATTACATAAATTTGCCTTCAAAGCTGTCTGGAATAAAATTTTAATAAGATTTTAAATAATTCAAAATCAACAGTTGTGAGGAGGAGAGCTGGCGGTAAGATGTCCGGGAGCTTAAGAAAGTCCACATCATTTTCATTGGCAGTTGTCATTTTTTATTTCAATAGGAAAATATATGTGATCTCTTTGAATTTTACTGACAAGTTACACAGAGGAAAACACAATAAATAATAACATTTATAAACTTAGAATTTTACTAACAAATTACACAATGGAAAAGACAATAATTACATTTATAAATTTTTCATTGATCATGCCAATGACGGATGGCAATGCGATGAACCCGTCTACTGAGTGCTAAAACTGGAAAATTGTATTGACTCTGTAGCATCAGAATAAAACTCCTCGTCACCTGAAACCAGCATCTGAACTACTGCTTCCATGTTTGGTCTCCTGTTTCTCTCTTCTTCAAGGCAAGATATCGCCACATTAACCATTCTCGTTGCTTGTTTGCAATCAAAGTCTCCCTTCAATCTTGGGTCGATGAAATTCCCGATCCAAGACTCACCTCCCATGTCAAGACTATTTCTCAGCATCAGAGACATTCTCTTCATTGCCCTGATCTCCATCTCTGTCACTCCCTTCATCACCAAATCTGAAACCCGACTCCCACTCACCAGCTCAAGCAGCACAACACCGTAGCTGTAGACATCAATCTTCCCAGTGATGGGTAAATTCGATGCCCATTCTGGTGCAATGTATCCTCTTGTTCCTCTAATCCTAGACACATTCGAACCAATCACCTCCCTATTAAGCAATTTTGCAAGCCCGAAATCTGCAATCTTTGGCTCATAGTTGCAGTCGAGAAGTACGTTCTCAGGTTTGACATCACAGTGAATCACCCATTCAAGGCACTCATGGTGAAGATAGGCCAATCCTCTTGCCACCCCAATGGCAATCTGAAACCTCTCTTTCCAACCAAGAAGTTTATTTCCATAAAACAATATCTTATCAAGTGAGCCATTCACCACGAATTCAGATACCAGAAGCCTATGTGAGTCTTCTGAGCAGAACCCGCATGTCCTGACAAGATTCATGTGATTTATCCTACCAATAACACCCACTTCTCCCCAAAACTCTTGTTCCCCATGACTCACATCTTCAAGCTTCTTCACAGCCACCACCATCCCATTTTCCAGCACTCCCTTGTACACAACTCCTGATCCTCCTCGACCAAGCTCTTCCTTGAAGCTCCTCGTTGCACTCTTGAGCTCTCTGTAACTAAATCTCTTGAACTGGTTCGAAATAACCTTGTAGCCTTCTGCCATCAAAACGTGATCATCCTCTTTTATGTATACAAACCACCATCCTATTGCAATGAATAAGCCCTCCACTACAGAAATTGCAGCCAAGAAGCTGTACAAATTGTTCCAACTCATCTTTTTTGATGAGCCCTTCAACATCTTCGGTGAAGAACCAACTGTTAGAGCACCTTCAGTTACGTTGCAAATTGTTCCCTGCTGCTGCAGCTTTGAGCTATTTATGGTTGTTACAGATTTTGAAACTTTTATATAGATGTCAGAATAAGGACTAGTCCTTCCATTATATAGTATGCTCTTGGAATAACAGAGTCCAATTCCTACCTTATAAGAAAATCCTTGGCAGTTGCAATCTCTCATGCATCTGTTCTTGCATTCATCCACAGACAGAAAGTTAAGCACATTGAAATCGAACCCCCAGAAATCTGTGTATGGTAAATACTTGAATTCTATCTCCTCTGGTTTCATGGAGCAGCTGAGATTAAACTTTGGCTTGCAGCCCAAATTCCAGTTTCTGGGATCAGTCATCTCAAAATCAGGAGGGCACAAGCACTCCAACCTTGGGTATGAACTACAAATTCCATTTTTCCCACATAGACCATGAATTTGGCATGACTCAGGAAGTGCCAGCCATGTAATTGACCATAACCCAGTTGTATTATCCAAACTGTAAAGCCTGAGGTTTCCGTCATAATCAAGAGTTAGCCTCCTGATGATCCCTGCCTTCCCTGCATCTGCTGCAATGAAAGTGAAATGATCACTTGAAGAGAAACTCCCCTTTGCATCAAGCACTGCATATCTACTGCTGTTATATATAGTTCTTAGATTTTCCCACACAGTAATGTCTGGGTCCGGCCAATAAACACTTGAAACCTCTGGTCCATTATATTTTAGTCTAAGAACATTTCTATCATCAAAATGGAATTCGAAGTATCCTGAAGAAGGTGACCCTCTTCCTATTGCTGAAACAAGTTTGGCGTTCTTGGTGATTGGTTGAGATGGGAGGAGGGTGTCGGTCGGTGAGTCGAAGCTCTGCCATATAATTCCGCCATTTAGGTCCTTGACAACGAGATTTCCGTTGTCAAGGAGACAGGCATAGTGGGCAGCGGCGGAGGCTATCGTAGTGCTCCAAGCCACCGTGCCATCGACATCGGTGAGCACCATGCCACCATCACCGTGGAGAGTGAGACGAGATTTGTGGCCGTTGACAGGTTTGTCACGGTTGGCCGTCCAGGTGACCGTTTGGTCGACTGAGTTGGTGAGCCAAATGGAGAAAGTGTAGGCGTTGGCGCCCACTTTGTAGAAGCCAGCCGTGAAGGATTTGTCTTCAGAGACGAGAAGACTTGAACTGTCTTCTACAGAGAGGTGTGAGTTTTTGAAGAGTTGGGATTTTGCAGAAGAAGAGCAGGGAGAGAGCAAGGTGAGAAGGAGAAAAGGAAGGAGCATGATGAAAGAAAGAGATGTGTTTCTGTTCTCTTGTTTGGATGGGCTGGAAGGTGGAGGGGATGGCTTCTGGTACTTAAGCAAGGGTATGGGTACTTTGTTTATGACTTATTCAGGGCTGTTTGGTATGAGATTTATCTCAGGATTTAAGTAGGATTTATGCTAAATCCAGCCAAATGGTTTTACAGCGAGTGTTAAATTCCGGGATTTAGTAAATCCTGGATTTAGGGATTTATGACTTAAATCCGGGATTTAGTAAATCCCACGGTTCAGCGGATTTAACGGGATTTGGTCGAAGAAGCACGCGAAAGGGAGAGAGTTACCTTCACAGCCAGCGAGCTCCTGTTGTTGCTTCCGATCAAAATTTCGTAACTTCCTGTCCGACAGGAAGGGAAAGCCGTCGAAAGAGCGAAGTCGAACAGCCACGAAGGAGCCGAAGAAGCGACGCGTGCAATCTCTACACCTCCTGCGAAGCAACGAAGCCGAACAGCAACTACGAAAAGAGAAGAGGAAAGGCAAACCCTAGAAGCGGCTAAGTTATTATACTTAATTAATATAATTTAAATTATTAATAATTAAGTAAATTAATTAAATAATTAATAATATAATTAGTGCATAAATTAATTATCTAATTTAACTTAATTAATTGTAATATTATTAGTATTAATAATAATTACTGAGTAACTTATACTTAACATATTATTAAATTCATAACACATTTATTTTATTTTTAATTATAAATTTATTTTTTTTAATTTATAATTATCTTCTTCACATTTAAATCCCTAACTGTCATAAATCCTAAAATATGTTACCAAACAGTTTCTCAGAATTTAACAGAATTTATCATTTGACATATCAAACAGTTTTCAATATTTAAGCCTTCTAGGATTTATCAAATCCGGATTTACAGGATTTACTAAATCCCACTAAAGTTAAATCTCACTTGTTGCCAAACAGCCCCTCAATGGCATGCCTAAGAAAGTTGGATTTTTCTCTCTCTCTCCCTCTCTCTTTTTTCTCCAAATTGGCTTTTAGTGTGGCGTTTTTTGTCCAATATTTTCATAGTTCAAATCTGTAAGCGTAACATAATTTCTTATGAAAGATTTTATGGAAGCGAGAGATTAATTTCAAATTGTTTTATTTATTCTTTATAAATTATGTGTATTGATCTCATTTTATTTTATTTCTTGACTTAATTTATATTATTTATTTACTCATATTCAAATTTAAAATTTAAAATATGCCAATGCAAAAGCATCTTCCTAAGTATATATCCATTTTTTAATTTCTTTTAAAAAATATTTATAATCATTTTAAGAAAAAATAATTTTCTTGGTGCAATCATATTATAGTTGATGTTACTTTTAAAAAAAATATTTGTAATATATTTTTCAAATAGAGAATAAAATATATAATTGAAGTCTGGCTTTGTCATTATATATGCAATTAATTAAGAAGGGCATTTTAAAAAACTCATTGCCAAACCTATCAATGTTATACATTATATTAATCATATTCTCTCACAATGCCAAATGGAAGAACTTTATAAACAAATTAACAATTTCCTTACGCTATGGAAGTGGGCCGGCGATAGGCACTGCAAAGAATGAAGACGAGAGCTAGCTAGCAATATTTGATAGAGAGCATCTTATGAGTATTATATTTGTTGAGCATCTTATGAGGATTCAAACCGCAAAGTATGGAATCTCTAACTTTCGAAAGCATTTTACGACATAGCTCATCCTGGTCTGTTGGTTGAGAGCCTGGGCTTCCAACCAAGAGGTCTTGAGTTCGAGTCTTTGTATATGCGATGTGTGTATGAGTTTGCCTTAATTGACCTAAATGTCTCAAAAAAAGTATTTTATGCGTAATTAGTTGGTAAGAATGACGTTGACATTAACTATATGATATTTAAATGGGATGAAGTTAATTATGGGATGCCTCATGCCAAATAGAACCTATCTCTATATAGATCCTCCAAGAATCGATGAAGTTAATTATGGGATTTTAATTTAACTTTTGAAATAATTATAAAAAAAGTTCACCAAGAAGGCAATAATTATAGATTTTTTTTTTTTTGGACATTTAGGCCAATTAAAGCAAACTCACACAGACTGACACACATCATATACCCAAGGCTCGAACTCAAGACCTCTTGATTAATAACCAAAGCTCTCAACCAACAGATCAAGATGACCTGCATAGAATTATAGATTAATTATAAGAAGTTAAAAATTTACTAGATGTGTTATCACAAATCATGTCTTCGATACTTCGAAGTAAATTATGCAACTAATGATGAACCAATTAGAATTTTGTGTATTCTACATCTTCACATTCATGTCTTCTGCGATCATCTATGAAGACAGACCTACAACACAAGCATACTTTATAGATTTCTCATCCAAATTAATATGGGTCTACTAACATTAGAGCAAAATGTAATGTGTGAATATTCAAATGGTAATGAATCATAAATATTTTCATTAGGAATTCAAATGTGTGATATGTTTTTGGGATTCTTCAATGTGACATTCTCATCTTCTTCCTCTTCTTTGTTTCCTCCTTGGAATATGTTTTTGGGATGCTTCAATGTGACATTATCCTTTAGCAATCTTTCTTATATGTTTTCACATTAATACAAGATCATCACTTTCAAAACATAAGGTTAGAGAGTCCAAAATAGCTTAGTTGGTCTTTAAGTTTGAAAAAATTGTAAGTTCATTTGGTGATAATACAAAATGAAAATTAAAATGTTTGAAGAATTTAAATTATTTAATTCAAGATCATTGAACTAAAGAATTATAATGAATGTATTATTAATTTACGTAGATTCCATTTCTTTCTTTTGATTTGAATTTCGACTGGTCTGATCTAATCTGATATAAGAACAAATAGAAGAGAATATTTTATACGTTTTAATGCTGACCACCTCAGGGCATTTAAAGTTGAATAAATTAAGTAGAGAATACATTTCTTAAAATTATGCCCTACACAAAATCAATAAAAAATGGGTGGGTAGACCATACCTGAGGGCATTCACATATAGTAGAGTGTGCCTTTGAATCTGTTGTTAATAGTAAGAGTTCAGAACTAGTCAAATTAGATTTTTTTTTGGCATCAATCAACTAGGGGTGTAACTTAGTCCAATCATTTTGAATTTGGCTCAATAAGTGGCTCATATGTTAAGTTCAATGAGCTAAAGACATATGCTTGAGTCACCATCAACTTGACTTATTAACTCGTGAGCCAACTTGTTTAATAAATTTTAATATAAATCACAACAACAACAACAACAAATATTTATCTTATTACATAGGGTTGGTCACATAAATCATTTTTTTCTATTGTAGCTTATTAAGAGTCAATTTTTAATATAAATCAAGATTAAAATATATTAAAATTTAAGAATGTAAATATAAATTATTAAAAATACTTAAAAATTATATCACTTCCATTCATTAAGTGATTTCTTATATAATTTCTCTTTTTATCATTTTATTGCAATAAAAATAACTCAATTCATATATATATATATATATATTCATAATAAAAGAGCTTGTCCATGCATCAACTCAAGTTTGAATTTGAGTAATTAGCCAATCTCATGTTCAAACCAAGCATGACTCGAGCTCAAATCAACTTATTTACATCTCTACACTTAGCTATGTTTTTAAAAAGCAAGTTTCTAGACAAATTATATGTTTCAAAAAGCAGGAAGAAAGCCGTGTCAAACGAAGCCTTAATTATCAAATCAGATTTAACATTTTAATTAGAAGGTAAAAATGATTCTAGATAAAAAAATTATATAATAATTTTACAACTCGCTTAGGGCGGTTAGTTGGTTGAACCACCTTCCGTTTGGAAAGATGTCGATGTCAACGTGGTATTGAATACGCGTTCGGCATACTTACGCACCCATGTGAGTTTTCTTAATCTAGCCAACAGAAAGTATCATCTCATCTTTTCTCTAATGAGCGTGTTAGGATGGTTAAGGGTCTCTTTAGGATAACTTTATAGTTATTTTATTTTTTAGACAGTAAATATAATTTCATTTGGCTATTACTTTCTTATTTTTTTTATAAATTTATGTGGTAGAAAGCTATTTTTTACAACCAAAATAGCTAAATTATTTTCTCCACAGTAATTTCACAACCAACTTTGAATGACCTTGTGATTATCATATATTCTTGAGTAATAAACCATTTGATCAAAATTGAGTTAAGAGTTTATTTCAGACAACCGTAGTTTATATTTGACTACTACTTTTTTACCGCTTAAAATTATTTTTAGAATTGGTCTAGGCCAAATTAACCTGATCAATTACCTAGACTGACGCATTGGAAACATATCAAATGCCCAAAAGTATTCATGATTATTTTATTATAATTATTTAAAGTTTCCATAATTTTCAAAATGACACTTGAAATATAAATATCTACAATTACATAACCCAAAATGTTTTAATTAATCAAATGTTAATTGCACGTTGATAATTAATTCCGTTCAATAAAAGTGAAACAGAATAAACTCGATTTATCACTTTGGGATGGAACCGATCAAACTTCAACTTGAATCGCACCCTATAATTTCCTATTTTGTCAAATTCATTAGCTGCAAAAGAATTACTGTACAGGTAAGAAAATAATGAAATATATAATACAAGAATAGTGTTCTCCAGCCTAGAAGCGTGTTATGGCATGAACAAAGCTTTTCAGGCTTTAAGAGTCATTCTCTGTAAGCGAAATCGGTTGTTCCTGTTGTTGAGGACGTCTATGTATATTCGTAGGCGTTGTCGATCGGAAGTTGTGAGACAGACCGGCGGGTAGAGGTTAAGGCATGGCGCTTCCACGAGAAGGAAATGTAGTAAAATCACAGCCTTCGAGTACCAAACCTCAGCCCTCTCAATGTTTTTCATCACCTCATCAACCTACATTTTGAAGAAAATTCTTCATTGGAATATGACTAGTAAGAAATAAAATCAAATCACATATCCTAAACCGACAAATTTTGTAGAGATTTTTGAAGAGAACAAACCATCTTAGTGGCTTGAATTAAAAAGGGAAAATAAAAAAAAAGGAGAACCAGACAGCACAAGGACGAATTTCCACTCACAGCACCACGCTTCCCAAATGCAAGCGCAGATTGGAATATTAGCTCAATAGCATCGGGCATATGTGCAGCTTCTGCATGTAAATAACAGATAATATAAGGAACATGTAAAGCAGAGTTTTCTTTACTCGACAGTGGTATAAAAGGGACATTATACCGTCTACTTGTCCCACGTCCTTGGCAAGTTCCTCTGCATGCTCGACTGAAAGAAGGAACTCTTTTTCGATCTCAGATGAAACAGAATGTGGCGATTGAGGATCACTGCTGCTAATACCATGTCTGCTATTAGGAGAAGCTTTACTATTTTGGGGGGATTTAATAGTTTCAAATGACGGGCTTTCTTCTGCAGCAACGACAGCTTGTGCGTGACAGATGTGCAGACTTTGCTTCAGAATTGCTAGAATTACTAACTGAATGGAGAACGCCTCCAACAGCTTATCATTTTCAAGCTGCAAAAAATGTTGTTTGCAACGTAATAGCTTTGTTAAAAATCGACATAAGCAAGTAAAGAATCATGTTTGCAGATCTCTGAATTACACGAAGCGCAGACTACTTTACAAATACAATAAAACAAAAGAGAAGCAACAATCGACAAAATTCTTTTCCTATGTTACTGTTATTCTCATTAGGTCTGTAAAAGAGTCGAGTCAACCCAAGTAACATTATGTTCAGGACATGTACCAAGCTTTAAAATTATGTTCAAACTTGCGTATTTAATTTTTTATCGACCTAAAGTCATTTTAATCATGCCTAAGAAAATATTGGTGAGATGCAAACATATTAAACTTATGACCTCAACATCTATAGGTGTAAATAAGTTTGAGACAATAACATAAAATGGGATATTAAATAAGCAACATCAAAAGAAATGTATCATATTCTTATTAAACTACGTGTTAAACATCAGACACACATTGCCCATAAACATACAAAAACAAGACAGAAAATGCTCATTGCTCAAACACGTTTATTTGGATGTCAAGCTTCTTAATTTAGGTTCAAGTAAATGAATATAAACGATCCTTAGTGGCACTAGTATGGAGTTATTCATCCAACAAGTTGACCATTTCACAGCCCTATTCTCAATGTTATTGTCTGCAGGAAAAACATTTATCATACAACCAACATTAAACTTTCATGAATTATTAAATCATACGCTTCAAAAACCATATTGATTCAATCATGGGTCTTACCTGTTCCTTCACCAACTCAGCCATAACAAAAGTGCATTGCTGCAAAAATCTAATCCTTGTCATACAGCTAGCTGATGGTTGTTCAATAGCATCCCACAAATCCATGGAACCTTGTTCTGGATAGCTGTCACTTTCTAGGCTTCTCATTTTGTGGATCTTATTGATTGAAACTCCAACTATAGGCATCGGTGCACTTAATGCATTATTTCTAGATGCCTCTAACGAGTTTTCAGATTTGCAGGTTGAGTTTCGTGACTCCGAGAGACTTAATAAAGAAGATGACATCTCTAAGAGTGATCCAGACACAATAACATAATCCTGATCAAGCAAGTCTAGCGAATCCACAATTTTGGGATCTATGAATGTGTAAGAGAAAAAGTTAGAACCATCCGTTGAATTCTAGAAAGTATTAGATTGGATGTGAAAAAGAAACGGATGTACCCTGTTTAGCACATATGGCAGACAAACTCGTCTCCTTCGTATTTCCAGTTGGGTGTCTGCTGGAATCATGTCCATAAGAAGTTTCCATTTTATTAATGGAGCTAGGTTCGGAGACAGCACTCAATTTGGAGAAATTAGTAGGACTTTGATGGACGGCCACACTAAATCCGTAAGTGGGCCTAACTGGGTTCCCACTCACAGTTTCCAACGGGCTTCCATGACGCATTCCAGACTCATCATCTAAAGGGAAAGGCAACAAGTCTTGGTAACTTCCTCCCGAGGGCCTTCTATGGCTGAAACCAGCTGATGCAACAGATGAACTCTGGCTGCTCATGATTACAAAGATTTAGATTCTTAAAAAAAAAAAGATATTTTGTTCATCACCTTGAAATAGTCTCAAGCATCCAGCCAAATGCTCACCTCATTGATTCATCTGACTTCTGTTGTGAAAGAAATGGGTGGTTGAAGAACTCCTCAAAAGATACACGTTCCACTGGAGACATTTCATGCAATAAGTTTAAAATGACATGCCAATAATATGCCAATAAGAACTATTGCTTTCACAACTAGACATGCACAACTTATGATTTATTAGCCAACTTGTTTTTAAGTTTGTTATGAGCTCAAATACTCGTAACAGTAGAAGGAAGGTGTATCATCTTAACGTTGCAAGAAAATCTCATGCATACATATAAGTTAATGGTACATAGGGAATGAGAATTTTTATGTGGAAATTTTAATAAAGAGAAAATCACAGGATCTAGTCTTGTAGAAATAATTTCACTAATATGAGTCAAGTATTACAAAGGATGTTCTTCCCTAAGTGTTATAAAATATAATAAACATAAACGGTCAAAGCACTCCTGTCTTGGTAGAAGTGGAGTCAAAGTTATCAGCAGATAATGGTACGCGGTTGACTTGATCATAGACTAGGAGACATGGAAGACATGCATTGGAAGGCAATAGCTGACATATGCCTGTCATTGGTAGGCATCAGGCAATGATTGATAGAGAAAATAATAAATCAGGCAATTGTGAGCAATCGGCTTGGTCATTCTCCTGACGAACATAGGACATTCATCATTGTTAGGTATCAAACGTCAGTCAATGGGGAACGTTGCATGGCCAATGATCTTGATCATTGTTCTAATAGAAGAGGAAACAAGGCTATCGTGAAGAAAAGAGTTGGATATTGATAGCTAGCATATGTCAATCATTGGCCATAGGCTAGCACCGATCAACAATCAACGTGGAACATAAGAAGTCGAGCAACAGTAGATTATTGACTGTCACTCTCCTGATATAAAGGGAGATCAAGTCACTAGGAAGATAAGGATAGGATGCTAGTGAACATAGTTTGTTGGTAGGCACTGGAAAAAAATCGATAGAAAACATCAAAAGTTGGGTGACAATGAGTAGCACAATCAGTTGCCTTCCAATAGGGAAGGAGACCATGCAAATGCCGATGGTTAATAGATGTCTTACATCGATGGCTGCCAAACGCCAAACATCCTTGGTTGATGGAATGTCGACCATTGGCTAGTGTTTGATAACAATAAAAATGGATGTCAAAAGTTGAATGATTGTGTGCGATCGATTGGTCGTTCTCCAAATAAAAAGAAAAACAGAGCATTAATGGCTAAGTGAAGTTGAATGGTGGTGAATGTTAATGTAGGTCGATGACCAACACAGGATGTAGGCAACGAAGGGCATTGATTTTGGTCGACAACAAGTGATGGACAATGGTGATGAGCGTTGATGATGGTAAACAGTCACCATCAACAGTCACCATCAAGCAATAGATGACAGTGAGTGTTAGTGTGTTACTATTGGTTGATGACCCGATGTCAGGAAAAAAAATAGACAAAGCTCCAAGATTCTCTATGAATCTCAATTTTTTCTCTGCTAAAATCCTCATCTTAATATATAGAAATATGATATTATGGATTCCAAAAGGATTATTATGTTCATTTCTATTAATAAATCCCCTTTGAACATACTATAATTTTTTAACATTTTGGTGCCTTAATGAACTCATAATAAGTAATATTTGACTTGTTGAATTTTTGTCAAGATGCTCATTTTGATTATAAGCACACAAAATTTGGAAGGTGTTTTAACCCCCTAAAAGAGCTAAAAAAATCTTTCAATTATGCTTCTATGTGATTGATTTATGCCTACTTATGCTTGTATTCAAACGCTTTGGGTACCGTTGGCTTCGTCACACCAAACCACGCTATGTCAACAATAGATTTGCTTAAAACAAAGATAATCAATTCATGAAGGTTTTTGCCTAAATATTTAAGTGCTTTGAGATTGAAAAAATACATGACAACATTAACATTTTATGGTGATGAGTTTTATGATTGTGTATCAATATTCCAACTATTTTTAGACAAAAAAATCCGATAATTCAAAAAAAGTTCGAGTCTTGAAAAGTTACGACATTATATCACAATTTTTTCAAGACCACCACTCTTTGGATGTTAAGATGGACATTCCTAGAAGTCATAAACTAAGTAATTCCCTCTCAATCAAAATTTCACCATTGCTCAAACATTTAGCTCAAAATGCTCTGAAATTACTCAAAATCATCTATAAAGGCTCTGTTGGAACCTAGTAGCGCAAAACTATGTTCAAAATACAAAAAATAATCTTCACCGAGTTAAGCTAACTACATGTTATTAAAGCTCTTTCATTCTTTTTTTTATCAAGGTCAAACAAAGTTTGAACATAACCCAAGCTTTAAAATCTTGTTCAAGCTTATTTATTACTTCTGTTATCAAGTTGAAATCATAATTGAGCTTTCTTAGATGTTAATTAATTATATATTTGAAGCTAATAATTTCAACATACAACTTAATTTCTGGCAGAATTGAATTTCTAAATTTTATCAAAATTGCCATAATTTGAAGTTGAAATATTATTAAGAAAAGTTTAAATCTACATATCCAATTATTTAAATATTTACATCATATCCATATCTTTAAAAATATACAAATTTTGAAATGTATAAGATATAATACAAGAATATAGAATAACTCATCAAGCAACGAATTAAGCAATCGCAAATTAGTACTTTATCAAAATTTAGCGAGCTTATTGACAAACAATAAAAATATGTTCACAAGCGCAAATGAAAGAGCGAGTCAGATTTTAAACTTATTCATTTATAAGATATACTTTTAAAATTTTATATAAGAATGTTCAATAATGTAAATAAAAGAATATAAATGATCCTTACACAAATGACAATCAAATTATTCATTGATTACACTTGTACATTTACAACCCAACTCGGGGGCCTACGAATTGCCCAAAGAGGTGCGATAAGCCCAAGCCACCATTTGTGCAGGTATACGCGACGATTCTACCATGTGCATCATTAGATTTTCAAATTATTTTATTTTTAAATTTCTTATTATAATGCCTTAACAAATGGACATTTTTAATATGCTTTATAACAACAACAACAACAACATCAAACCTTTATCCCAATATGTGGGATCGGCTATATAAATTATTTTTCTTCATGGTGTCCTATTAAGAATAAAATTGTCATTTAAATCTAATATGGACATTTTTAATATGCTTGGAATATTAAAAAATAATCACTATAAAATTGCAAGGAACTCCAAAAGAAATACTAAAAAAACCCTCTCCCCTCCGCTAAAATCATCACAAGAGGTCTAAAAGTGATCATAGCTTTGTCACCCGACTAAAATTCTACACTAAAAAAGAGGGCAAGAACTATAAGGCAAGAAGCATAATTGTGAGCACCAAAGTTCACCGTTTTCCTTCGATGCTCTAATCTTCATCCAAAAAAGAGGTTGATTATCCTTATAGCACAAATTTAAACAAATGCGTTAAGATGTTTTATATGGTTCTTTAGAAAATAAGTCAATCATCTCTAAACTTGACATCCAAATATAAAGACATGGAAATTGATGTGGCAACGTTCCATCAACAAGGTGGGGTAATAATTACAAAAAAAAGTATCCATTCAAGAAGGCTAAGGGTTCGACCAATAATCTGATTTTTAGAATCTTCAAAAAAAATTATAATCTTTAGCATTTTTCACCTTTTCTTTTTATGTATATGAACTATTAATTATAATTTCTACCTCAAGCGTACACTTCTCCCAAAAAATTAGTGACTATCGCCTTGATTTTCAAAAAAAAAATATTTCAAATTTATTGATGAAGTTACGATCTTCTTGATTAAACTAATTTCTATGATAAAATAATAAGTCAAAATTTTCTAAATTTTTTTTGTATATTGCACATATTGTAAGCTTCATACAAGATTTTTTTTTTCATGCCAAAATACTATCATTTGATAGGAGAAAAAATTCCAAAATGGTGACTATCGAATGTCCCTTTTGTTGATTGCAAACTTTTAAAACTTGTTATGAGTTGTACGTTCATAAAAATGGCTAAAATCCTTCATCAATGATTACCTTTATGTGAAAATTCTCCCCAAAATTTTTTAGAATTATTCTCAAAGTTATTTTTTAAAAGAATTCTAGACTGGTTGTTGGTCAGCAATTCTTGCATTGTATTATCATCATAGAAATATATATTTAGTCAAGCAAATGAGAGAATTTTTTCTCGTGCTTGATGTCACTGGAAAAAAAATTCCTTGATCTATTATTTCATGGGTTTTTTTGAATGTTTATCTTCTGATCCTTTATATTTATTTCATATCAACGATTGACAATCAACATGGCAGAACTTCCCCACTTTCGTGGAAGCCACAAGGTGAAGGAAGAAGAGTGTTTAGATTGGGGGTGAAAAGTTATCTTAAGCTTCTTTTTATTTTTTATCTAAATTTAGCCATTCTTGGTTATATATCTTTTAGGAGAAATCTAATGGAATCAAGCATAAAAATGGAGGTCCATGCCATTGCATTTACTATTGCTAGTGATGCCCTAACATCAGATTGCAGGAATATCAACTTATAGTGATATGTCAAATCAGCATTTAGAGCAACATTCGAGGTTATCGAAGTATCATCGTGAAATCCGGACTATGCTTTTGAGAGCCATGACGGAATATTTGAGATTTTTGTTAAAGAGTTGGAGGGGCAACATATTGAGTAATGATTTATCTGAAACTTCTTACAAGAATTATGACTATTATAACATAGCATTTGGGCTTACATTGAAGGTTCGTCCATGTAGGGCGTCCGAGGACTCATGCCCAAATCTAGAGAATGTCATGATGAATGACCTGACAAAGATAATGCAAAATGGTGATGAAAGTGTAGGCATAATTTTGACGACTTGTAAATTTGCATTTTGAGAAATAATCTCTTTGTAAATCATACAAAAAGATTTTTTTTTCTCATCTTCTACTAAATATTTTCGTGATTTATATATTTGACATGTTATACGTGATTTGCATCCTTCTTTCAATGTCTGACAAGGAAAATATATTTATTGAGTCTGAACATGTCCTCATGCTCTAAATTTTTTCTAGGTACAAGAAGGTTATTTGGATTTTGAGAATTTGTATTTTTCTCAAAACATGCGGTGGACTAGTTTGGCAACTATGATGCCGACACTTCTCTTCTGTCCTCGAAGAGGTATGTAGTGTCTGACACGTATCAGATATGACACGCATCCAACACTCCTCCGACACGTATCGGACACGTCGAAGACGTGTCCAATTAAAAAAGTATCAAAAATAAATTAGACATGAGTTAAATATTTTATGAAAAACTTTTTTAAAATAATTTCTTTTATTTCAAAATTTTATTTATACAACAACAACAACAACAACAACAATATCAGGCCTTTATCCCATTACGTGGGGTCGGCTACATGAATCCTTTTTCTCCATTGCATCCTGTTAAGAGTAAAATTCTCATTTAAATCTAATAAAGAAAGGTCATTTCTAATATTTTCTAACCAAGTCTTTTTAGGTCTACCTCTACCTTTCTTAACATAGGCCAAATCTAATACATTTACTCTCCTAACAAGGTCATCAAAAGGCTAACGTTTTACATGACCAAACCATCTAAGGCAACTATCTCTAATCTTATCTGTCATTGGAACTACTCCAACCTTTTCCCGAATATGCTCGTTTTGTATCCTGTCTCTAAAAGGAAGTCCACTCATCCACCTGAGTATCATCATCTCAGCAACACTTAACTTAATATTATGCTTCTCTTTTAATGGCCAACATTTTGCACCGTAAAGCATTGCAGGTCTCACCACCATCTTATAAAATTTTCTCTTAAGATTAAGTGGTACTTTTATATCACACAACAAACCCGAAGCATTCCTCCACTTCAACCATCCAACTTGAATTATACTAATAATATCCCCATCTATTTCACCATCACACTGAACAAAAGACCCAAGATATCTAAAACGAGTACACTTATTAATGACATGATCGCTCAAAGTTACAGACCCCTCACTAGATCTATTACTACTAAAATTACACTCCATGTATTCGGTTTTAGATCTAATCAAACAAAAACCTTTAGACTCTAAGGTTGACCTCCATAATTCGAGTTTACCTTCAACTCGCTCTCTAGTCTTATCAACAAGAAGAATATCATCAACAAAAAGCATACACCAAGATACATCGTCTTGCAAATGTCTAGTGAGAACATCCATGACTAAAGCAAAAAGATATAGGCCTAAGGCTGATCCTTGATGTAATCCAACTGAAATAGAAGAATACTTGGTCAAACCATCTTGTGTTTGAACACAAGTAATAGCTCCTGCATACATATCCCTGATGACTTCAATATAAGCATTATTAACCCTTTTCTTTTCAAGAACTCTCCATAGCACTTCTCTTGGAACTTTATCATATGCTTTCTCTAAATCAATAAATATCATATGTAGATCTTCCTTAGTCTCTCTAAACTTCTCCATCAACCGCTTAATATATGAATAGTTTCCATGTAGACCTATCCAGCATGAATCCAAATTGATTTGGAGAAACATTATTATCACATCATAACATATGCTCCATAACTCTCTCCCAAAGTTTTAAAGTATGACATATCAACTTACTTCCTCTATAATTCGCATAATTTTGTGCATCACCTTTATTGTTAAAAATAGGAATTAATGCATTTATTCTCCACTCATCTGACATCTTTTAGTCTTCAAAATAATATTAAAAAGTTTAGTAAGCCAAGAAATTCCTTCATCTCCTAAGCATTTTCACACCTCTAATAAAATATCATCAAGTCCACTAGTTTTTTCACACTTCATTTTCTTTAAAGCCTCTCTAACTTCAATTTTGCTAATACACCAATAAAATCAAAAATCTCTATTTTCATTTAGAGTGCTAAGGACACTAAGTCAATCATATTCTAACAATCTTCATTGAAAAGCTTAGCAAAATATCTCATCCACCTTTGTTAAATATTCTCTTCTAAAAAAACTTTTTGATCTTCATCCTTAATGCACTTCACTTGAACTAAATCCTTACTACTCCTATCTCTTTGTTTAGCTAGCTTATACATATACCTTTCACCCTCTTTAGTATCTAATCTATTATATAAATTATTAAAAGCTAAAATCTTTGCATCACAGATTGCTTTCTTAGACTCCTTAAGGGCAACTTTATATCTTCCCATATTTTCAGAGTTTTTAAATCTAAACCAATTATTATAACAAAATTTTTTATTTTTTATCTTTTCGTATATATTTTGATTCCACCACCAATTATTTTTATTATTAGAAGTTTGTTCTTTTGAAACTCCAAGCACATCATTTGCAACATTCTTAATTTTACTAGCTACTTTATCCAACATAACATTCGCTTGCTCATGAACAGACAAAATCTTAAGATCTTGAATCTTACTCTGTAAAATATTTTTATTAGTGTTTTTTAAAAATCCCCATATAATCTTAGAACACTATTTTACTAAATTTTTTATATTCTGCTAATTTATCTTAAAATCCAAAACTAATAAGCGATGATGGGTACATAGACTTTCACTCGAAATAACTTTACAATCTTTGCAATCTAAAAGATCTATTTTTCTTATAAGAAAATAATCAATCTGAATTTTACTATATCCATTCTTATAAGTAATGAAATGCTCATCTCTTTTCTTAAATAAAGTATTAGCAATTACAAAATTATAAGCGAGAGCAAAATCTAATATAGTCTTACCACCTTCATTAATCACTCCAAACTCATAGCTACCACAAATACTTTTAAAATCCTCTATCTCTCTACCAACATGTCCATTTAAATCTCCTCCAATAAAAACTCTTTCTTTCAGAGGAATCTTTTGAATTAATTTTTCTAAGACATTCCAAAATTTTAATTTTAAACACATATCCAAACCTACTTGAGGAGCATAAGCACTTATAATATTAATAATTCTAGCATCAACAATAATCTTCAAAGCAATAATTTTGTCTTCAATTCTATCAATTTTTATAATATTATCCTTCAAACTCTTATATATAATCGCATATACACAATTTCTAGTACAACTTCTACCAGAATACCAAAGTTTAAATCCTAAACTATCAATCTCCTTAGTCTTCTCTCTAACCCATTTAGTTTCCTGAATGCATAAAATATTTATCTTCTTATGAATCATAATATCAATTAATTTCATTAATTTGTTTGTAAGAGAACCTACATTCCATGATTCAATCTGAATTCTAGTTTTATGGACTAACTTATTTGTCCATATCAGTCCATGATGTGGGAACCCTTGCCTATTTAACACTGCATCCGGGCGCCGATGCAACGGCCCTTGCACACTTCTCATTGTTTTCAGGCTATATAGCGTGTCGCTCCCAGGGAACGCCGTAGCATTAATAGAATGTATTAAAAATTCATGTTATGATTATTCGACAAGTTTTACGCTGGTTGTCGACTACCTAACGCAACCCACCATTTTTCTCACCCAGAACTTGGGACCTGGCAATGATAATGTTAAAATAAAAAATAAAATTATATTTATAAAAAAATAAAAAAAAACAAAATTTTCTATTTCCTCTCAACAGTCTCAAATCAATTGCCAACACTAAATACTTCATTCCCCGCACATTCTCATCTTTATTTCTTTATGATGGATCGCGACTAGGGTTTCACAATAGCGTCCGATGTCATCACAACATTGATGCCCGACATCATCGCAACACCCATATGTTTCAAAATCATCTCAAAATCAACATCGATGCCCAAGTCTTGATAGTATTGCTGCCTCCCCTCTTGATACTTGAAACACGACATCAACGCCCGACTAACGAAATCCTAATATTAATCATTGTAAGCATAAACCTTAAGTAAATAGTTTATTATTTCTCAATTATTTTTAATATTCTACTTATTCTATACACTATTTTTAAGATATAAAAATTATAATATCGTGTCAAACCCGCATTCGTATCCTATATTTTCAATAATTAACATATCTCGTGACAGTGTCATGTCTATGTCATCGTGTCCGTGCATCATAATTTGGCAATCTATGGAAGATTAATTCATTGGATGGGCAAACAATGTATTTTGTGAATTTTTTTAGAGTTCAAGTATGTATCAAAAAATTGACTCTATAAACTTCATATAAACAAAAGTTTCCAAATTTTGATCCTTAACCACCAATAAGAACTCTAATCTTCAAGAGCAATTTATAGTAAAAAATAAATTTATCGACCTAGCTAGAGAGAATACTTTGATATAATATGATGACGGCTTTTGGATGTATAATTTACAAAGAAAGAAAACGGTCGATCCTACTTTGAATTTGGACATTTCATTAAATAATATTGAATTCAAAAGAAGATTTTATGCTCCTAAGCTTTTTAGAATGCCTCCCAAGCTTTGCTATAAAGATTTGTCAAATGTCAAACAGTATTGTCACCCATGACTAGTGGTGTAAACGAGCCAAGTCGAGCTCGAGTCAGGCCCAACTCGAGCTCGAACTCAAGCTCGAGCTCGAGTCGAGCTCAAAAGGCGAGCTCGAACTTGGCTCATCCCACTGTAAACGAGCTCGAGCCACTCACGAGCCTCCGACAATCCGGTCCGCCTTTCGCGAACTGCGATCTTTCGCGGTCTGGTCCGCCTTCCGTGAACTCGCGAGCCTCCATTGTTTCCGTTTCGCGCAGGAGCCCATCCAATCGTTCCCGTTCTGCACACAAGCCCATCCTGCTTCCTGTCCAGCCATTCGAAATTCCCGCCCATACAGTGTCGAAAATCGGAATTCCCGCCCGCTTTCTGTCTTTTGTTTTCTGTCGGAAATCGGAATTCGAAATCTCCATAAAGTTCCTTATAATTCTTCCTATATGCAGGTAGTTTTAGAGAACTAATAATTTAATCAAGAACCACTTCAATTACAACCACTCCCTAGACATCCACATGCATATCCTCTTAAGCAGAAATGCAAATAGAATCTTGAATCAACTTGACTAATATTAAGCACAACCACCTTGGCATTTTTACACTACTTCAGATGAAAGGGGGTACCTTAACATGTCGATGGATGTGGATGATGGATGTGGATGATAGATTGAGCTGCCCGATAACAATCATGTTTGGAACGTTTACACGAGCATCCCTTTGAGGTTGTAACCAAGATTGCCTCTAATCTTGATATTTTTTCGACTATCAAATTATTGTATACTGAAAAATAATCGCTAAAGTAAATGGAGAGTTTATTATTTTACCATCATGCAAAAATCACATACACTCACAAATAAGTTGAAAATAACACAGGAGACAAATTTGTTTATGTGAGAACAAGAGGAAAAAAATATAGGGCCTAGCATAATTGAAAAGATCCACTAAAATGAGTCGAGGGTTACAAATGACACTGTCCACACAACTACAAAAGGCATTTAGACAATATAATAGATATGAACTACATAAGAAATCTTCTATAGTGACAAGAGTCTTGACATATCAAAATGCTCATTAGTTGATGGTGGGCGAACAAGAAGTAGGATTGGACATAAGCTAAGAGACCAAGATGGGCATTAGACAATAGTGAATGATGAAGATCGAATGCAAATCGTTGGTAGCAAACGGGTGATAGTCAACAAAGAACATTGAAAGACATTCGACATGAGCAATCACCTTGATTGTTCTCCTGATAGGATGGTAAAGTAGGCAGCTGGTAAAACGAAAGTCATAATTCAACAGTTGACGAACATCAATCATTGATAGATGTCAGAAAACATTTAATATGGGAATGTTGGAGATCATGCAATGGTGGGTAGTCAACTTAATTGTTCCCGTAAATAAATGAGCGATTGGGCAATCAAGGAGACAAATAATGATGGCTAATGCACTTTAAACATTGGTTGATGTTTGGAAACAATCAATGAGAAAAATCAAATCAGTTGGCAGCAGGTGGTTGACTTGGTTGCTCTCCTAATAGGAGGGGAGCCCAAGCGATCAAGAAACTAGGTGTTGGAAGTAAAGAGTTGGTCTTTGGTATGTATCTGGCAATGTTCAATGAAGAAAACTGAAAGTTAAGTGGAAATAGGCTATAAGCTCAATCTTTCACCAATAAGAGCAGAGATTGGGTGACTTGGAAGTCAGGCGTCAAACATTATGAATAACAAATGTCGGACATTAGTGACTAGTTAACATCGGGCAAAAATCGACAAAGAATGTACCCTTATAAAAAAGGATTACTTGATCTAAGGAGGGCATCGAACATTAGTGATTATAGGTGTCAGACAGTAGCAAACATCAATGTCAATCAATGGCCAACAGTGGGTGATAGCAATGGCGGACCATGGCAACGACGGGAAATGAATTATGGTAGGCGTAGGCTTGGTTAGCTTCAGAAATTGATGGCAAACAAAGTACTAGAATTCACTACAATCTCAATTTTTTTACTAAAAAATATTTTATGAATGCTTAGAAACTTGACCTATTTATATATTTCAGGAGTGTTCCAATCATTTTCTTCATTTTGTTAGATAATTTTAATAAATTACATATCACAATTACATGTATTTTTATCATATAAGTGCCTTAGTGAACTCTAGATTGAGTGAACTTACCAAATTTGTCTTGCCAATATGCTCATTTAGACTATAAGCACGCCAAATTCAATTACATTTGACACCAACAAGAGGAAAAAAACATAAAGGCCTAGCATAATTGAAAAGATCAACTAAAATGAGTACCGGATTACAAAGGACACTGTTCCACACAACTACAAAAAGGCATTTAGACAATATAATAGATATGAACTGCATAAGAAATCTTCTATAGTGGCAAGAGTCTTAATGTATCATAATTATCATTAGTTGATGGTGGGCGAACAAGAGGTAGGATTGGACGTAAGCTAAAAGACCAAGATGGGCATTAGACATTAGTGAATGATGAAGATCGAATGCAAATCATTGGTTGCAGTCAGGTGGTAGTCAACAAAGAACATTGAAAGACATTCGACATGAGCAATCACCTTGACTGTTCTCCAAATAGGATGGTAAAGTAGGCAGCTGGTAAAACGAAAGTCATAATTCAACGTTTAACGAACATCAATCATTGATAGGTGTCAGAAAACAATTAATAGGGGAATGTTGGAGATCTGGCAATGGTGGGTAGTCAACTTAATTATTTTTTAATTAAAGGAGTGATTGGGCAATCAAGGAGACAAATAATGATGGCTAATGCACTTTAAACATTGGCTGATGTTTGGCAACAATCAATGAGGAAATCAGAAGTCAGTTGGCAGCCGGTGGTTGACTTGGTTGCTCTCCTAATAGGAGGGGAGCCCAAGCGATCAAGAAACTGGGCGTTGAAAGAAAAGAGTTGGTCATTGGTATGTTTCTAGCAATGTTCAATGAAGAATGCCGAAAGTTAAGTGGAAATAGATTGTTAGCTCGATCCTTCTCCAATAAGAGCAGAGATTGGGTGACTTGGAAGTCAGGAGTCAAACATTATGACTAACAAATGTCGGACGTTAGCCACTAGTTAACATTGGGCAAAGATCGACAAAGAATGTACCCTTATAGAAAAGGATTAGTTGATCTAAGGAGGGCAGCGAACATTAGTGCTAACAGATGTTAGACGGTGGCAAACATCAATGTCGGTCAATGGCCAACAGTAGGTGATGGCGATGGCGGACCATGGCAACAACGGGAAATGAATTATGGTAGGCATAGGCTTGGTTAGCTTTAGACATCGATGGCAAACAAAGTCTAGAATTCACTACAATCTCAATTTTTTTCTGCTAAAAATATTTTATGAATCCTTAGAAACTTGACCTATTTATATATTGCAGGAGTGTCCCAATCATTTACATCATTTTGTTAGATAATTTTAATAAATTGCATATCACCATTACATGTATTTTTATCATATAAGTGCCTTAGTGAATTCTGAATTGAGTGACATTGAACTTGACAAATTTATCTTGTCAATATGCTCATTTAGATTATAAGGACGCCAAATTCAATGTACATTTAGTTATACAAAGATCATTGAAGTGATTATGATATAAGAGATACCTGGATTTTGCCGTAGTAACTTCTTGCATAAATGAATGCACTCATGGCTCAAATTGCTTTCTGGTGGAAAATGCACATCATTTGATTTTACTATATTTTGCAGCAGCTGATAAAAAAAGACAAGTGTTTTATCAGAATTATATGGTTATTTTTATGCCAGTGAAAATCAAGCAATTATACCTGTAATTGAGTGCTACCAGTAAAAGGAGTCTTGCCTACCACTAGCTGAAATAAAATTGTACCGACACTCCAGAGATCTGCCTGTACATCCAACAGTAAGAAATAGACTAACTTGAGAAGGATGTTGACAAAAACCTTAAGAGATTGGATCAATGGTGTCACCTTTGCATCATATTTTTTAAGCTGCATTATTTCTGGAGCCATATATAGAGGAGAACCACATAAAGTTTCAGCTAAGCCACGAGGTTGCAAAAACCTGCCAGGAGAATTACCTTTAGCTTTAAAGCAGTACATACTACAAAAGGAGATTACAGTATGCAGAGCAACCAGCTTAAGAATAAACTCACTTAACTAAAGAATAAAATGTACCCCAGGTTCACTTCAAAAGTGAATAAAATAGATGGTAAAACTTTATTGTTTATAGAAATGTCCAAGCATCCAAATGACCTAAACATGTTGATTGAAGGATTTTGCAAAGACTTCACATGTTTATAGGGGAAATAAGACGAGTTCATCTAGAGTCTGAATGCAAAATAACAGATAAAGAAAGGAAAAGCTCAGTGCAAATAAGAGTAAATCAAGAATAAACAACATGAAAATAACGCAAAATATGATATTTCTATGACAAAATATCAAATTATAAGACTCCTTAGTCTCATGGGAATAAGGTGAAAAATTACATTCAAAAAATAAGGATATAAAAAAATATAGACACGTCTCACCTTGCAAAGCCAAAATCTGCAATTTTCAGCACAGAATTTTCATTGGATGATGAGAGGAGGAGATTCTGTCATATAATAATCATAACATTAGACCACTTAGATAAATGGCAATGCAAGCATGCTCATGCTCCAACCTTTTTTGTAACATCTAATGATTTAGAGCGCTTCAGTGAAAGACCCCAATTACGCTCCCACTGATACCAATTACAGGTTTTTGTTTTTCAGCAGATATCAGCGCGCATATATATATATATAAAGAGAGAGAGAGAGAGAGAGAGTGAAAGAAAGAAAACCACTATAATTCCAAAATCTGTAGATTGTACTAAGTTATGATGTGAAGTTTGAATCTTTAAATATCACCTAAGTCATTGGTTTTTCTGATTTGGAAGAACCTGAACTTAGCAGAGACATAACCACATGAAGTATCCCATAGGCACATCTTTTGGTTCACATTTCTCAAAGATATTATTGAGTAGAAGGAAACATCCATGATATCAGGCAGCAAATAAGATTTCTAGCTATGGGCTTGCTCTTATAGTATTCTAGAAGAACCGGTCTATATACAATTTCTATTACTCGAATGCTTGTTGGAACATGGCTCACTCACAATTATAACAATAGCAAATGAGGTCACATCAAGATCAATGTTTGGAAGTTGTCAGGAAAACAAGATCACAAATGGTACAAATGAGAACAGAAAGGGAGAGAGAGAAAGAGCAAGAGATCAATATTAATATTAGCACGAATGTTTGGAGGCTATCATAATAGCAAGATAAGAAATGGGCACACATACACAGTAAAAAAAGGCGAACAACAAAGAGGTCCCTGATGAAGATAGAAAGTCCAAGAAATAATATGTAAATAAAATAGTAAGCTGTTACGTCAATGCAATACTCAATTATACAAGAAAGCCAAGGCTTTTTCTACTTTAATGAAATTAGACAACACATAACTGCATCTTCAAGTATATTCACACTATAAGTACAAACATCTTTCGATTTAATAGCAACCAAAGCATAAATCAGACATCTTTAAAACTCTTTTTCAACAAGAAGTTGATTTAAAATATCCAGTGATTTCTTCAGTTCATTAGAAGCATTAGCTTCTTTTGCAAATGAAATGAATTTAATTTTTAGATTTGTAAGCATTAAAACAAATCTCCTCCCATGCTTATGAATACAGAGATATTAGATATTTCAAAGTGAGTCAAAACTAAATCATATAACTAAGATTGACTTGAAAAAATATGCTACATCCATAGCAAAACATCACACCAAATTTTATTATTATAAGTAGCAAGATCATTTAGCAGTAAACATCTTTATGTAACAAAAATCAAAGTCTTATTTACATGGGTGTGGTTCAAGTTATAATCCATTAAATCAATACCCAAGTTAGCCGCAACATACATACAACTTCCATTATCTATAAGCCCACACAAAATTTCTATTAAAACCTCATTAGAATCACTTATTTCTCATCAAAATCAAGAACATCACATTCCTCATTAATTTCCTGTTATCTTCATACACATTAATATGTAAATTTCCCTTTGGACATTCATTTGCATAGTGACTAATCTGATGATATTTAAAACAAGATTTTTTTTACAGAAATGTTAGAACCACAAGTAATGAGAAGTTTTCTTCGTTGTCCACATCAACAACAATGTTACTACCATTATATATGGTTCCTCTCCTAGAAATAGGATATTTGAGCATATGTTTAATTTTAAATTAAGTTGAAAAAACATGCACAAGTGAGAATGTGATGACTGATGAGGAGTCATTTATCTTTTAATATCAAGTCTTAATATAGATCTAAACCTAGAAAGTATTATTTTGTGGTCCTCAATTATTTAAAAATGCGAGAATAATTCCTCAAACTTATTCATATATTCAATAATAGTCATTGTTCCTCGCTTTAGTACGTTAAATTCATAAATTTGTTGATCATAATATGATAATGATAGATATTTTTCTTTAAGGAAATGGACCAAAATGATTCCCCATTTATTATGAAGAACTAAAACAGCCTCATACTATATGAAAGTTCTAATTTAGTTTCCAAACTCTTTTAATGAAAATGATTCCATTGTTCAAAATGGAACGTTAAATTAACAACAAATATTTTTGGATTGGCAGAGAACTCAACGAGCATATGTAACACTTTTTGGGGATTTTTTTTATCATTAGACTTATCCTAGCTTGAGATGAATAGGTGAGCGTGAGACAAGGAACAATCATAGCTTCCCCTAAGCAGGACTATGGACTATAGCGCAACATTGGAGAATGGACGAGCAACGATTCTGTCTCTCTTGGAAGCCACATGCGTGAGACCAACGTGTAAATTCTCGCGCTTGATGAAACTTCCTTAACTAAAAGAGACAAAGAATACCCCTTCCCAGCGACGAAGAAGAGCGAAGTACCCCCTGCCTACCCCCCCCCCCCCAATCTAGGAACAAAGTTGAGAGGAGAGGGCAAAACTTCCACAGGAATGATGACTGGTAATATATTTTTGTTTGTCATATATGAGGTATGAGGTATTGAACTGATCGGCAAATTTTAGAAAATTTGATCTACTAAAAGATTCAAAAATATATACATACAAGTATATATATATATATACATACATTCTAAAAATACCCGATTTTTAACACCATTAACTCCAATTTTCATTAGCTTGGATGGCAAGACCATTTTAGTACATGTTTAAAAAGACTGGAGACTAATTGGGACTTTCACATAATCTTGGATAATTTTGGTCTTTCATAAATAGATGAGGGATCATTTTGATCGTTTTCTCTTTTTTTATGTGATTCTTTAATTTTAGTATTAGCATTTATAAATCCTCTACAAAGTCTTTAACTTTTTTTTCAATCCAATATATTTTATCTAGCACGATCAATTTTAATTTAGCAAATATTACATGACATTCACCTAAGATTATTTGATATTCAAAATACATGGCCATAAATCAATTTAAAAAAATCAAAGAATGCTGAACAAAGGTGCTTATGTTGATTAAAAAAGCTGATTTTTAGCAAGGAGTACTAATCAGTATTTTTCAAAGTAACAATATTGTTGGCATGATACTAACTATTTCAAAGTCCATATTCGTACTTGATCACCAAATAAAATTTCAACCAAAGCTTCATTTCAATTTCATCTTTTCTAGCTCTGAGGGTTCCATGCCACCTTTCAATGCATAACAATCAAGATAAAAGGTGAATCACTAAAATACCTATAATATTACTACCAAATACCTAAGAAGGAAATGGAAAGAAAATAGCAGTTCTTACTCGACCTTTTTCAACCTACATTATCATGCTTTGGTTATATCATTTAATTTTAGAAAAATAACCATGTCCCTTCCATTTCCATATGCATCAATATTCTTGGTTTGCATCTCTCTCACATTGACCCATTCAGCAAACTAACGAGACCAGTCCATGCATTATTGGTTAACTACATGGTGTACGCAAATTGGTGAGCCAAAATTTAAGCTTGTTAGGAACAAAAATCATATGTGATGCGATGAGTAAATTGCTAATTTTAGCATTGATTTTACTTATTTGATTTTCTTTTTTTAGTTTTTTGGTTTGTTGTCTTACTTCGTTGAAAACTTGCCTATGATAATTCCTTATAGAGAACTGATTGTGTCCTCTTCTCTAGTTTAGTTTTCTACCCAATCAATGATTCTTTGTGCTTGATTTGACTTGGTCTAGTTTGGTTCACTGTCATTTCTCTGGTACACTGTTGCTTCCTATAAATGTTTTATATTTGCTAAAAACCTGAATCCTTCATTCCACTACCTGTGGAAGTCAAGGTCCTTCGTTTCATTGATTATGGCCATTTGACAGATGGGTTTGTTCAAATTTGTTGATTCTTGACGAGTGTGGCTTGTGTTCCTTCAAGATTGTTAATTCAGTTATTGCAGTAGGTATAAACTACAACTCCTTTCAAGAATTGCGATCAATGCTATAGATGATTGTGATTCTTTTGTGCCTTATCCACATAGATGGCATTTTTTTTTCAGGAAGACATTGTGTGGTTGTTGGCTTAGGAGATTTTGCAATTATAAATAGGGAATACTTTAGGCATGTAAAAATAGTTTTTGTAATAATAATTTCATAAGTTTTAGCGTTCAGATGTCGTTTGGATTTGAATTTTCTAAGTTTGTGCAGATTATGATTATCAAATTTCAAGTGAATCCATCTTCTTATATAGGCATGAGGCCTAGATTAAAACTTACGTGATTTCTTTCCTTAATCTCTTTTATTCTATATTTTAGTTATTAGTCTACCTACATAATTGAATTTGATCAAAACTAATATAATCTAACTTTATGATTGTGATGTGCTTTCAAATCATGCGGTATTATTGATATTGAATTTATATGTCAAATTTCAATTTGGGTAACCATTAAATTATCGTTAGAGACAAATTTTGTGTTTTTGATTTTCATTAAAAAAAAGGTAACCACTTGTTTAAATTGATGGTCTATGACTTACGAGTTTAATTCCTACATCAAATTTGATATCAAAACTTAAGGATGTGTCAACTAGAAGTGGGGTTCAATATCAGGGTTAATTAACAAAATCAATTGGTTGAATTACTCAACAAGTAAAGATATAAATATGGTAAAGGGGTGGATTAACACTTCAAAAAAAATCAATTTAAACTAACTAAAACATAAGTTGAATTTAATCAAAATAATGAACCTATTCACTAGAATGGATAACAAATATAGTAAGGATAAAAGGAATTCATTGATGGAAGAATAATCAAAATAAATCCCACAGCGCTGTGTAGAATTAACAATTAATTATAAAAATTATATCTCTTTTGATGTGAATGAGTTGTGTAGAAATAAAATTAGGTTATAGAAATAATGTACGACTAAATGTTGAAAGGTTTCGTATAGGAAGCTTCAAAAAATTAAATACTAGAAAGACAAGGCTATATCAAAATCATACAATGCATTGGGATGAATAATTTATAAAACAAATTTCTTTAAAATTTTAGTATTTGTCATTAATGTATATAATTTGACTGCATTCTATAAACTAGTCACAAATGACTTGAATTCTTTACTTTTTTCCTTTTCCTCATTGGTAATACACCACAGTAAAGCTCAAAACATCTTGTCCGAAAAGCAATATTAAATGATAAAGACTAGGTCCACTACTGATGGTAGATAATGCATATATCTTATGCATTGTCATGATAAACCTACATATGATGATTCATGAATTTCTATACATGAAGCCCAATAATTAGCCCAAATGCTTGATGATTATGAAATGCTCAATTCGTCAAAGCCAATTTTTTTCAAATAAGGCATATTTAATGTAAATGTTAAAGTTTATACTCATCCAAAAAAATGTGAGTTGAGACTAGTGGATTTATAATTTAAGCAATAGTTTTATTTTAATTGATTCTATTTTCTTAGTTTTTCCAATTTATGCTTTTGTTCATTGAAACCAAACCTATGAAGATTCCCTATAAAGAATTGGTTGTCATCTTCTCTAGTTTGGTTCTGTGTGTCCAATCGATGGTTCATTGTGTTGGTTTTGACACTTAGTTCGGTTCACCTATGCTTAATTATTAGTTCTACGGTTTACTGCTTGCTTCACTATAGTTGTTTTACTATTTGATAAAAAAAGGAGACCTTTAGTTCACTACTTGTGAAAGCTAGAGTCCTTCAATTCATTGACTGCAACCTTTTTCCAAATGTATTTGAATATGATTCATTATTCCTAGAAGGCATGGCACATGTTCGAGCAGGATGTTTGGTTCCTACAGCCAGCATGAATTGCATCTCCTTCTAATGTGATATGAGGTCAATACTAGAGCTGGCTACAATTCTTTAGCAGCTTATCTATGACTTATGGATGACAAGAGGGTGTTGAATTTGGAAGTTTTTTTATGATAAATAAGCAATATCTTAGACATGTCAAGAATAGCTTTCCAATAAAAATTTCTCAAGTTTTTTGTTTCATCCTTGTTTGAGCGTTGGTTGGACGTGGATCTTTCTAGATTATGCAAGTGGTAATTATAAAATTCCAGAAGAAACTAACTCCTCATACGAACATGAGGCCTAAATTAACAGTTTGGTGATTTCTTTCCTTAATCTCTTCTATTCTATATTTTAATTACCAGTTTGCATGCATTATTGAATTTAGACACAACTCATATAATCTGGAATTATGATTGTAGTTTGATTTCTTAACATCTAAGTGGTTTTATTAATCTTGAATCTCGATACTAAATTTTAATTTGGAAGATCATTAGATTATCATTAGGGACAAAGTTTGTGTTTGTCTACTTTTCATCAAAAGAGACTAACACTTCCTCAAATTGATAGTCTATGAATTGCAAATTTGATTATGTGTGTGTGATTAACATGCACGTGATTTTGGTGCATTACATCATAAAGTCCCATTAACAAATTCTAGACCCTAAGATGTCCTGCAACACATAAGTAAGAGAAGACCATTAAGGATGAAAACTGAAAGATGAATGTTTAAGAACTTACAATATGTTACATACCTGAGGCTTCAAATCTCGATGAACAAGATTGTTTTCACGAAGAACATACAAACCACTAGCTGCTCAACAAGTTGGAAAGAATGCAAAAGCAAATATACATAAGTAAAACACAAAAGTATTTCATGACTAGAAGGAAACTTATAATAGAAAGGAAAAACTATGATGTACAATTAATGCACACATCAAACCTAGTTGTTGCATAAAGTGTTTTGCTGTTGCTTCTGGAACCTTTCCTTGTTTCTGTATATACCGTGATAGGTCACCACCTCTGCAGTATTCCAATATAAGATAAACCCTACCAGAAGCCTGAAATAGAAAAAACAAGATAGCAAATTAAGTACAAAATTTGAGAACACAAAATGGCACTAATGATTGGACAGTTGACTAATTTATATTTAAGAACTTGCTATCACAAAAAGTCTACAAAGTAGTGTGATTCCTTCGTAGAAAGTATATGTGTTGCAATTAAACTAATCCCTGAAAAAGAAATGTGGCAAAATTTGTGGTCTTTATTTTACAGAGTTTTGTAGAAAGAATACCCTTAAAACTTGTTTCCTTTAAAGGAACGCACAAACCTCATAACAAAATAGTACATTCTATGCCTTCAATTTGTAACTACTTTGAATCCAACCAAACATAATATAAGCACCGCATTAGTGAATCAACAATAAGACATTTTTCTACATAAAATGAATTCAGAATATGAATTTTTTTCTCATGATCAGTATTTTCTTGCTTCATTCACTAGACAGAAATTCAGAACTTCTACATGAGGACTCAATTGCTATCGCTTTCCACCAGTTTCAATTGATCAAACAAAGCTTCCAAGTCTTGGCATTAACCTGTCTCCAGTGCCATTTCTACCAAACTCGCCTCTTAGCAGAGTTGATTACAATTCAGTTATTTCGGGTGTCCTACAATTGTTTTCTTTGTTCTTCTTCGACCTAATCAAGGCACCAGACCTAACGACATCAGCAAAAATTTAAGGCCTCATATACAACAAGATTTGCTACGGTCTTCATCTTAAATAAATGATGGATAAAACAATTACGTAGGAAAATGACATCGGCTATCCCAATAAAGGCTATGCTGCATTTCACAGAACTTTACATCTTCCTCAAGCACGGATTTCTCAATCATCTTCTCATTTCACACACCTGATTAAGAGCTGCGTTTCACCCGACTTAAACACAAATTCTCGCGAATTAACTTATAATAAGCACGAAAACGAGGGTAAGCTCAAAGAGGAAAAGATCCGCACGAACAGGAGATGCACGAAGGACGGTAACATGCCTCAATGATGTCGTGCAATGCGATGATGTTGGGGTGTTTAATGCGCTTGAGGATTCCGATCTCGGAAAGGAGGCTTTCTCTCAGCTTCTTACTGAGCGTCTCCATGTCGATCTCTTTCACCGCCACCTCCGCGCCGTTCACACGGTGCCGCGCTAGCCACACAACCGAGAAAGATCCAGAGCCAATCTGCCGGCCAATCATGTAGTCCCCCACCACCCTCCCTCCGCGGAAACCGCCGCCACCACTTGCCATGACCGGAAACCTAGAGCACCTCAGCAAGAGACACAACGAGAAGACGAGCAGCTTACCCACAGATATAAGTCGTGGCCGCAGAGAAATCGCTTGGAATGTAGCGTACAGGGATTCGCACGCCCACGGAAGAGAGAACCTGAACTCGCTTAGACGCTGTACCCGATTCCCCTCCTTTTAAGCCTTATTGGCTTATCCAGATGAAATTGCGCGACACGTGAATTTCTTAAAGTCAGTCTCACGGCCCCTCATCTAATTAATTAAATTTGAATTAATTCTGGTCTACTCATTAAAAAATATTTATTAAATTTAAATAAAAAGTTATTTAAAATATTTAAAAAATACATCTAATTTTATATCAATTAAATTTTTTTATTTTTCTAATTTATTATTCATTTTATAATCTTATTATAAACTAATTAAAATTATTTGTTCTTTCCAAATAAATAATCCAACTTGTAAAAGATTGAACTTGATCAATTAATTAAATTAAATTCAAGTTCAAATAAAAGATTGCTTGAACTTATCTCAACTCATTTACACCCTAACTGGGGCAAGCAGGCGAGGTGGATTAGTTAAAAAAAAATTTCATCTAACGAATATCATATAACACCTATATAAATAATTTCAAAAGATATTATTGCAGTGTACAGTTGTGTATTGTTTTGTGTTGTTGTATATTGTTATTGTGTTGCTGCTGAAAAATTCATGCAGTATACAGCAGTACACAGCAATATACAACACTATATAGCAATAATACACAGCAGTCAAGGGCGAAACCCCTTTGGTCCCAGGGGGGCAATTGTCCCCCCTAAAAAAACAAAATTTCAGTATTCGAGTATTTAGGTAATTTGTCCCCTTCAATCTATTTTTTAGTCTTTATTACGAAAGTATTTATATAATTGCCCCCTTAAAGTTTTAAAATATTATCGTCTTTAGACAATTACCCCAATATAATAAAATACATTGTGTATAGGTGTTATTGTTAGGGAATGATGAACCAAATACAAAGAGAAATAGTAAATCAAAATTTGTTCCAGGGGCGCTGCCCCTTGACCCCGCGGGTCGAACCCTGCCAGTGGGCGCTGCCCCCTTGGACCCCCGACATATCCGTCAACAGTTACTTATAAGTTGCCCCCCCCCCCCCCCCCCCTTAAAATTTATGCCTGGTTCCACCCTTGACAACAGTGGTACACAGCAATACACGACAATACACAGCGGTATATATCATCAAAATGAACAAAACATCACATAAACAAAAGAGAAAAAATGTATAATAATTACATCTGAGAAAATAAATGAACGTCCAAAAAATTATTATTTTACATAAAATTTTACTTAGTTGATTTATAGAAGCATGCATTTTCGCGACATTCAACATATAATTTTTTTAAGAATACATTCTAAGTGAATATGTGTGAAACATCACAAAAAACACATAAATCGTTGTTGCCCAGTTTATGAATTCCTCATTGAAGTATTTGGGCTTGTTTGAGAACTTGATATGCCTTGAAGGTGAACACAGTTATGTTGTATTTGCCTTTACGATATATTTCTCTGTTGAAAAATTAAGCTCAGCAAAACGTGTATTACCTCATAAAATACATGTTGACCTCATTTTTGTATGAGGTCACTAGGACCCACTTAGGTTTCTTTTTACTGACCTAATGATGGAAATATGTCCACCCCTCAGTCATAAAGGTCCTAATAAAGACCCAATTTAATCCCAATCAAACCCAGCTCTACCTTTCAACTCAATCTTTAATCCAGCATTCAATCAACATTCAATCAAATTTCAAATCATATACAATTAATTTCAATCTTTCATTTGATTTTCATTTATATGAATGGTTCAAGGTCAATCATTTAACTCTTAAATCCAACCCAAATCCAACATTCCAAATCAAACCTTCAAGGTCAATGACCTAGGTCCTGAAACCCTTTCTGAGTGAACTTTCTGTCATCTAGAAACCCAATCAAGTGACCTCCAAATCATGATCCGTCAATTTCATATTGTCCAGACATGTCTCTAGGACCAACCCTCCAAATTTGAGCTCAATCTGACACTTCTAACCTCAGAAACTGAATCTTTTCCCAAAGACTGCAAAGCCTTCAGTTATTTACAGTCTATGCCACTGGACTTGCCATCCGGTGGAATTTGACCTTAGGACGCCTTCCAAACCTTTTGACCACATCCATGACATTTTTTATGACCTTTTGACTAATAAACTATATTTTGCTGGACTCAGTTTGACCCAATATTGACTAGGGGTCAAAATGATCAAAATGCCCTTTATAGGGATTCTTGATCTTTTCCCGAAAGTTCAACATGACCTTCCCATATCAACATTCAAAACATATTCCAATGGATTCTAAATATCATTAGGAACACATTGGACTCAAACTCAAGTCTTGGTTTGACGTGGTTGACCAAAAATACCCCTTAAGGTTTCAAATGTCAATTTCAATCCAAATGACCTTACCAATGCATGTCACCATCTCCATTGATATTAAAACACTCATTTGAACCTTTTGATCCAAAGTCAACCCATGGTTTGACCAGGTTGACCAAGTCAATCATGATTAACCAAATCAACCCTTTAACTCAACACTTGTCAAGTTCAACCATTCAAGTTATTTTAAACCAATTTAACCCATCAAAATCATTCAATTGTACACCCTTAACATATCCAAAATTTATCCAAGTCAAGCTCCCCTTGAGTTGACTTGGTCAACCCATTTGGAAGGGTCAAACCCCTCTCTAATCTCATGCATTTCTTCAAAACTTCAACCCCTTGACTCCAAACCCCTTGAGATGATTTCCTACAAGACCCTTAACCCTTTCAAAGCTTAGCCCAATCATCATTGACTAGTCAATGGGTTAATAAGTCAAAAAAGATCCTTTCAAGCCTATGAAAAGAGGCCAAATCATGGCAACATCACCAAGCCACCTTGGCAATCCATGTTTTAATCTCAAACATGATGGAAAGTGACCATTTTCTCTCTTAAGAGGCCCTAAGCCAACTCCCTAAACCAAGCCAAATATTGGTTCATCCACATGAGGGAAAAGAAATGGTCCCCTTTCCCATGGACCAAGAGAGGTCACACTCACCACCAACTCTATTCTCTAGCTTTGGGTAGCTTAGGGGACACTTTTCATGCATCCAAACTCCCTCCAAACAAATCAATATCATCCAATCTAAAAGCCAAGGGTTAAGGTGGGAGAAACCTAACCTAAGAGAGATTCTTCATTATTCACTCTCCCTCAAGTCTCCCTCAACTCTCCTCCAGCCTCCAACCTTCCTAGAGCCTTCCCCATCCTCTCCATCCATCTCCAAGGCTTTCCCAAGCTTCTTCCCATCATTTCTAAGCCTCAAATCACTATTTTAGTGAGGAGAGAGCATTCTAGAGAGAGAAAGAGGATTTTCCAACACAATTTTCGATCCAAAAAGATCTAGCTCTTGATATCTTCATCAAAATTGTAGAGGATTACTGCAGCTTTCCAATGAGCCCAAGATCTCAAACATCCGACGGTTGGATTGTAAGTTATGCTCATTTTAAGTTTAAATTTTAATTTGAAACTGCTCAAAAATTTTATTGCATGGGGTCTCCAAACTCTAGGCAATGAAAGTTCATGTTCCCATGAGCCTATGTTTCAAATTTCGTTAAATTTTGATGAGTATTTTAAAAGTTATGAGTATTTCAATTTTCTAGTTCATTTTGAACTAAAACGGGCTTGATCGATCTCGGCCGTCCGATTTTCTATCTTTCTCGATCGGACGGCTCGGGGTTAGTGATGGCGTGGATAGGTGGTTGATAAACAGTACTTTGCATGTTAAAATGCCACACGCCGCCGCCATTTTGGCGCCGATCATTGCCAATGATTGGTGTCAGTTATTAATGGACTTAACAATTCAAACAAATAGTCATAACTTTTAAAATTCATAGTAAATTCATTTCACCACCAAATTAAGTGTTTTCTGGCTCGTTGGAAAGATAATTTAGCCTAGTATTTATTAATATTAATTTTGAGTTGATTTGATTATCGATTGTGAGATATATCTATTTCTTTGAAATTGGTTTTTTGTAATTTTCTCACAATCCAGTGGTCAATTGAGCCCCAAATTTTTGTGAAAGGTATTTGGGTATCTTAGGCATGCACTATAATTTTCTTAGGTTTAGATACCCATTGAATTGCTGTGATGTGAATTTCAAAAGTAATGGGTCCATTTTGGACCCAAAACTTTAAAAATTCATAACTCCATTTTTTTTTTGTATAATTAGGTTACATAATTTGTGTGGTATGATTGTACATGTATCAGGGTTAGACACACCAAATTTCAAGCCTATTTGAATAGTAGAGACACATAGGGAAAATAATTAAAGAAAAGTCTAGAAAATTTAGAAAATTCTTATGGGATTCTACACACACCCAATAGGGGTGAAACTTGAACATAGAAAACTTAGTGACATGATGAACCTTAGGATCAAATTTTATTGAATTTGGAGGTCATTAAGTTAGAAAATTAATTATCCAAAGTTTCAGCCTTTTTAAGGACCCAGAAAATTTAAAAAAATGTAATAAATCCAAATTAACTCAAAAAATATAAATAATATCTCAAACTGACCAAAACTTAGCCCTCTACCTAAAAAAAATAAAAGCCCCATGACTGGACTCCTAATTCAACTTTAATTTTACTTTTAATAAAAATTAATAATTAATTAAATTAATTAATTAAAAATTATTAAAAATTCCAAATAATTTTTGAACACTTGGAAATGCTCCCATGGGTCATCCCTGGCCTTTGGGAGTGATTCCATGCAGTTTGGGATGAGTTTGGATCAAAACGATCAAAACCTTTCTAATTAAGTAATTTTAAAAATTCAATAATTAGTGATACTTTGAAAATTCATAACTAATTACAGAAAAATCCAAATTAAACAAACTTAGTGTCAATCAATTTCAATTAAGGTCTAGTATTTTCTAAAAATGTCAAACCTCCAAAATCTGGTCAAAGTCAAAAAGTCAACCTTTTGGTTAACCGTAGTTCAAATCTAGGCCCGAACTTCAAAAAATCATAACTTTTCATAGAAAACTCCAAATTGAGTGTGCTAACATTCTAACAACTCATCATAAGGTCTAATATTTATTAAAAATTTGAAACTTATAAAATTAACTCTAAATTGAAAAGTCAACTATTGGCCCCTTTAATTAACATAATTAAATAATTCTAATAAATTCTAAAAATCCGATAATTCATTAAAATTCCATAAAACTATAGTTTGATTAATAAAACACTCAACCAACACTCAAATACATAACAACCACTCCAAAGATGAAGTTTATTGGATGGACAACTCTGGGCTGCGGGGCTAAGTGTCATAAGGAGGCCTGGTTCCTCGAGTCTGGTGGCACAACGCCACGAATGGATTCAATGGGGTGTTAAACATCAAAATTAAGTTTTTTTAATTATTCAAACAAATTAAAATCCCTAATTCGACTACATCAACAAGGTTTTTAGGATGGACTACTCCAAGCTGCGGGGCTAAGTGTCCTAAGGAGGCCTGGTTCCTCGAGCCTGGTGGCACAACGCCACGAACCTGTTGATGAAAAATATAAAATAATTTAACTTTTAAAATCAATAATTAATTAACTTAATTAATATTAATCGATTATTAATTTCCAATAAACTAAATCAAATTAATCAACCCCGATTGCTACTGGGTAACACAGACCTACGAGGCTATTAACTTAGCCCCAAGAAGGGTGAAATAAACTTCACGGCCTCGGTGAGCAACAAAGGTAGCAATCATTTAACAACTAAAAAGCATTTAAATCAAGATTTAATGCAGTAATACTTAAACTTAGATATAAAGTTCTTCTTTAGCCTTTAACAAACTCAAACATTAAACAACTTTAACAAATTACCCATCCTAGGATCTACCCCAGCCACACGACCTTCTACACACACTTTAGATAGTTTTCTAGGATAACCAACTCTAGATCTAGGCTTGGTTGGTGTTTACTTTTCTGCTGTGTGCCGGATTTTCTGAGTTTTCATTACATGTTGTGATTGAAATTGATTGATGTGTTTGTTTACTTTTACTGCACTCTGTGGATTGATGTGATGGGCAACTAGATTGCCCTTAGGTTAGGAATGATCTGGATACTCACTGAATTTTCTGCAGGTGACCATGCTCGTGTAGGGCAATAAAGGGGGCTAAACAAATAATAAATATAAATACTACAGGTGCTTCAGCTGCTTAGCCCCCAAATAAAAAAGAGCGTGGCCAAGTGTGTTTATTTTTTTTCATTTTTTTTATTTTTTATTTTTTTTGTGTTTATTTTTCTGCATATATATATATAACTGCTTGGGATGTGATTTAATATTTAAATGCTTAGGATAACCCTACAGGAGAGTCTAGAATTTTCATTTTTATATTTATGTAATTCATTTGAGTATTGAGTTGTGAAAGTAGCACTTTTAGTTTGAGATACATAGATCCAAAGGTTGGATTCCAAAGAGGAAAGGATACCCCTATGGAGGATAGTCCTTATCCATTTGGAACTCCAAATTTGGATCACTTTACTACCCAAAATGGAAATAGTAACCTTCCCCTCAAGGGAAGAGTTTTCTTTTCCATTTGGGCATCCAGTCACGAAGAATCCAAGGAGCTCAAGGAGGAGAAGACCGAGGAGTTAAAGACAAAGAGTATCCCACTCAAAGTCACTTGCGTCTGTATTAGGATTAGAATCCGGGTTATTGTTAGTGGTGCCCGACCACTTTTAATTTATGTAAATTTGGGTTGTAATAAGCAAGGCAATTTGCCTATGGACATTTACTTAATTAGTTTGATTATTTAATGTGTTTTGATTTGCTTTGATTACGTATAGGGTTGCATGCTTTTCTTAATTTTTTTGGCGATTGTATGTTGTTCTTTTTGATTTAGCCTGGACTCGATTAGAGGCTCGTGAGGATACAAAAATTCTTCTACTTAAACTTTAATAAAAAAATTTAGGATAACATAGAAACTCTAACGCTTTTAAAAAGTAAGCCCGGGACCGCCAGGGGTTTTCATTTCATAATTGCTATATTATTCTTTTTCTTTGTTAGGCACCTCCCCGCCTGCGGGTTCTGGCAGATCACCTGGCCTATGAGGGTGCAGTTCTGTCCAAGGGGATCTGTGCATCTTTAGGATAAAATTTATTTTAAGCCTTTTTAAAATGGCTTCATCTCATTTTATGCATTTTAATCGAGTCGATCTGTATCTATTGCATTAGAAACCAATTTAAAGGTGAGTCTAAATCTTAATTGTATTGTTATTTAGTATTTTCACCCAACATAAGTCAAGGGGCCAATTAGGACAATATCTAAATGTCGGCCTCAATTCCTAAAACCCCTAATTATAACATCCCTACCACTCTTTCATAAAATGACTTGACTCATGAATTTTAATCACCTAGGTGGTTAGCTGGTTCCCCAATCCAGGCCGGGGTAAGTCCAGGTTTTGCACTGCATTAGTTAGGTTCGGACTACTGTGTTCCAGTGTCCAAATTTAGAGTTAGGATCTGGGGCAGATTTTTTTTTGAGTCATAATCTCAAATTTCTAATAAAATATTCAACTCAAATTAAATCTTCTCTCAATCCAAAATTTAAACCCAACACTTAGCCTAGGATGGGACACTTCTGAATTATTTTCATAATCCTAAAGTGTCTCATATTCTTCTTCATTTGATTCTAAAATAAGTGTTCAACCTTGCTCCAATCCTATTTGAAATTCCAATTTCATCTCTTTAATATCATTCATAGAAAATCTCTAAACAAAATTTCTGCCATTATTTTAATCGAAAGTTTTCATAGAGAACTCTGGTCTCCCACGATGTAATTAACTACGAGGGCTTGCGCTCGTAGGAGATTTAAAACCCACATCTAATTTTCAAAATTCAATTAGTACTCTTTAGAAAAATTAAATTACTAACGATCGTTATCGTTATGTCCGAACAATTATTGACAAATGATATCTTTTCCCTCCAATGAGATATATCTTTTGTTAAAATGAATTTGAATATAAAATTAATGATCACTCCTCTTGATTATCGTAGCTCGATATTTGACTGAACTCCATTTTGACCCTTCGGGGCCATATGAAGTTCTCTTTTAAATCCGGTTACGATATTTAAGACGGGATTTATAATTCTAAATTTGAACCTCATTCTAAAATTTTATTTGCACCGCCCGAGGTGGTGTAATATTTTTTATGGGATGTTCGATTTTAGAATTAAAAATTTCAACATCAATTTTAAAATTCCCAAAGAAGATTAAATTTTTCAAAACCCGCTTTCAAACCCCAACAATACATTGAAAAGAAACTATTATGTAAGTAAAATACACCTTACTCTTAAACTTTTTCTTCTTTTCCAATGGCTCTGCAAAGAATGCGAAGTCCTCTAAACCAATCCCCATCTTCATCGCCTATTTCTCTTTTTTTCTCAATAGGCATCAAAAGTTTTATTCCGCAAAAATCCTAAATATTTGAGAGCTTTCACGGGTTTCTTTTTCAAAAACATAAAAAATGAATGGGCTACCGCGATTTCAAAATTTTCATAGCTAGGTTGGATCGGGTCGTCTGGTCTTAAGAAATCCACGTTTATTAATTTTATTGTAGTCCGGACGTAGAGCTACGTCCAAAGTCCGCATAGAATAATTTCTCCCAAAATATAGCCCTAACTACCCCAATCCACCAAACCATGAGGCATATGCTAGCTGACCAAGCTTCACAAGCTCGTTGCACATATCCCTTGCTATCGTAGTAGGCTCATCATAGGGCCCGCCGACATCCACTATTTACAATTTAATGCAAGTTTTGGTTGAAGTGTTGAGATGTTTGGGCAATTAAAGGTGATAAAAATGTATTACTATACATGCAAAATTAGACGTAGCTCACTTTGACCTGTTGGTTGAGAGCTTTGGCTATCAACCAAGAGGTCTCGGGTTCATAACTTGCGTGATGTGTGCATGAGTTTATCATAATTGGCCTAAATATCCAAAAAAAACATACAAAATTTGTTTGTCTTGAACTAAAGTTTAAATTCATAAGAGTAAGGGAGCATTGCAATTTACATAATTGATGCTGGGAGAGCAAGATTCAATAAATTAAAAGTCAAGAAAGTTTTCTGGTATCTTCTACATTTTTCAACTTAACATAATGAAGATATAAATAATATTTGTAAAAAAAAAATGGTCAAAATTATTTTAATGATAGACACTTTTATTCAAAAAGATACTAATACAACATGCATACATTATAATAATAGGCTACATGCATATTTTATGAATGAACATAAATCAGCATATTACATTCATAATTTTATACACTAATTTCAACTAGCCTTAGTATTTTTTATATAAAAAAAATTCTGCCTATATAGAGCAATACTAATCATCATTAAAATCCGTAGTAAACTCATCTTAGAAAAAAAAATATTAATCAAGGGTCTATTTGGCTTGGAAACTTGCAGGAAACAACACGATGTTCACATGATGAGAAGCAATGAATTCATTCGAGAAGAAAGTAACCAAAAGAAATTGACTTCACAGAGTTCTGATCCGACAAAAATAAGGCCTTCTAGATGTTGATGTGAAGCAGCAACCAAAACCGTAAGAAGGATTCTCGAATGTTCCAGAACATTTAAATCAACAGTTCAATAAATGATTGCTTGTTGGAAAATAAAGATAATATGTTTGTAGCAGTAAGTTCTTAAAAGGCATCAGGGAAAGAACTTCACATAAAAATCTAGTGGGCGACAAGATGAGTTGAAATTCATAGAAAAGTTCATTTCTTGATCAATCTTAAAACATCTCCAACGAGGTGCAGGGAGCCAGTCACGAGAACCTGAAATGAGCCAAATAAAGTGCTAGTCAATTGCATGGCATGACACCTGCAGTTGTTGAGAAGGTGAAAGTGCGTGTCTAAAATCTTTGTTGAGGAGTTCAAAGCCTTATATTAATGCCAGGTTGGAGAAATTGAAGAAGATTCATGACGCCATTGCTTTCAAGTGTATTATCTTTGTTATTTGAATTGGGTAATATGAATTCATCTCCACCATTTGTTCTTGTTTAGGGCCATTTAGTTGCTGGAAGTTAGAAAAAATGATTTGAGAAATGATGAAAATTACTAGATTCTACCAACAGTTGTACTAAACATTGGTTTTATACTTTGACAAACAACTTCAACATTACTTAAATATAATAATTTTATTTTCAAACGTAGACACTGTGAGAGTAAAATCATCATTTCCTAAATAATGTTTTCTAACTAGAAACAACCAGATGACCACCACTTGGTGCATTTGGTTTGGTAGAGAAAAACGAAATTAATGGGTCGTCAAAACCCCTTCAATTTATAAGAGACAAATGAACACAATGTTGTGTGACATCATTCAAACGTTCTCCGTTCGCGTAATAGATTGCCCAGACGAGTCTGGAAAAACAAAATTACAAAGAAAAGATTCATATTGTTTGGGTTGCCGCACGAGTCGAAATGCAAAATTTATCAATGTATTAAAACATAGATCGAGGTAGACGAGAAATGAGAAATTGAGGGGTCAATTCATTTTTTTTTTAATTTTTCTTAGCATTTTCAATCATATATATATATATATACACTTCTCTTCTACTCCTCTCATCCAGCCACCTCCCCCCACACTTGCTAGCCCGCATAGCCGCCCTTGACCAACACCAACAGACCTACACAAACATCACCTCCACCCTCTTTCTCTCTCTAAATGGGGAGAAAAACTTCAATCTCTCTAATTCTCTCTCCTTCTCTATACACTCTCTATATCACTAACTTCCTCTCTCTCTATATATGTTAAAAAAAGAGAAGCACACAAAAAGAGGAACAAACAAAAAAAAAGAAAAAGCAAAAAAAAAAATAAAAAAGAGAGAAATTTCAAAAAAAAAAAAACTTGTATTTTTATCGCCTTGTAATTTCCACGTAGTCGCCCACCTCACACAAAGGTATAATTTAAAAATCTCAAAACTAAGTGCTCGTGCGCATTGTTCTAACATTGCAGAGAAATTTGAAATAAGTACACGTGTTATTCAAATGTGGTACGGCAAATCTATCTTTTCGCTCATGCAAGTGATGAAGACCACATGCGTTTTTTTCAGAGTGCAAGACCCCAGTAGCAATATCACATAACACCAACCATCCTATTTTTTTAAGCGTGGTGGGAAAACCTAACAGTCTTGATAACGCCTCCTAAAAGGGGAATACTCCTAGAGGTTGCAAAATTTTTCAATGAATAGGGGATTTAAAAATAACCAATTAAAAAATGACTTGCAAATGAAAATGCAACTAAAAATATATAAACACAAAAACTCACAACGTGAATGATATGAACACTTGAAATATGACATACGTTATAAGGGACAAAAATGGGATTTGAACTGGAATGAACTTATAAGGAACTTGTGACGAGTGAATTAGCTTACATACGGGCACAAACAGAAACTACCTATCACACTCTAAAATACCTTGTATAATTCTGAGCAAATGAAAACTCAAACTGAATTTGATTGGTGAAGTGAACAAAACTACACCACTCCTATAAATAGGAGGGAGGAACGATTCCCTGAGGAGCCCATCACACTAAATTACAATCATGTAAAGATTAAAAGACATCACATCTTAAAGTACTCAAAGGATTATTCCTATTTGCCTTCAATGTCATCAGGTCCGCAATACAAATACGCAAGCAAACAAAAGATAGAAATTGGTGTTTTAAATATTCAAAAATGAAAATTTTGAATGCATTTCAATAGCATACGTTTATACAAGCGATCAAATACAAATATTCTTAAGATCACGAACACATCTAAATATAATATTTCAAACTCATATGCATCGCCTCAAGGGGGTCATCCACTCGAGAAGTGTGTCATTTCCTTAAGAAGCATTCTACTACCTCAAGAAGCATGTAGCTATCACCTTGAAAAGCGTGTCGCTACCTCTAGAAGCGAGACACTATTTTAGAAGCATGCCACCAATCTTTTTCAAAGGACGAAAATGAGGCAAATAAAATACATTTAAAAGTGTGCAAATATGCTATAGAAATGCAATGTGAAGCATTTAAGCACATCACATGCGCGCACCAAAAAGTGCACAATTTCATTGAAAAATGTGCAAATGCACCGTTCAAATGCACCATGCAATGAAAAATGTGCATGTGCATTGTGTAAATGCATCGAAAAATATGTACACTATTTAAAAGAAAAGTCAAAGTTCTCAATATATGTCCAACAAACGTACTAAATGCCTGCTCAAATACAAAGTTTGAAAATGTTGTGCCAAGTTAAAAGCATAGTTAACCTAAAATCACCGCTTCTAAATCAATGCTCTGACAAATATACTAAATGCTCCCACAAATATAAAATCTGAGAATGCCGCGCAGGATTAAAAGCAAGTTGAATTAAAATCCCTCATTTCGAAAAATGCACAACTACTTTACATAGCTAAAATTTATCTTGAAATTTGCAAACCCCTTTTCAAATTGAAATGCCCACATGTGCTCTAACCAAATACACCAAACTCATAAACTTGAAGATGGAGAATGCTGCACAAGTTAAAGTAAATAACAAATTTAAATTGTATTCATCTTGAGAAACAGGCGTACTCAACATCGGAAAGCATGTAAGTGCACCATGCACATGTATTGCATGCAAATGCACTAAAAAGATCAAAAATTTTCCATGTGCTCTGATAAATACACTAAATGTCTGAACTTGTTTCAGCACATTGCATGGGTTAATAATGAAATGTGATCAAATAAGACAATCCTTTGCAAGTATGTTTGCAGAATCAACAAGATCGAAAATAACAAAATAAAATCTCCAAACTACTCGATGATGATCATGTTGAAAAAAAACCTCAATTGAAGAGATCCATTTCTAAAATTAAAATTTTATTGCAAATATAAATACTTCAAATGACTTCAATGTTATCCTGATGATGGTCATTTTGAAAACAACTCTCAACCAGAGAGGTCCATTTTCAAAATTAAATTTTCATGTTGCAAACATAAAAACTTCAAGTGATTTTAATTTCACATTGATGATGACCATATTGATAATGAATCTCAACAAGAGGAAACTCTATCTAAAAAAAATGTCCTCAATTCTCGATGTAAATTATTTCAGATCCATATCCAGATAAAGTTATAAAAAATTTTAAAAGATAATTATAACATAAAAATACTTTAAAAGACAATATGTCACCCTAATATTTAAAGTAAATCCATCTACTCTCTGCAAATATTTGTTGAGAGTGATAAATTAAGAATAATTTTAAATCACAAAGAGCAAATGTATTATCGAGCATATTGCTAGAATTTATTCTCAAATAATTTCTCGCCAGTAAGGACATTACATGTCTCATTTAACTGATGGTTTTATCGCCAAATGACACCACAGGAAAATGATTATAACCCCTCTAACTGGATGATTTTACCGTAAAATAGTACAATTAAGTTACGATCACGATCAGAGCTCATATATTCCTCAATGACTATAAAACATGTGAGCAATGAATCATAAAGTATACTTGATATGACAAAATCTTTTGTTAGTTATGGTCGACCTAAATTTGTTCCTCTAGACAAACATCTACACTAAATCTACAAGATAACCTCGAACGAAACATTCTATAGTTGTCTACAACGATACTTCGATTAGGTTTGGTCAACTACAACCTCCGAATAAGTAGGTTAGGGACAGTAACAACCCAAGATGATGGAACCATAAGATCTTGATCAAGTTACATCATTCCCCCCACCATCCACTTTATGTGTACGCTAATAAACTTCATATCCTAATGCCAAATTTGATGTTATTATATGCTAAGCATTTAGTGCCTACATAACGGCTATATGCTCAATCGGAAGTTCTCTCTCATTATTGGGAGGGGAAGAAATCTCTAGGTATAATCTTATCTCAAATTTAATCTATCTTCTGAAAATTTGTCCCAAAATATTTCTTAAAACTCTCCCAAACAAGCGATTGGTGTGCGAATTTTTGGAGCCCACAATAATCACAATTTGTCAACACAATTGTCATAGTTCAAAATCATGGGTAGTATAAGTTGGAAACCAAATTCCCCTAAGAGGATCTTAACCCACACCATTTCACATGTAAAGGGTCTGTTGTTTTTATTTAGCCTCGGTGTTTGATCTAGCCATCACAATTTATTTCTTGGTTGTTAATGTAACCAAGATACCTCTCACAAATATGCGTTACCCAAAAGTAAATTTTCTAGCATCAATTGATATCATAATAAGAAAAAATTTTCGCATTATGGTGTATGTTCTAAGAGTGTAGTAGTTCTTTCCTTAGTATTTTCTTTATGTATCTGAGGAAACGTGGAACAGCTTCCCAATAATTATGTTTGGGAGTTCGCATAACTTGACTCACAACTCCAACAAAAGTAGATTCTTAGTTTGGTGACTACAAGTATGATAAATTTGGCAACGATCCTTCAGTAATGAGAGGCATGCTTAACAATGCCCTCTTTATTGGAACATTCTGAATGTCAATGGAAGTGTCACCAAATTTGCAGCCTTAAAGATCAATTTTCTCAAGAAGATCGGTGGTTTTTTTTAGACGCAGAAACTCTCTTTTGTTGTATATAAATTCTACTCCCGGTGAGTATTTAGCATGACCCAGACCATTGATTAAAAAAAAGCTTTTGTAAATAATGTTTATTATAGTAGCCCCTTTTTAATCATTCCCTATAAGTAGAATAGCATATCCATAGACTGTTAAGATAACATAGCCAAATGAAGTGTATTTAAAAAAGATGAAGTGGTCTATAATGTTATTGTGAAGACCAATCGTAGCATGTACTTCGCAGAATTTATTAAACCATGTTCAAGGGATTTGCATTAGTCCATATATAGATTATTAAGCAAGTGCTGACCCCTACATGCCAAACCACACGCAAAAAGGGCAAAAAAAAAAAAAAAAAGACGAATCAAGCAAAGCACGCGCGTCGACACGACATGTTACTTGAAGGATCAAACGATCTCTGATTGCCAAACGGAGTGCGCCGTTGCAATCAGGACATCGAGTTCGCCTAAGAGGAGACCCCTCGCAGTCAAATCGGACGAGATCGCTCCAAGGAGATGACCGACACCCAAAATTGGCTCGCGACGTCGCACAAACGATGCCCAATCGTGAAACGGATTTCACCGTTGTATCCGGAACATCGTTGACACCCAAAAATCACTATCAACTTGTTCAATTGGAATTGCCCGGCGAAACGGCATGAATTCCTAAGTGATGCACAAACCGAGGAAATTGACGCGCGGCGCCACCCAAATGACGTCCAATCGTAAATTGGACTTCACCGTTGTATTCAGAATGTCATCAATACTCATAAATGAAAGTCAATTTGATCAAATAAGTCACGCGAGGAAATCAACGTGGGTCCCGAGGCAATGACGCACAAATCGAGGAAATTGAGGTGCAACGTTGCCTAAACGATATCTGATAGCAAAACGGACTTCACTGTTACCTCCGGAACGTTGACATTGCCAAAAATCAATCATAATTTTGCCCAATGAAAATCACGCACGCAAATCAACACGGGTTTTGAGGAGATTGCGAGAAAATCGAGATGATTCTAAGCGATTGAATCAATTGTGTCCTTTTAAGATTTAATGATAAAAATAATATTATCATTATTATTATTATCGAAAATCAAATCAAACATTAAACGCACCTCGGACTGTCGAAACCTCGGACACTCTGCAAAATCTATGCTAAGTCCCGTAAAACCCGCCAATTTTGCGTCTAAATCGTGTGAATTCAGCAGAGGCAGCATTAATCACAGCTCGTCAACCATTCATTTGTCGTTAAATCGAAATAAAACGAACAAACGTTCTTTCCTCTATTGGGTTCTTCGTTTCGTTCATTTGCTTGGTTCTTCGTTTCGTTCCTCTGCTTCTTCTTCCACACACAGTCGCAAACACAGCAACTCGATCGAAGCTCCAGCCACCACCCCTACCTTCTTCCCTTCACGTACCCCAAACTCACACTAATCTTCCTCACGCCTGTGCTTCCAAAATGAGCCTCACGAGCCCGTCAAACCCACGTCTCCACTCTAGCGACCGAGAGCTCCACCATTCACACCTCAGCCATCCAATTCGCGCCTCCCTTCACGCAAGCCTTTGTAAGCCTCCAAACATCTGTCCCTCCCCTACGTCGAAGTAGATTTTCAACTTGCATAGCTTGCTGCATCCACCTACTATCCTCACGCACACTAGCCCCGCCTCCGGCGCACTCGTTTACAGCCATTCCACCTTCTCCAAGTTCCTACTGCAGCTCCTCAAACAGCAGACGTCGGACCTCCTTGCACGATCCTTAAGCCAATCTGACCCCAGTGTCGTGAACCACTTGATCCACCCCACGCAAGCTGCCTTAAATCCCTTCCAAACTCCCTCACACTAGCTGATTTTCACTCAACCCAACATCCCACTTCACCTGTAGCAGCTTTCTCCATCTCCAATAGCACTCACGTGAATCTTTTTGTCCACTTTCACATCAAGACACCATTCCCTTTCTTCCTCCAGCCCCCAAATCAAAAGCCCATTTCCCGATATTAGTCCAGCCCATATCCAACCTAAGCTTACAACAGACCACCAACCCATCTCCACCTCCAAAAAAAAAAATCAGCCCAATAACTCCCTCTAATTCCTACAGCAGCCCAATAACCCAAGAAACACTACTCCAATTCAGAGCCAACCTAAAGCCCATTGATCTCAACTCCACCAAATAGCTCATCAAGCTTCCCTTAGCCCAAACAACCCGTCTCATAGCTCGACCAAACAGTAAGGTTTCCTTTTTATTATTACTATTTTATTCATTAGTGTTTGTTATTATTCCATTTCATGTTGTGTTATTAGTATTAGCTACTATTACTGATTAATGTAATTAATCTAGTTGATTTTGTTAGCTAATATTAATAACTACTCATTGATATTATTAGTTTCATATATATAAGTGTGTGTGTGTGTGTGTATATATATATATATATATATATATATATATATATATATATATATATATATATATATATATATATATATATATATGCGCGCGCGCGCGCGCGCATGCATATATTTACATGCATTCAAAAAAAAGGAAAAGAAGATTAAAAAAAAGAAATGATGAAAACAAAAGGGAGTTAAAAAAAAGAAGAAAGAGAGAGAGAGAGAAAAGAAAAAAAAAGAAGGAAAAATGAATCTTCTTATGCACATTTTCATAGTCGTCTACCACCACACGTGCAGGTATAATTCACTAAACTCAAAAAATCCCATTTTTTGATGTTTGCGGCAAGCCAGAGAACCCCCTGTATGCGCTCTCGTAGCACGATAGGAGGAATCCCGGTACGACAATTACAATAAGATGGGTAGGCCCTGTACACGCTCTTGTATTGTGACAGGAATACTTTTAAGTACCCGTATGTGCTTCAGTGCCGGCGGGGAAATCAATTGCGTATTTTTAAACAGGTATCTTGAAGACTCATACACGCTCTCATAGGGTGATGGGGTTGAAGAAATATGGCCGCAGTGTCACCCGACACCTACCATACACGCTCTTGTAGCATGGTGGGATGGCTCAGACTCCTGAAATTTTCCCTACACTAGAGGGGTGGGGGGATGCCAGTAGGCTGCTGAAATTCAGAACAAATACAGAGGACCTAATTGGAATGATTAACAGGGAACTTGAACTTGCTAATTGAACGACAGGGAACCTAAACTTGAACGAATTGAACTTGTATCTAATTTGGACCGTAGGGGACTTGACTTGAATGATCAACATCGAACTACTTAAACTTGAACTTGCAAATTGGACAACATGGGACATGAACTTAGGCCTAATTGAACAGCAAGGAACATAATTCAATGTCTAAAATAGAACTTGTAATTTAGCGAAATAACAAAACTAATCATGCAAGTAAGGATCAACTATAGAATGTAATGACATGCTTATAATTAACAACACAATTTTCAATGGAATATTAAGAAATTCACTTCAATTGGAATGCAAACGTTGATTAGCAAGCTCACTATGCAAGAAATAAGTCATCTTCACATAACAACGAAGGACTTGTAACATTCAACATGACTCATTATAAGTAATAATCAATAAAGATTGTATGAGGCATGGTGACCCACTTGCAGACAACAGCGAAAGGCGAGATGAGTGCAATGCATGTCATGATCCTTTTCATGAACAGAATGTAGAAGATGCATAACAAACGAAGCACCTTGCATTAACACATGACCGAGCATGTCATGCCCCGCAAGTAGTGGAGGTCAACATACGGGTAAATACACAGGTCTTCTACGACGTAGGACTGATGTGCAGTAAATGTGGCGATACTCTATGGATGACAAGTGAACGCATTCAAACAATAAAATTAAAGTTGATGATAGTTGACACAACAGTCTTGCAAGAAAACACAGTAGTCCCTACTACATCCACTGGAGAACACTGACAAAGGGTTATGAATGATAGAAGATACTACAATTTGCTTGCAAGTGGCTGTAGAAGAATCATCATACACTATCCATAGTCAAGAACGGGAAGAACTGTGGATGAATACAAATGTCCACCAGCGATGATGAGAGATTTGTTGAATGTGCAATAATGATAAGTGGCGGTGGGCAATAGGTCTCACGATTCCCTTGCAGTCAATAAGTAGCCAATGACTGACAAATACATCGAACCTATGTAAGCGGATGGAAGATATTCAACAGACGTAAGCTCCTACAAGCTGCTGTAAAAGACCCGTTATATATATCCAATGTGTTGTCCACAAGCAAAATGCAACGTGATTACATCAAATGCAATGCATACGAGCTACTACAAGAAACTCGTTATGCAAACAACAGGCTATATGTGAGTGAGTACAAGAGAACTGGAATGAATGCAGTTACCTACGAACAATGACAGGAGATTTGTTAGTGCACAATAATCTACCTATAGAAAGCAACAAGTAGTGCACGATAGTCTACCTGTATGAAATGGGCAAACAACCGTAGTACGATGCCACGCAAACGAATATGCAACATATATACAAGCGGAAAGAAGGCGTGTACAAGCTTCCAAATAGAACGCTGCATTCAAATGATAATTACACGCATAGCTGATCAATATCAAATATTTTAAAATGCCCCCACGCATACATTACAATATGTATACACAGATGATTACAAAAATACCCCCTAAACATCCGTATGGTCCCCGACGAGCGTGTTATGGGTACACACGTGATGTCTGAGGATGCTGTGCGGGTCAAATGATGAATCTAAGTTCAAACACAATCCTTCTATGCGAGTAGATAGGAGTTGACACAGCTCCAACTATCAAATAAATAGACGGTCACAATGTCGACCGACATATTTGTTTTAATACATTCATATTAGGTCTTCAAGACCTATAACCAAGAAAATTCACTAAATAAAAGCATAGGATCATCACTCCCTCCCCCCTCCCTCCCTCCCTCCCTCCCCCACATCCGCTTTAAGTGCAAGATGGTGAAATTTATAATTTTAAATATCGAATCTTCAAAAACCTAAATCCATGCTGCTACTCTATGCCAGATACATGTTTCTTTACATATTTGATTGATAACTAGCCTTAATCGAAAGTTTACTCTCGCTTCTGGGAGGGGTAATTAACTATAGGCACAAGCCCCTATAGGAAATCATAACTCAGATCATAAAGTCCTCGCAAAATGAGGGTAAAATTTCTAGGTAGTGTCTTATCTACAAATCCAATCTACCTTCTGAAAATTTGCCCCAGAACCTAATCCGTTAAAACTCCCCCGAAAGTAGGGGAGGCCAGGGCATGAATTTTCGGAGCCCACAGCAAGCTTACATAATTCTGGTTTTCCCTTGAGCATATCCTAGTGATTATTCCATATAAAAGGCTTAAGACTGCAATAGAGGATGGCATTAGTCACAATTATTTGCAACAATGACCAACCTTTATTGATGGAGACAAATAAAAGAATACATACAGATTTGTGTCTGACTACTAGGAAGGTGTCAAAATAGTTCATCTTATAGGCTTAAGTAAAACCTTTAGTGATAAAACGAGCCTTATATTCATCAATGGAGCCATCATGATAAAAATTAATGGTGTTAACCCACCGACATTGAATTGGCTTAATGTCAAGAGGAGGGTTAACTAGATTCAATGTAAGTCGAATTAGAAAGATAGTCAGTTTAGTATCTATATCCTTTTTCCACCTAAGACCATCATGTCATAGGAATAGAAATAGGTGAAATAGAAAAGGCGAAATGTCAATAGGAAAAGGAAAGATGATAGAATGACACAGAAGAATGAACATGATGATCAATACATCATCATTTACCTTGTTTATAAGGCAATGGGTACATACAGATATGATAACTACTTAAAAAGCAAATTCTTAGCCGAGTTGGATGATTTGGAGGAAGGTGTTTTTATAGGAGGATGAGATCCACGCGTGTAAAACCATTAGAGATGATGATATAGGTATAGAAGATTTTGAAGGAAGAGGAACATATGAAGATGATGGTTCATAGGAAGAAAGTCGATAAAAGTAGAGACAAAACTCATAAAAAATGACATCTGTGTTTAATAGTCAAATCATAATAATAATATCCTTTCTAGAATAAAAAAATCCTAAAACGAAACACTGAATGATCTAAGGGGAGACTTTGTCGCCACTTTGAAATGAATGCACAATGTAGACAACTAAAAACTCAAAGTGTAATAGGAAAAGGAAATTGCCCTTGATAAAGAATGGACAACGGGGTGACATCACCTTGAATAATTGAAACTATATAATTAATAAGATAGCATGTAGTCAAAATAACAACATCTCATAATTAAAAAGATACATTCCTATGGAATATCTGGGACACTAAGGTGTGAGCTATGTTGAGTAGATGGTGATGCTCGGACACCCTAGTTGAAGAAAGGCTATTTCCGTCATTCGAATATGTGAATTTAAAGGCCAACATATAGACAATCTATTATTTTCTCTTGATTTTTTATGGATTTCATAAATCAATCTTTGGTTGTTTGCCAATACCATAATTTACCTGTAGACCGATTGGCCGTTTTTGTTGGGCATATTCTCTGAGCCACTGAATAGCTGATGCAAGGGATGGAAAAATTGCACTGTTCTCAAAATTCCTAGTATTTCTTTGTTCTCCCTGTTTACAGGCTTCATTTACACCTGTTACTTTGTCATCTATCAGTCCTGACAATATGAACATAAAAAAATGGTATAATTCTTAGTAAAATTTTCTAAAAGAAACTATGCAGTATTAGTTGTTCATCAGAATGTGATACCAACAAAATGAAGTTCATTGAAGTTGTTTTTGATTTCATGTACCTTTATTTCCATTAATTGTATTTTTCCAAACCCTTTGGATGGTCATTTGCCATGATAAGTCAACTTGCTGAGGATTTGATTGTGTTGATGTAAAAGAGCCAACCTGATTGAACGTAGATTGATTTGGTACAAAAAGGGCCTTGTGAAAGTAGACACCTAAAACACATGACTACTCTTTAGTTGGTCTTAATACTATTGTTCGCTTCTGAAAAAAAAAAAACATGAGAAATATCACTGAAGAGTTCAATTATTGAAAATAATATTCTTCTTTTGATGACTATCAAGAAGTTTGTCCTCCATGACTCTATAAAACTTCATTTTGAATTGACACTATATTTCAACCTTTTTTTTTCCTTCCTTCTATAATACCCCATCTCAGGCAACCTCTTTTTTATTTTCATCCACATCCTCAACCTCTTCTTTTTTCCCATAAATGGGGAGAGGGGATTTGAAGGCATTTAGATGAAGATGACTTCCTCTTTTTATCTGTTCGGAAGACAGGATTCACATGGCAAAAGGGAAATTTACCTTAACATAGGATCATCTTATCTTCTCTCATTCAAGCAGATCATTAGTATATTTTGCATCTGGGTTTTTTTGATGATCTAAACCCAATCCTAAGACCTAACAGGGACACTTAATACGGGAGGAATGTGAATCTACCCCTTTTTCTATATATATTTAGAAGATTGAACCCATATGAAAATGGGAACATTTACCTTAATATAAGATTGTAGATTTTAGTTTGGAAATTTGAACCCAGACAAAAAACTAGACCAAAAATTTTCATGATGAAAACTCATACTCAAGGTAATCAACCTATAAGATAAAGGGCAAACTGTCACAGCGAAGAGCTTGCCACTTCATAACAAAGATCCATACGAAGTGATAGAGTGAATGGGCTTTGTTAACCCAAACATAATCTGAGAGAAACCTAACAAGTGACTGCATTTGCTTTGAGGTTGAGTTTTGGTCAAACGGCCCAACCAAAAAAATCAATGAATTTGAAACATACAATGAGAAATGCATCAAGCATGAGTAAATTTTTTATTATTATCAACTTTTGAGGGCAGCTCAAATATATTAGGTGATCAAGCCATAAGGTAGCAGACAAATCATTGTACCCTTGGGTTGCATTGAACAAAGAGCCTTATAAACTGATGCATATATCAAACTCACAATGGGAATAAAATCTATGCATAATTAGGAGATTACTTTTGAGTATAAATGTATGATTCTAATTTTTTGTTATTATTAAACTCTAACTCAACTAGAAAAATATATACAACAGACCAAACTCAACAAGCCAAATTAGAGATAAAGACTTAACATTTTCAGGTTTTTTCTTAACATGCACCTATCCTATAAGACACCATTGATAATGATGAACTTGAAATCAAAATCATCAAAATCATCATAATCAAGTCTAAATGCAATGATGGAGAAGAGTCACAATCCTATGGGATTTAAATATTCGCTCATTCAAAGAAAGGCATGTTTAAGTTAAGTGGTTTATTTAAATTGTCAATACAAGCTATCTGGAAGCTCTCCTTTTTTTCACTTTTTTGTGAGCTTTCTTCTACCATTTTTTGTGAGCTCTTTTTGCTGAGCTCCTCTTTTTAATGAGCTTTAAAAGACTTCCAAGTACTTTCACGTATAGCCTTGTAAAAGAAGCTTCCTGAAACTCAAACTACTTTATCTGGAATAATCATGCTGTTCAATGACAAACAAATCAGGGGGAAAAAGTAGAAGACTTCAAATTATAAGAATCATCTACCAATGACAACAATCACTAAATATGATCACTCCAAGCCATTAGGAATTCTCATTAGAGAATAAGAAAATACAATGCGACTACTCCCACATATAACCATTTTTTGTTTTTGAAATATTACAGGTCGTGGGGTACAATCTAACGCATGAAGCTCCTATTAATATAGGGTCAGAGGAGAGATTAGAATACACAGCTTCATCTCTACATTTTGGAAGATTACTTCTGTAATGCATACCTGAGACCTCCTCCTCACAATGAGAGAACCCAACTATCATTAAGGCCCACCCTTTGATTGATTTATCATAGAACTAAAAGATTCTCGAAGTATTTGTGGAGTATATCCAATAAAAACAACTAATACAACAAATGATGAAAGTGCTTAGATGACATGGTACTATGCAAAGATAGTTGAGTAGGCATGCAATAACTGTATATGGTAAACTGACCATCTCCTTCATAAGCCCTTTTTTTCACCTTTGCAATAACTCATCCATGCTTTCTGAAAAAACACAATACCATGCATTGTCTTTTATAGCTACTATCCATAAGCACTTAAAACACACAGTCATCATCCTTAGGCTCATCCACTTACGTTGGTTATATGAATCCTTCTTCTCAACTAACTCCTGTCGAGATTAAAGACGGTTTTAACTCAACTTTTACTAAGTATTTTTGCTCAACCATTCATCATATTATGTTTAGTCTACTAGTAATGCAATTCCTTATAAACACTTTAAGCAACCCTTGTTTATCTAATTTTAAGCGCATCCAATGAACATTAAGATCTCACATCCCAACCCAAATCATAAAATAAATTAATCAAAAAGAAAATTTAGTTACTTCTCTGTAAGGCAAAATATTAGTCATAGAAGTAAAAAATAGCGACAAGTTCAAACCATGATAATAACAAAATAAGGAATAATAAATCAAATAAAAGAAAAAAGTTTGAATGGCAATAATGAAAGCAAATCATTAAAGTCAATTAAAAGAAAATAAAATATTGAGGCAATAGATGATAGAGAACAAAATACAAGGGCTGGTGCTAGAGTTCAACTTATCACATAGTAGCATGGTAACAATAGAACTGGTGGTAGGTTCCAACGTAGAGGTGCCCATTTAGCAGGCCTCAGAGTTTAGTGGGAGGAAGATCAGGAGGGTTTTTGTAATTGAACAACAAAATTCTACTTGCATGAGTTGAAGTGCTATTCTTCGAATATCAAGAAGAAATAGAATTTACCATTATATGAACAAGTAGACATGAGTGGTGCAAGCAACAGTTGAGGATCTCTGACTGACATGCAGTTGAATATAAGTATCGGCACCTGGTTTCCAGGGAACATATAATAAAAAAGAAGAAAAAATTGCCAATTTTACTCTTAACAAAATAAAAACCCTCCACGAAGAATATTGCATGAATATCTAGACAAGGTAATGGAAATATCAAAGAAAATGAGATTTCACCAGTCTAGCACTGCTACTATGCTCAGGCTGCTCAGGGTGGTATATATACCGAGCAGTTTCTTTGGTAGCATTAGAAAACCATCTTGCACATACTACCATACTCTCTGGACTGTGTGCTCCATCTAAATAAAAAACCAAGCCACCAGGACCGAGTGTTGAGCTTTGGGTGCTAAAATATGGATCAGGAACTATTTGTGCTCGTCCTTGTAAACGGGACAGTGTAAGTCCCCTTATAAACTGTTCTGGCAGACTCTCCTATTACCATGTTGAACATTATTGTTAAATTCCTCAATCTTGAAGCCAAAAATTCATCCATTAAGATCAAGCTTACAGTGTTTTGAATAAATATGCCTTCTGAATGTCCAGTTCTCTCCAGCCAGCTGCGTGACATGGAAATGGCGAGGCCTGCATTTATATACTGATGCTCACCATCAAGTCCAAGTTGTTGGCCATCCAATAAACCTCTGTCCAATGGTGATGCAACTTGAAGAGAAATCTGTAGTTGGATTAGATTAGATACTGTTGTCTAGGAATTCTACAGTTGCTCTAAAATTTGAGTTTTAACCATATACAAGATAGCTTAACCTAAAGTAAATATGGATAGGTTAAAATGGTGCTTACCCCTAATTGAGATGCTTTAGCCTTTAGAGTAGACATTGCTTCTTCAGGCTGGGACACAGTATAAGCTGGAACTCCTTGCTATGTCAATAAATAAAAAAGGGGAAAAGCAGAGCAAGAAAGTCATTTGAGATGAGAGACACAATTTAGTTGTAGCACAAAAATAACATCTCTACAGCATTTAACTGCATCATTAACCACCTTAAAGATGCCAGCCTTCTCCCCTGCAATTTCTCCCAGAGTATTGCCTGCTTATAGAGAAAATAACTAATAGACAGTGAAAACGAACAGCCATTGTCAATAATGATGACTACGTCTAATTTGGTAGCTTAATGGCGTTGTTCGGTACAAACAAAATGTTCAACCACTGACAAGATGGGTTTGTTTTGATTAAAGAATGCTCTAAATAAATCTTTGAACTATACTGGGTCAAAGGCTAAGAAGCTGAAAACTGCATGGAATTCCTGGAGGTGCCAACCAATTTCAAGAACCTTTGTTCTTGCCTGGTCAACTTTATGCTGCTTCATTGATGGTTTTTCTTTTTATTGTTATTGTCATCTCTTAATGACTTTTGACTTTTGCTTATTTTGTTCTCCTACCTTTTTTTCATCTACTGTTTGATGATATTTTGCAGTAACTAAATCTTGAAAACTTATACTTTTAATGCAACTTTTAGGACTGGCTTGTCCTACAAGCTTTCCTTCACCAAAATAAAATAAAAATAATTAATTAAAAAAAAAAAGATAACCATTATGAGACAGGATATATCTAGTATAGATGTCAAACTATTAGCTGCATGGCAAGGTTTTATGCATAAAACTATTAGCCTGATGATTAATCCAAGTACTTCTGTCTCCAGCTGTTTCTACTATGCAAGTGTTGTGGCTATATGCATCAATGTGCCCTTAAGCGAATCAACATAATTTATAGAAAAAATAAATAAAGCTAACCACATATAAGTTACACCTACTTCATTATGGGCTCTGATTAAGGTAGTAAAAATTAAAAATAAATAAAAAAACTAAATAAAATACTCAAGAACATGAAACAACATGGTTGAATTGGACATAAAGTTTAACTATAATCATAGATCAGTCTTGTACATTACTTGTAGCGATTTAAAAGTAAAATTGATTAAATAATAACATGGCATAACAATAAATGAGGTGATCTTACACCAATATAACCATTTAATGTATGTGTTCAGACTCCATAAAAGAGCTAAATAAGATAAATACTTCTCATCTTCATGATATCAATGAATAATAGATATCTGGAACTACAGCTTACCAAGTATTTCCATATGATCATATCCAAGAGAACAAATCCCACACACAATAGGTGTTCGAATCTGAATAAAGCTATTGAAGTCAACATTTCTTTTTCTAATGCCCAAATGATTAAATACTTAATCATTCAATCATACGACAGATTAGTAGCTCAAAAAACTGATAATATTATAAAAAAAAGCATGTGAGAATAAAAGTACGTCCATTATCATGAATCACCATAAATCACAAAGTTCCAGTGTTTCTGGATAACATAATCCGTAATCCCATACCACATTAGTTGCATCAAATTTCCCACCTAAACCAACCTCCACAATGGCAACATCCACCTGCAAGTTAAACGCAAGACAATCCATAATATAGATCCTGATCTATAACATTTGGCAATCCATGCATTGAAACAAAATTCAGCATTAAAGACAAAGGCAAAGCATTATATCTTTGCTAAATAAAATTCTTCATTAAGGGCAAAGGCCTTTTACATGTTTTCTACGTAGAAAATATAAAAATTGACCAGAATATATAGATGAACAAAGGAGCAAGATCCGAAGATGTGCACAAGTGTTGAAGCAATCTTCTATGTTCACCTCCAACATTACTTGCATAAGCATTCTATGTAGAACTTACGTTTTCTGCCACAAAAATCTTGAATGCAAGCAGTGCAAGGAAGCGGAAATAAGTTGGCATCGGCACATCATCATTGATTTTCTCCTGCACAACAGAGAAGAAGGCAGCTATAAAATATCTCTCGCAATAAAGTAATACGTTCTCAGGGTTGCAATAGGTTTTCTAACATTTGATAGAGCGTAAAATGTGTTATCCACCCAAACAAACTATAAGATAAACAAACATAAAAGAATTGTGGAATAACTTCGAAAAGAACAATGAGGACTAATTTAGCATAAAAAATGAATGATATCGATTGTGATGCATGGTAGATACTCTTCAATAGGAAGCCTTCAACTGCACTTAATTAGGAAGCCTTCAACATGCTTAAAAGCCTCAAAAGAACAAGATGCTTGATAATGATGCAAAATCCATAACAAGACGTGGCATGGAAAGAATATGTCAAAAAGTTTATTGAAAGCAAACAAATAAAATTACCTGTAATATATCCCAACACCACCAGAAGTATGCTGTAAATTTCTCCTCGGAAATATCCATTCTGTGATATCCATGCACTGATGTAAGAACAAAAGATGTACTTCATGATAATAACATCAATAAATGACCCTCCAGAAAAAAGGAAAAAAAAAGTTTTCTATTATGGAACTAGTTTGTCGTTGATCTATTACATTTTTAAAAGTACTCTTAAGAGAATCAATCAAAATGAGAAGTCACGTGGGAGGCCTAAAAAGAGATAATTGTAACTTTTTCATAAAGAACTATGATTTTGGTGACCGTATTCTTTTATTATAAGAACAAAAAATTTCATTTATTTTTCTCTAAAATGTAAACAACCCAGTCTGGCCTTCCTTGTCTCACACAAACTGCTAGCAGACAGCATTTCCCTGCACAGATTTTGCCCTCCCTCCCTCTGCTATTAGAAACACTATGCTCTATCCATTATCTTCGTTGGTGCCTCAGATGTCACAGGTTTTCTGACTCTGCACTCTCCTTTTATCCCATGTTGTGAGCTTTCTCCATCGTGATCTTCTTCCTCATTAGGACAATGCTGGCCTTGTCGCACTTTTCTTTCTCTGCTCCTCTCGAGTTTGTAAATAGCAACTCTTTTCTCATTGAGCTCTTGCTTATGTGACAAGGTATGGTATAGGGTTAGTCATTCGTGTCTCCATCTTTTCTGACTTCTTCCTTCAGCCTCATTACAATTAATTTATTGTTCATATATGTTCTCTTCAGAAACTTCATTGTATTCTCTTTGGTTCTATGTTGCTTGAGCCGTTCTTCCTTTCTTTTCATTGTGGATAGATATATTAATTCCTTGTAAATGTTCATACGGGTTTTGATAACATATATTTGGAGGTAGATTATACAATAAAGTTCATAATTATAGGTTTAACTTTAAATAATAATAAAAATTAATTTAGATTAATTATGATCTAGTCATGATTATCTATGGTGTAACAACATTATTTGACTATTGCAATTTAACAACTAATTACATGTGTATGCTATTGATGGGGAGTCTAGGCACAACAAAAGAGGGGAAAAACTAGGATTGCATGGGCACTTTTGATCTTTTTTCAAATTCTTATCAATTTAAACCCCTCATAATCAATCAAATGAAAAATAATAATTAAACAATCAAATCAAACACACAACATAAGTGATCTAACTTGTACGTGTATAAAGTAAAGAAAGCTTGTGAACAATATTAGTATTAAGCTTAATAATATAAATTTACTTCACCACAAAAGCTTAAAATCTTGATTTAACAAATACTAATCACACAAGTGTCCAAAAAAATAGATAATGGCGGATGCAAAAATTTTATGCTTCCAAGAGTATTAATTTTTTTTTAAGCAAAGAAAATGTTAACTAACTGCTTTAGAATAAGATGCACTAAACATTTTTTTTTTTAGATGCACTAAACACATGAATCACAACATAGGCATTAAAAAAGAAGCAATTAATTAAATATATAAGAAAGAGAATCAAAGCTATACACCACTGGACACGATTTTTATATAGTTTGGCACCCACTCAGCCTACATCTACACCTCAGCCTTCCCCTGCTTAAGATTCCATCATAGGACCTACAACCATAAGCCAAACTACTTCAATCCTCGAGTAGATAAATAAACCTTTAAACAATCCTGTTTCAAGGAAGAGAGCAACCACTTCTTGTTTCAACCAGAGCACCTCACTATAAGTTTTATGACCAAAGCTTCTTGAAGTCTCTCTAAACTTGGCACATACATTGATCATAAAATTCCTAGCCAAAGTTCTATTAAATTTTAATGAAGAACAAAAAAAATTACCAACTTATTTAGAAGTAACACAATCTCTTGCAAAATTATTATAAAATATACAAGGGCAAACTAAAATAAGCCTAAAGAGATTGAGAAAAAAATGTTAACAAAATGAAGTTTTCAAGGATATTATTCTCAACGAACACTTAATTTTTCTCCTTAAATCCTTTTAGTTAGCCTGACATTTGGAAAAATTAGAAATCACACATTCATTCTACTTATTCTTAAATAGAAGCAGAAGTTGACGTATCTGACCAATCTCATAAGGTACCGGTTGGGTCGGGTCACGGTTCCTTCGCTAGCGCTTGGAAGCAAAGTGGCTATAGCTTGCTGTACTTCGCGTGCAAGAAGAGCGATCGAAAAATTAGAGGGCCCAGTGAGCCCACTGCAATGGCACCGAAATGGGGTTTGTGGGACGAGAACCCTACACCAGCTGAGATCCTTTCGTGCGACTATCTCAATACCTAAACAGACTCCTCTCATTGGTTTGGTTGGTTCTTCATGGTTATCCTCTGACTGTTTGATCTCCTATCACTGGCCGGGAATAGGAACAACTCGAATCCCTTACCTCTCACTAGTCTCTCACCTCACTTGCTGGGAGGCTGGCATGGCAGGATTGTCTCTTCTCTCCCGGCTAGAACTGAGACTGGACTCGTTTCCCCCGCAAGCAACTCCCCTTTCCCACTCTCCTTTGGCTGGATCCCTACACTGGCTTGGGACTGGCTCATATCTAACTCAGTGGAAGGCATGAAGTAGTGGATTCAATAGACTGAATGAAACGTCGGAAAGATGACCCTGTGTCGTTGAAGACTAACAACATTTTCTACCTCCCGTAAGCTCGTTACGCTTAACGCCCACTTACTTAAAGACTCGTTGGTTCACGACTCTAGAAATGAAAATCTTTCTTTGAGTTCTTACCTACAGAAGTAGTTGCCCTTCCCGTTCTCATCAAACAAAAGACTACCATACACGCCCTTTGCCGGCAAGCTACCCTCGCCTATCTCATCTATAGATCTATAGGCATTTCTATCCGCCCGCGCGCGAGATCAGATCGACTACTCTACTACCATCATGCCGAAGGTCTTTTCTTCAATAGGACGGATAATGAAAAGCTTCTTCATAATCTTAGAGGCCCTGCACCCGCACCGCTTCATTCAATTGCTCCGTCATAAAGAAAGGGACGGAAAGATTTGTTTGATCAATCGTCTGAACCTGCCTTTCTTTCTTTGCCAGGAGGGGTGGCCCAATCACTAATAGATCTCTCAACGAGAGCCTCATTCTATCCAATCTCTAGGGAAATTTTTTCCTAGAGATTGCACAACATCCCCTTGACAGAACTGCACCCTAATAGGCCAGGTGGTCTGCCAGAACCCGCAGGCGGGGAGGTGCCTAACAAGGAAGAGAAAGTCTTAATATGCATATGCTGACTCTCGGCGGACCCGAGCTTACTTCTTAGATTCGTTAGAGTTTCTATGTGAGCCTAAAAATTTTCTTGAAATTTCAAGTCGAAAAAGTTTTATCGTGCCCTTGCGAAAAAAAATACTCCGATTCGTATCCAGGCTAAAATAAAACACGGCATGCAAGAATCCTAAAAAAACTACTGCGCAAGCAATGTAAACAATCACATGAAATTATCCAGGGCCAATGCTTGTCTGTCTAGTCTATGATTCAACCAATATCCCTTTGGTCTCTCGACTGTCCGGTTAGTAGTAGTGGGTCAATCAATGTCTGTCCTTTCAGGTTCGACTGTCCTCTCTGTAACCAAGAACCTTTCTTTCCCGGCCTTCTTACCTTTCTCGGCTTGTCCAACCATTGGGATACAAGAATAGGCTTGCTTAGGCATCTAAATACGATAATTATAAACCAAGATATAATCTTAAAATAGTATATAAATAAGCTTAATAGTATTACTAAAAACTTTCTAAAAGAGCCCAAGCAGCTCCCAAAATCACCTAAAATAGCTAATCAAGTTGGACAATACCGGATGGATTGAGCATGTCATCGCCCAACGAGGTCGTGCTACTAACACGCTCTATTTTAGCATGTTCTAGGAGCGCCAATGAATATAATTTTGAAAACTATTTAATATGTTTAATAACTGAATCATTTTAAATGCAAACTATAACATATTATACATGAAATTATATCTAATAACTCAATGAATTAAATGGAATCAAAATTAAGCTCAAATTTATGAAGTATAATAAATTTATATAATTATCAATATGAAGATCTAATTAACTATAAAATAATTAAGTAAATTTAATGAATTGATTGAGATATATAGAATCAATTAAAATTTACCAACATAGAAAACCATAATTAAAGAATATTGATCATATTATTATTAAATTTACTCGATCAATTTACATTGAAAATTTTTAAACACACTATAAGAAAAATAACCTTAAATCTCTAACTTGCGCTTAAGTTTTCTTGAATTGTATATCTTGAGTTCATGCTACAAATAACAAATACTCCAAATTAGCCTAGTAAACACTGTCAGCATCACCATAATTGCTAGTAAATTATTAACTTGAAAGAAAATACTTATTGAATAATTAGATAATACAACAAAAAATTTGTTATCATCAAATCATTATTAAGCCACAAATTAGTTACCTGGGGCAAATGAGAGCTCTTATTATTTAAGATCTTCGGGTTGGTCAACATCTAGTGTGTCCTTTTGGATCTCAATTGAGCTTTGGATTCCCACTTTGCACACTTAGGTGTTTAACTTTCATTTGTCAGCGGATAAGTGCACACCTCTTTATTAGAGTTCGCCATCATGTTCACTCCCACGTGCATGCACCACAGTAGGTGATGGATGCAACTACCAATAGTAACCTCATATAAATATGTAAATCTAAAAGATCACCTAAATATTTCATTCGAACCTTTATCAACCCTCTGATCACTAAAATTATGATTTATTTAAACTATCACTAGCTTGATTGTGCCATATTAGCAAGAATATTTTTCAAAGATATGTTATGAAGGGCCCAATCATGAAGTCCCCTCAGGGGTATCCTTTAAAAAGCGGTCCATTGGACCGGTCCAACCGGTCCATTGGACTGGTCCAACTGGTCCACGCGGGACCGGCCCAGGTGCGAACAAGGCAACACATCTCTGCCTCCTGCTCTAGCCGCACGAACCTCAAGTTTTGCGGGAGTCGAATAGGAAAGATTTTTGGGGGAATTAAGAGGGAAATTTGAATGTAGGGATTGTTTAGGGATTTCTTTTTGATTTATATGCATTAAATACTTTGTTTTTCTAAGGTTAGGGCATCTTGAATTTGGCTGAAATTTGAGATCTCTTAGATTTAGGTTTTCTTTGGGCTCTAGCGGCGTCTAGAGATTTGGGAGAGATCCACTATAGGAAAATTGTCCATTACCGGCCGAATTTCTGGCGGATTTCCGACGAATTACGATGAAATATTTCCGACTAATTTTTAGGCAGATTTTCCGGCGGATTTCCGGCGGAGTTCCGACGGAATTTCTGGTGGACTTTCCGACGGATTTGAAAATTTCTGAAAAAAATCATATAATTGAAATTAATAATTTTATAGCTTATTTTAATTAATTATAAATTTAAAATTTTTATTTTAATTAATTATTAATTTAATAAAGTATTATAATTAATTATTAATGTAATAACTTATTTTAATTATTAATTAAAATAATAAATTTTAATTAATTACTAACTTTAATTTTTTATTTTAATGTATTTTTAAATAGTATAAAAAAGTTATTAAATAAATAATTTATTTATTATAAATTTTAAAAATTATTTTAAATAATTAATAATTTAATAACTTATTTTAATTATTGATTAAATTTAATATTTTAATTTGATTTATTTTAAATTTTATTTTCGAATTATGTTATTTAAATATAAAAGAGTAAGTTATTTGGCAGGTTTTCATCCACAGCAAAGTGGTTGAGTCTTTCAAAAAGCTCAGGTACCCTCTTCGAATCCCCCAGGCGTCACGGGCTACGCGGGCCCCAGCGCGGGTGCAGGATGGCTAAGCGGGCAGATTGGCGGGGCCAACGCGGGAGTCGGTTGGCAGGCCAGCGCGGGGGGCTGGGGCTGGCAACACGTGGGCTGATTATCGGGGGGGCTTGGGTTTGATTATTTTTTAGTTATTCCGGCAGATTTTTTTCACCGGACGGCCGACGGAAAAATTTTCCGGCAAAAAAAATCCGCCGGAAAAAATTTCAGACGGTTTTTTTTTCGCCGAAAAAAATTTTTGATGCTCGATTTACCGTCGAAAAACTTTTCGCCGGAAAATTTCAAAATCCGCCAGAAAATTCAGAATTTTCTGCCGGTAATATGCTATTTTCCTGTAGTGATCGATCCTCCTCTCGAATTGAGGATCAATTGTATCTTGTTTGTTTTTCTTCCGTTAGTTGATTTCTTGCAATAAAATCTACTATTTTCCCTGATTTTTATTGAATTTTGGAAGAGTTTCTCGCTGTTGTATGAAGATTGATCGGAAATACTTGAGATCTACAAGTGTTTCCTATCAAATTGGTATCATAGCATTGTTCCTGGACCCCTGTGGGCTGAATTTTACAGAAATTCAGTAGAGAATTGTGGATCGGAAAAATAGATTTTGCTGAATTTTGGATATAATATCCAGAATTCTTTATGGCGGCCAAGAAAGTTGATGCGTTGGAAGAAAGATTTGAAGGAGAAATGAGCCAAATCAAAGCCACAATAGAAAATCGACTCTCATCCGTGGAAGGCAAGGTGACATCGATGGAAGACAAAGCTTCTGATCTTCATCTGATGATGAAGAAGATCTTCGAGAATCAAATTCAAATGGCGGCATCGGAAGCAAAGGGACCAGTGGAAAGGACTATGAATTCTAATGTTCGTAGGAGGGAAGGCGAGGGAGAAATCATGGAAGAAAAAAGAGATAGGTTTGGGGAAAGGCATGGGTATGGAGGGCAGGAGCAATGGGGCGTTGATTGGGAACGTAGGGAAGGAAATTACGGCTGTTGAGGGGCTGATTTTGAAGGGAGGAGAGGGGAATTCGAAGGAGATTATGGGTATGAAAGGGGAAGGGAAGATCAGGAGACATGAGGAGAGCCAAGCACTTGGGAAAGAGGAAGTTATGGAGGAATAAGGGGAATTGGGGGAGATCAGAAGGTGAGGAAGCTGAAGATACCCATATTTGAAGGGGAGGATGCGTATGGGTGGATTTATAAGGTGGAAAGGTACTTCGCCGTTAATAGGCTAATGGAGGAGGAGAAGCTGACAGCGGCAGGCCTGTGCTTGGAAGGGAAGGCGCTATCCTGGTACCACTGGAGAGCCCAAAGGAGACCTATCAGGAGTTGGAGGGAATTCAAGGACTGCATAATAGAACGTTTCCAAACTGACCGGGAAGGAGACTTCTATGAGCAATTCTTTGCTCTGGTGCAGGAGGGATCAGTAGTAGACTACCGGGAGCAGTTTGAGCACCTGGCCAGTAGAGTGGAGCGAATATCAGAGATTGTATTGGAGGAGAACTTCATGAAGGGGTTGAAGGCAGAGATTCGAGCGGCAGTGAAGGTTCTGATGCCTCGTGACTTGGGGGAGGCTATGAGGTTGGCCTAGCTAATTGAAAATCAGAAGAATATAGAGAAGGGAGCCAGGAGCACCAGCTCAGGAGGCTCTTGTAGGACACGACCACTCTTCTTACACCTAAGGGGCCTGCATCAGGCAACATTAATGAGACCACCAAGGAGAAGCAAGTAGGAGGAGGGAGTGGGGACAATTTCAAGAGGCTGTCAGAGAATGAGATGCAAGAGAATAGGGCAAAAGGGGTATGTTTTCGGTGTGAAAAAAGTATACTCCATGGCACAGGTGTAGGGATCGAACTCTTCAGGTTCTCACCGTCTGTGATGACGAGAAAACTGAGGGAGGTGAGAGAGAGATGGATGACAAGTTCCATTTGGATGTGGAGGAGGTCTCCCTGAATTCAATAGTAGGATTCACTTCGAATCATACGATGAAAGTGAAGAGGGAAATAGCAAGCATGGAGGTGGTTGTATTGATTAACAGTGGGGCTGCCCATAATTTCATTTCCACTCAGGTCGTCAACCAACTGGGAGAGAAATTGGTGGACACCAGTTATTATGGGGTGATGATGGGTACAAGGAAGGTTGAGAAAGGCCAGGGAATCTGTAGAGAAGTGGTGTTGACCATCCAGGGGATTCAGGTAAGGGAGAATTTTCTCCCACTAGAGTTAAGAAGTACTGATGTCATCCTGGGGATGAAGTGGTTGCAAACCTTGGGGGAAACCAAGGACAATTGAGGAGCACTCACGATGGAATTAATGGTGGATGGGAGAATGGTGGTTATAAGGGGAGATGCAGGGCTATCCAAAGCAATGGTATCACTTAAGACCATGGTTAGGAGCTTACAAGAGGTGGGGGAAGATTATCTGGTGGGACTACACAAGCTGGATGTGATCAGGATGGAGGAGGGAAGGGATGTTTCTCTTTCAGTGCAGCCCTTGATTCAGCAAATTGGTAAGGATTTTCAGCCACCTCAAGGATGGCCACCTCCACGAGAACACGAGCATATCTCCACCTTGAGGACAAGGTGGATCTTTGGGAGGGGAGTATTGTTAGACCGATTAAGCCGGTCCACGCAGGACCGACCCAAGCGCGTACAAGGCGGAACATCTCTGCCTCCTGCTTTAGCTGCATGAACTGCAAGCTTTGCGGGAGCCGAATATGAAAGATTTTTTGGGGAATTAAGAGGGAAATTTGAATGTAGGTGTTTAGGGATTTCCTTTTGATTTGTATGCATTAAATACTTTGTTTTCCTAAGATTGGGGCATCTTGAATTTGGCTGAAATTTGAGATATCTTAGATTTAGGTTTTCTTTGGGCTCTAGCGGCGTCTAGAGATTTGGGAGAGATCGATCCTCCTTTCGAATTGAGGATCAATTGTATCTTGTTTGTTTTTCTTCCGTTAGTTGATTTCTTGCAATAAAATCTACTATTTTCCCTGATTTTTATTGGATTTTGGAAGAGTTTCTTGCTGTTTTACGAAGATTGATTGGAAATACTTGAGATCTACAAGTGTTTCCTATCATATACCACACAAAATCATGAATCTTCCTAAGCCTTCTGCTAACTCAAGTTCCAAAATCATTTATTGAAGATCCACCTACATTCATGGCATTATGCCACACCATGTGATGAGCACCCAAATTTATTGCGGAGCAACACTAGCAAACCACGATTAGAAGTCATGCCGCACATTTATTTTCTAAGAGATCAAAACCATCAATTGCCCACCAGCTCAACTACATTGTCACATTTTGCAACCTATCCAAAGCTCTGAGTGCAGCAATGCTTTATACATGGACGCACTCAATGCCCATTGCTTCTTCATTAAGACACTACAAGATCTACTAATCACAGCCATCTTATATCCAATAGGCATAATAAACACTAAGCTACAAATTAGTACTCTTAAAATCGCTACCAATACCCCTTAATTGAGATTAATTAGAGTTTAAAAGTAGGGTCACACACCTATCCATTATTTAAGTCACTAATTTGCTCTTTTACCAACTTTAATGCAAGAGAAAAGTTGTGTTGTTGTACCTTCCACAGCCTTCTCCAAGGATTCTCCCCTTTCACCCTCACCTCAGGCCTTCAAAGCATGGTTCGAGGTTAATGGCTTCTAGGACATTTCTTTCAAAGCTCATAAAGTTCCTCTATGAATCATTACATTAGCAAGAATGCTGGGGTGATGTCATGACTTTATCTTCTTTTCTTCTTCTCATATACTGTGTTTAAGTTGTACTTTTATCGTGAATGTAATCTCTCATTACAGTCAGTTTTATTCTTAGTGCTCTCTAGAAGGTACCTAAAGATTCATCAAAACATCTTTGGTGATAAAATAATCGCCATTTTTTGTCATCCATATCATGTAATATTATTCTAACCACATGCTAGGACGACATTAGTTATACTGATATTGCATTGTCAATTGTGCTTATTCTATTGTTCATGTTAACATAGTGTGCCTTGTTTAAACTTTAATAAATAGAAGCTATCTGATGAGTTTGGATGGAAAACACATTTTAGTTAACTTTTTCCTTAGCATATCCTACCACGTTGATTGGTGGATCCTCAAAACAAGCACAAACTTTTAGCACTATGTATTTTGATGATATAGTATCTATGTCATAAGTTGTAGTTTCTTGTTTAGACTTATGTTGGCTTCTAAGTTAGCTATTGCATTTATAGTTGGTTATTTTATTTCCAATAGTAGATGTTTTTTTTTTATGAAGGAATATTAAAATTCTATTGATTAAATAAAATTTTATTTCATATAATTATGATTTATATTTTTTTCTTGCATATGTTATTTATGAATCATTTTTTCTCTTGAATATGAAACTACATTACTTTAACTTATCTTTTTTGTTTCATTGAGATTAAATGATTAATCCCCTTTATCAGATCTTTTGTTAAGGTGCACTATCTTCTGAACTTGGGGTATGGCAACAAAAAACAAACTCACAAATAATTTTGCAAAGCAACTGAACATTGTTCAAAAATTCATTTCAGAGAATCTCCTGTCCGTTATTATTGACAAAGGAATTGTTGCAGGCTAGAATATACACGATGATAGAACTATAATCTTACGTCTTAGCGTTGCACAAATATTCAGCTCACATACAGAGAACACAAGATTTTTTACATGAAGGAAAAGGGAAAAATCATAGGGCCTGGTCCAGTTGAAAATGATTCCGCTAGAATTTGAGTAGATTACAGTGGGCTGACTCACCCTCGAGGGCAATCAGATTACAAATGTCAACCATATGGTTGAAGTTGGGGGTAAATGAAAGTTTGACGTCACTTGGTGGTCCGGCGAAAGTTCGTCGTAACTTGGTGGTCCGGCGAAAGTCCGGCGTCACTTGGAAGTTAAAGCGTCAGTTGGTAGTCCGACGGCGGTTTGGCAGAAATCCGGCGTCCGTCGGTGGTTCGACAAAACTCCGGCGTCAGGCAGTGGTTCGGTGGAAGTTCGGCAGAACTTCAGAGTCAGTCGGGGGTCCGGTGGAAGTTCGACGGAACTCCGGCGTCAGTTGGTGGTCCGGTGGTGGTTTGGCAGAACTCCGACATCCGTCGGTGGTTCGACGGTACTTCGATGTCAGGCGGTGGTCTAGTGGAAGTTTGGCGGAACTCCGACGTCAGTCGATGGTCCGGTGGAAGTTCGACGGAACTTCGGAGTCAGTCGGTGGTCCGGTGGAAGTTCGGCGGAACTCCGGCGTCAGTCGGTGGTCCGGCGGTGGTTTGGCAGAACTCTGGCATCCATCAGTGGTTTGGCGGTACTCCGATGTTAGGCGATGGTCTGATGGAAGTTCGGCGGAACTCCAGCGTCATTCAGTGGTCCGGCGGAGGCTTGGCAGAACTCCGGCGTCCGTCGGTAGTTCGAAGGTACTCCGGTATCAGGCGGTGGTCCGGTGCAAGTTCGGTGGAACTCCGGCGTCAATCGGTGGTCTAGCAGAACTCCGGTGTCAGGCGGTGGTTCGCCGGGACTCCGACATTAGGTAGTGGTCCGGCAGAACTCCGGGCGGTGGTCGAGGAGGAGCGAGGGACAAGACCGATCTCCGATCTCTCTCTTGCTTTTCTTCCTTTTGCTTGGGGCCCCTTTTCATGAGAAATGGGGGCTTTATTTATAGATTTTTTAGAGTTGCATAACCCGTAAATAGGAGAAAAATCAAGGGTAAATTGGGAGTGGTTTGGATGGACGACTGATGTTAAATCCCTTGATCGTGGACCGTTTATTGGGTATTTGAATGTCTTAATGATATTAGAATTCAGTGATCTTGGGCTCATTAGATTCTTCTTGTCGAGCCGCTCGATCCAACTATAAGCATGTCATGTTTGGAAACCGTTTGGTAATCCAAACTGTGGTTTGAACCTTCTAACAGCGCTTCGGGTCCTTGATTTGGACCTATTTGGGCTCGGATTAAGTTGAATTTGGTGTCGTTGGGTTCGTATTTTCGAGATGTTCAGTTCGACTATAAGTTGACTAAAATCGGAGTTCGGATGGTCCCAATCTTAATTTTGGAAGTTTCCAACTTGATTTTGCCTCGAGATTCGTGTCGGATCAAGATATTTTTTTGATGATTTATCAGTTGCCCCCCCTATTTTCGGACGTCAATTCTTATCGAGTCCGAAAATACATGTAGGAGCATTTCAACAAAATCACAACTTTAAATTGAGCGCGTCCTGAAGTTGACGCATTGATTGGGGTGAAGAAAGTTGAGAAATTATGTTTTAAAGCATTTTAAAAATGCTCAAAATTGACTGAAGAGACCTCGATGGGTTCTGAAAGTACCAAAATTGAGTCTGGAATGTCGAAAAATGATTTCGGATACCCAAAAAATGTTCAAATTGGACTTTCCAGGCCAAAAATTGGGCTCAGATGTAAATTAGTTGTTGAACTGGGCCGCTGGCCTGCCAGCCTGCCTGGCCCATCTGGCCCACTTGCCTGCCTGAACCATATGACTCGTCTGTTCATCTGGCCCACTGGCCCGCCGGTCCATCTGGCCTGCCTATCTATTTAGCCCACTAGCCCGCCTGGGCCATGACCTCTGGCCCGCCCAAACAAACCCATGTTCATGAACGTGGACCATGAAGTTGTGGGCTTTAACATGAAAGTAGTGGAGGAAGTGGGCTTAGTGGAGTCATGAGCCAAATGGTGGAGAAAGTGGACTTAGTGGAGTCATGGGCCAAATGGTGGAGGAAGTGGATGAGGTGGAGTATATATATATATATATATTATAATATTATTGTTTTTTTTACAAAGAGAAATTTAGTAATAGAATTTTATTATTATTATTATTATTATTATTATTATATTAAAAAATATTTAAAAATTTACAAATAAAAATTTAGTAATAGAATTATAATATTATAATAATAATAATAATAATAATAATAATAATAATAATAATAATAATAATATTATTATATTAAAATAATAACTTTTTTTATTATTTTTTACAACTTTCACAACTCCTCCAACTTCCCCCTCTTGCTATAATTACCCTCTCTTGGGGTGTGAAAAATTTGCCCCTTCTCTTTTTCTCCTCTTCTCCTTGGGCTGAGGCCGTCCCTTGGTCCTGTTCAGGCGGTATCCCCTGTACAGGTCTAGGGCCCCTCACTGAGTAGGAGTCTCCTCCTCCTTTCCTCTTTTCTTCCCTTCTTCTCCTCAGGCTAAGGCCTTCCCCTGATCCTGTTTAGGCGGTATCCCCTGGCTGGGTCTAAAGCCCCTCACTGAGGAGTCTCCTCCTCCTTTCCTCTTTTTCAGTTGAGGCATTCCTCTGGTCTTCTATAGGTGATATCACCTGTCCAGGGCTAGGGCCCCTCTCTGCATTGAAGGGATCTTTTCCTGCTTCCCCCTTCTCTTCCCCTTTAGTCCTCTTCCTATACAGGAGGCCTTCTCCTGTCTTTAGATAAGCGGTATCCCTTATCTGACTGCAGGGCCCCTCCCTATACAGAGTTCATGACGGGGGTTCACCCTTCTTCGAGAGATCCAACGACCAAGAGAGATTCACATCCGTAGTCGGTTGGCGATGGAGGTCGAAAAAATCATTGTCAAGAGATGGAGGTCAGAAAGACCGTAGTTGGTGGGCGACGAAGGTCGGAAGGGCCGTAGTTGGTGGGCGACGAAGGTCGGAAGGGCCGTAGTCGATAGGCGATGAAGGTCAGAAGGGTCGTAGTCAGGTAGAAAGGTCATTGTCAGGAGGGAGGTTGAAAGGACCATAATTTAGCGATAAAGGTCGAGGAGGACTGTAGTCAGCGGGCGACAAAGGTCGAAGGCGACAAAGGTCGAGAGGACTGTTGTCTGGCGACGAAGGTCAGAAGGATCGTAGTCAGCAGGTGATGGAGGTCAGAAAGACCGTCGTATGACGACAAAGGTCGGGAGGAAAGTAGCCTGGTGACGAATGTCGAAAGGACTGTTGTCTAGCGACATAGGTTGGAAAGATCGTTATCTGGTGACGACGGTTAGAAAGATTGTAGTCTTGCGACATAAGTCGAAAGGATCGTTGTATGACGTCAAAGGACTTCTTGATGACGTTAGCCTGTGTAGAAGAAGTCAGATCAAATCCCCCTGGATCAATCATCGAGTGATTGAGGCACAATAAAGATTATGTATTTTTCGAATCAAGGATTTAAGATTTGATTGACATTCTCCTAGGATGTTTGACCTATCCAAGGTTGTATGTCAGAGTGGTGCTCGACAACATTAACATGTGCAGAAGAGGTCGGATCGAATCCCTCTTGAATTGATCATCTAGTGATTGAGATACAATAAAATTTGCATATTTCTCGAATCAAGGATTTTAGATTTGATTGACATCCTCCTAAGATGTTTGATCTATCCAAGGTTGTATGTCAGAGTGGTGCTTGACGACGTTAACCTGTGCGGAAGAGATCGGATCGAATCTCCCTGGGATTGATCATCCCCTGATTGAGATGCAATAAAGATTGTGTATTTCTTAAATCATGGGTAAAGATATTAGATTTGTCATTTTTTTATCCTTTTTAAAGAAATGAGACTATTAAAATGGAGCGAACAACACATCACTGTATTTTGCAAGATAATACAACAACTCCCTAGCACAAGTTAAGGATATAAGAGTTACATCATACTAAACACGTAAGATATACGTACGGGGACAATATAATATTTAACTTGGAACAAAATACCAGGGATATCAGAGTGACACCCTATTTAACATAAAAGAGACACGATGAAACAAGATAAGTAGTATTACTAACACAAATGCACAAACTATGTGGTCATTTAATATCACCAACCATTTGAATATTATTCAACGGTAGTCTTTGTTGTTGTTGATTTTGCCCCCTAGTGGAACCAGCTTCATCTCAAGCATGTGGGTTTTTGATGAATTACTGTAGATATCCTTGTCGGATCAGCCTCTCAATTTCATCCTTGAGTTGTCTGCAAGCTTCAGTAGCGTGTCCACGACTATAGTGGAAATGACAGTATTGCTCCTGATTTCCTACATTCGGCTTTAAAGTATTTGGCCATTTTATATTCTCCTGATCTCGGATGGCCATCAACACATTTGCTCGAGAGGCATTGAGTGATGTATATTCATATTCTTATTGAAACTCGCATCGTGGTACTGAGGACCTAGGAGGCAGATTTTTTTGTTGCGAGAATGAGTCATCCATTGTAGGGGCAATTCTACGCTTTCCAAAAGTTTGCTCAAATTGCTTCCTATAGGCATTAATGGCTTCATTGGTGAAGATTTATGCCTCTACGCGATGGATTAGATCAATGTACGAATGAACCGTGTCTCGCATGAGTGCTGAATAAAAGGGGTCAGGACGAAGCCTTCCGAGAAAAACTCTAAATAATTTGGGATCCACCCCTGAAATTTATCAAGCCTCAGTAGAAAATCTTTGAAAATATTCTTTGAGGAGCTCACTTTCATTGTAGCGAATTCCTGAGAGATGGGAAGAATCTTTAACTATTCTCCGATTGACAACAAATTGTTTAACGAACACTTTGACCAATTTGACAAACATTGGAATGGTTCCGGCTAGAAGCGAATAGAACCATGTTCGAGCATACCATTTGAGGATGACAGGAAAAACCTGGCAGATGAGCGCATCTGAGGCTCGCTGGATATGCATGATGGTTCTATAGTGATCAATATGCTCGTACGGGTCGGATGTCCCGTCATAGGGATCGATGCTCAGTAGTTTGAATCCTACCGCAATGGGATGTTGAAGGATGACTTTAGTCAGGGGTAATGACTCCTGGAAGTCCCACTAACGAAGAGATTGTCTTACGCCTCTCACAGCAAACTCTTCCTGGAACAATCTTCGCAGTTTATGTCGTAGGGCGTTGCGAGGGAGCTCAGTAATGTGCGGTCGGCTAAGTCCTCGGGGACCTCCGGAGGAACACGAGGTTGCCGACCTGCGCACGAAGGAAGGGTAGAGCTTGCTGTATCAACAAATTCATTGTCTTGACCTATCGAAGGATGCATCCTTGGCGGAGGAAGAGAAATCTCGACATGAAGATGTTCGGGTTGAACATCTTTGACTCGTGGTGGATCTCGAGGAAGAAAAATCTCTTCCTATGGTGTTAGCGCTGGTTGCCGAGACTCTCGCAGGAGTTGAAGGATCTCATTCTGAGATTCCTCCATTTTCGGATGTGATCATCCAGGGATGGTCCTGATGTCCCTTCCCTGGTAGGGTTTCGCCCACCGGGGTGAAAAGAGTCAGATGTCTGGTGTCCCTAGTTCATGGAATGATTCCTAGATTAGTGTGAGTTAGAGCGGGAGGTTCCCAATATGTGATTGCTATGCCTATTGGCCATCGAAGTGGTGCTTAGGATAGTGGGATTGAGGTTCCCACAGACGACGCCAAACTGTTGCGGGTTAGAATATATGCTGCAATAGAGTTATAATCCTATGTCTTAGCATTGCACAGATATCCAGCTCACACATAGAGAACATAAAGTTTTTTACGTGGAAAACCCTGAAAAAGGGAAAAACCATGGGGCCTAGCCAAGTTAAAAATGATTCTACTGGAATTTGAGTAGATTACAGTGGGTTGACTCGCCCTCGAGGGCGATAAGATTACAAATGTCAACAGTATGGTTGAAGTCGGGGGTAGATGAAAGTCCGACGTCACTTGGTGGTCCGGCGAAAGTTCGGTGTCACTTCGTGGTCCAGCAGAAGTCTGGCGTTACTTAGAAGTTAGGGCATCAGTTGGTAGTCCGATGACGATTTGGCAGAAATTCAATGTCCGTCGGTGGTTCGACGTAACTCCGGCATCAGGCAGTGGTCTGGTGTAAGTTCAGTGAAACTTCGGAGTCAGTCGGTGGTCCGGTGGAAGTTCAGCGAATCTCGGTATCAGGCGGTGGTTTGGCAGAACTCTGGCGTCCGTCGGTGGTTCAGCGGTACTCCGGTGTCAGGCGGTGGTCCGGTGGAACTTCGGCTAAACTCCGGCATTAGTCGGTGGTCCTGTGGAAGTTCGGCAGAACTTCAGAGTCAGTCGGTGGTTCAGTGGAAGTTCGGTGGAACTCCGGCGTCAGTCGGTGGTCCGGCGGTGGTTTGGCAGAACTTCGACGTCCATCGGTGGTTCGGCGGTACTCCGGTGTCAGGCGGTGGTCCGGTGGAAGTTCGGCGGAACTCTGGCGTCAGTCGGTGGTCCAGCGATGGTTTGTCAGAACTCCGGCGTCCGTCGGTGGTTCGGCAGTACTCCGGTGTTAGGCGGTAGTCCGGTGCAAGTTCGGCGGAACTCCGGCGTCAGACGGTGGTCTGGCAGAACTCCGACGTCAAGCGGTGGTTCGGCAGGACTGTGGCGTCAGGCGGTGGCTCGTTGGATTCTTCTCGTCGAGCCGCTCGATTCGACAATAAGCATGTCATATTTGGAAACTATTTGGTAATCCAAATTATGGTTTTAACCTTCCAACAACGCTTCGGGTCCTTGATTTAGACCCATTTGGGCTCGGATTAAGTCGAATTTGGTGTCGTTGGGTTCGTATTTTCGAGACGTTCAGTTCGACTATAAGTTTGCTGAAATCGGACATCGGATGGTCCCAATCTTAATTTTGAAAGTTTCCAACTTGATTTTGCCTCGAGATTCGTGCCGGATCAAGATAATTTTTTGATAATATATCAGGAATATTACCGTAAAGAATGATAGATAACAAGAAATACACCAGTAGGACCCTTAATGATGACTAGATCACTACAGGCCAAATAATTTTGCATGGAAATGTGAACTAGTTGGTAAGTTAAAAATGAAAACTCTATTACAGAAATTACTTCATAGTTTAACAGATAACGAGCCTAAGTAAATTGGTTAATGCTTTCCATTCTGGGGAAACTATTGCATTTTTTAATCAACAAAAGAAATATCTGAACTGAATTCAAAAATAGAGTTCAATGTAAACAAACGCTGCACTGGCTCAGGAACTCAATTGTAACGTTCTCTACAAATTAACTGGTCTTAATCATCGCCGCATCGGTCCTAAAAATACTAACTAAAGAAACACCGACCACTTAATTAGATAAACGGAAAAAAAAAAACTTAAAAACAAGGAGATTGGCTACTGGTCAAATCGAAAAAGTACACAGCATACAAAAATGCACAAATTAAAATCCAAATATTAACCCATCTAATCGGAAGCGCTCCCGAACATCAATCAAGTGAGGAGAGGTGAAGAGGCCAGTGTGAAAGCCACAGTTCCGCAAAATGGACTCCGTGAATGCACATGTTGAACCCTAACAAAATCCAATCCAAGCAAAGAACTAACATAAATTTTCTTACAAAACCAATACGACAGCACTAAATCCTTTCAAAATGATTTAAATTCTTCCACCTTCCCTTTAGTTCCAGCGACGTGGATAACCTTCAAACGTGACATAGAATCTTCCAGCTCCAAAATCTGCCACCAATCCAACTCAATCCAGTTCAAACCAAAACGGTATCAGCATCATAGCACCAAATAGGAATAAATGCAAACATACTGTACCTTCAAGTATTCGAACATCAGATTGAAGTGGTCGCCCTTGTTTGCCCCATCGGCTCTGGTGCGTCGAGTAATCAAAGAGGACAAGCAATTAACAGCTTCCTCGTACGTTCGCGCCGGCGAACCTGGTTCGCCTTCACCATTTGAAGCCATATGCTCCTTCAACATTCTCAAATCCTGGACTGGGGCAAAGTAGGATTGCTTGCCTCGGGCCATGCCTTCCGTGGAAGAATGGCGGGAGGAGATGAGGATGGTGATGAGCCGCTCGTCGAGGAGCACAGAATCATAGCGTTCCGTGGGACCAATCTACCTCATTCGGTGGAAAATATTAATATAATAACGCTTATAATATATTATTTCAAATTATGATCAAATTTAAATGAAAATATGCTTGCACAAATTTTTTTTATAGAAGAGGTATTTCGATCTTCTCCTATCATGCATAATAATAATTATAAATTTATAATTATTCTATGCAAGTGAAATAATTATTTTGAATGATAGAACAATTTTTTTCAAATTTATATTTTAGTTTTAATTATCTATTTAATGCAAATCATATATTTCATTTTAGACTATAAAATATTTTTTTTTCAAAAGTTGAAACTAATCTAAGGCATCCAAAATGAATTAGAAAGATGCACTGAGGTAATTTTAATTGTTCGTTATTTGCACTGCTTTGTTTAGATATTATAACTTAATCATCAATTTCTATTAATTTTTTCACTATTTTACTTTTCATATCATTACAGCATTATCATTTAAGCTTTTTTTTTTAATTTTTACAAAAAACAAATATTTTTTACGACTTATATTGCTCATATGTGAAGTATATTTATAATATTTAAAATAGTTTTTTAAAAAATTTATTTTTCTCACACAACAGCTTTATAATAACCTATATAAAATGTTGAACTCAACTCAAATAGATCCTAATTCTAATAAAAAGTAACATTAAATTAAGCCTCGATGAAGGACTATATAGGAATCAGGCATATTGATATGCACAGGACCAGCACCGAAAAGAATACAACAACAACATCAAGCTTTTATCCCACTACATGAGGTCGGCTACATGAATCCTTTTTCTCCATGGTCCTGTTAAAAGTCAAATTCTCGTTTAAAGCTAATAAAGAAAAATCATTTCTAATATTTCTAACCAAGTCTTTTTATGTCTATCTCTACATTTCTTAATATAAGTCAAATCTAATACCTCTATTTTCCTAACCGGGTCATCGGAAGGTCACCCAAAAGAGTAGTATTTTAAATATATATAAAAATAATAAATTTTAATAAAAAAGAGAACAATACTATTTGGACTGATAATAGATTAAGAAACCTTAAAAGATACAACATAATGACATTTAATTTATACAAATCAGTCACAATGATTGAACTTCAGTGCAATCTGCTACAACAGTACAGGCCTAAAGCTATGAAATTCTCTGACGTGACAAAAATTTACAACAAATAATGAACATTATTGCGGTACAGTGATATGAAATTTTCGTAATTTAGGGTTTAGATCATGTAAAATTGACGTCAACCTAATATCCACGCATCTGCTTACTTTTGCCACAGTAACAGACAGTGAGAAACCACAATGTCAAGTGTCACTGAAACTGTTCTCTTTCAAGGTGCAGCTAGCCCGAGCTCCTTACACATCTGTTCATCAGGTCGCAAAGTCTTGGGAATTGCACCGAAGGCCCGGCGCGCCACCTCTATTCCAGAAACAGTGTTGTGTAAAATTGCAGAAGCTTCCTCTACACCCTTTGTCAACTCCTGCGAAGAAAGAGACATGAAAGGCTTCGAAGTCGAAGGAACAGCCGCCTCAGAAATATTCGAATTAAGCTCAGCAACCTTCACGAATCTTTCCGTGGCAGCTTCCCAAGAGAGCTTGCCCCTGAGCTCGTCTGACACTGGTGAAGGCTCTTCGGAGAGAGCTTTGAGAGTCAATTTCACAAATTCTTTGCCACTATTGTAGGTATAGCAGTTAGGAAATTGTTTGAAGAAGTCATTTGAAGGATGATTGGCACAGATGACTAATTTACCCATTGCTAATGCTTCTGCTGTTGTTGTACAAACTACATCGGTTGTGCTGGGATTTATGAACACCTTGTAGCTGCAAGAGAGAATCAAAATCAATTGTTGCAGGGCAATGATGAAGAACAATTCAACAAGCAGTTACAAGTTTGCATAAAATGAACTTGAGTTAATGAGAGGAACATGATGAGATTTGATGAAAATTGCATTAGCACAGGATATGTGGTGTTACTTGTGAAATAATGGGTCAGCGTGATCACGACCAGGATGAATATTTATTGTGAGATTTAACTTTTTTGCTGATTCTTTAACTTGTTCAGAATCTTCTCCACTCCCAAATAAATCAACTTGAAGATCAGATAATTCATTTTGGTAGTTGGAGAGCAATTGAAGTAACTCCTTGTACCCTTTGCTCCAGACCATCTTCCCAATATAGTAGGCGCCTTTGGTAAAGGCTGGCTCACCTCTCTGCTGCTGCCTGTGCTTTTCCATGCCAATCTCAAGAAACTTGGGGTTGACACCATGAACATTGCAAATGATGGATCTAGGTAAATCTTGAGTTGCCCCTGATAATCTTATAACCTGAAAATTAAGAAAGTAACATAATTATTTCATCAAAAACCCACTGATGATTAACATAATCCATCATAATTACTTCCTGAGTAGTTAGTACAGACTTGTAAAAAAAAGGAACACGTAAAAACTAGTCCTATACTCCTATTATATAATGCCTGTAAAACATGTAAAGTTAGAATTTGAGACACAGTAGCACCTCATTTGAAGAGAAAAAGGATAGATTGTGACCATAATACCAAGGTATGTTGATAAGATTTGCATATTATGATAGGCTTATAAATATTATAATTAAATATTGTTTTCCTCAGGAATAATTGTTCCAAAGTTAATAAGATGCAATTTTCTTTAAATACCACAAAGCACTGCCATGAAGGTTTCCTCAATCTGCATGTCAATAACGTAGTCTTTTAGACAACAGGAATGCAAAGAATATAAATAAATAAATCAACACTTCTGGCTGTAATCATACGCTCTTAGGATACAGGCCCAGATTGTCAATCGTAACACAACATGACGGTATTACCCATTCTCCCAATAAAGACTTCATCCTGGTTACCCGTGCACAGCTACATAAGAGTTTCTTGTTGCCAAAAGAGATAGCAAAGTTAAGCAGATTAAACCTAACTATACTCCTCTACAACGTAACCCTTCTGTCACACCCCGGGTCTAGAAGACGGTACACCCAAACACGGGATGCGATGGAAGGATAAAAAGTCAATTTTGCACTCACAAGAAGAAAAAGTACATAAACCAATAATACAATCAAATATATCAAGGTAAATAGTAGAAAGCAAATTAAATATTTATTTCATTAATATGAATTCAAATAACAGTACACCGAAGCAATATGACCACTACAAGCAAAATAAGTCTAAAAGAAATAACAACATGGATGAAATTGTCCAACCCTCGAAATCAAAATGCATAATAATATGTTACAAAATATAAAATATCAAATATAGTATATTGTTGATAAATGCTCATGAGTTCCTGTCCCTGTATTGAGTTCATTTCCCTCTCCTCTCTTTCTACTTCTTCTTCTTATGTTTCTAGTCCTAGAATTAATAGCCCTTTTATTTATAATGTGAAAAAAGATTTTATTCGTATTGATTGTGTAGTCCCCGAATTACTTGTATTTCGGCTTTAGCTTCAATGGGAGAAATCTTATTTTTGAGTGATGATTGAAGTGGATTAACCATATATAATCTTGATCTTTTCATTTCATTATAAATATTACTCTCTTAATTAAATTGTTGGGAGATATCCTCTAACTTATTATCAGCTTGATATGATTAAAATGAAGTCAATATCCATGCGATAGCTAATATTAGCACCGATGTGGTTGCTAAGGTCAATTAACTTGGATGTTTCAAAATGTGTGCTTATAATTGTTTGGTTCTCACTTGTAGGACCTTCGAGTCATTGCCCTCATAGCTTTGTCAATTGAATATCTAGCAGGCTTAGAGTTTCTTGTCACTCTCCTAAAGGTACAATGCTATCTAGTGTTGTTGCATTTATAAACATTAAAATGAATTGGCTTTAGCAATAATTTTTCATATATACTTATAGCACCAAAATACTAGTCGTGGGAATCATGACATATAGCATTGTTATAGTGACACGTTGATTTCCAGTCACTACTCCTACCTGTTGATTTGTCATTACTACATGTCTCATTTCTGTGTCGATTATGCTTTGATAGATATGAGTTATTAGATTTGATTTATCAAATTCATTCGTTGTTGTCTCTTTACAACAAGTCATGCTGGCGTAATTAACGGACCGTCACCTCAGGAGCAAATTTATTAGCAATAAACTATATTGGTATTTTATGTTTTGTAATAGATTATTATGCATTTTGATATTGAGTGTTGGATAATTTCATTTCTGTTGTTATTTATTTCAGACTTATTTTGCTTGTAGTAGTCATATTGCTTTGGTGTACTGTTATTTGAATTCATATTAATGAAATGAATATTTAATTTCCTTTCCATTATTTACTCTGATATATTTTATTATATTATTGATTTATGCACTTTTCCTTCTTATGAGTACAAAACATGACATTTTATCCTTTCATCGTGTCTCGTATTGCCGGGGTGTACCGCCTTTCGGACCCAGGGTGTGACACCTTCAATACCACCTATTTTCATGGAGACAGCGAAGTCAAATACTTTTGCGTTAGCTGCAACCTCATTAATTTGATTGTCATATAAAAATTCATATTTATAAATGTTTGTGCATTGAAGACTCTAGGGGCAAAAATATATTTCAAGCTTGCACGCTTTATCCTTATATTTGCACTGCATGCCATTTCTCATCAAGAATATACAATCAACTATGTAATAGATTTATGTCAACTTATCTTCTGACTACTTCTGAATAACTAGATATTAACTCTGTGTAATTGATAGGAAACGTTTGTATAAACAAAAGTTCCCCCAGCTGAATTTGAAATTCAGCACTCGGCAATAACAGATTTGAGATAAAATTGAAAGAAATAACCAAGAAGAATTTTTTTTAATTGAAAATATTGGAAGAAAGACAAGATACAGTTGGATATTCAATTGGATAGGAAGATCTTACTCTCCCAACTTTCTAGACACCGCTAGAGCCCAAAAACAGTGAGAAAAACAAAATTCGGCCAAATTTTCGATACCTAACCCTAGGAAAATATACTACTTAATGCATACAATCCAAAAGAAAATCTCTAAAAACAGCCCCAACTTTCAAATTTCCCTCCTAAATCCCTCCTAAAACCTTCCTAATCGAAGTAGTTGGTCCCCACGGCTTGGGCGGCAATACAGGGAGGCGGAACTCGTGTAGAAAGGGGTTGGTCCAGTGTGGAATAGCTAGGCTAGTCTAATGTGGACCGGCTAGGCTGGTCTAACAATACCCCCCTCCCAAAGACTCACCTTATCCGCGAGGTAAAAAGACAACCATCTCCTTAGTTTCCTCGTCATAACAAACAGTGAGAACCTGAAGAGTACGGTCCTTACATCTGTGCCCAATGTATATCTCTCCTCGCATCTGAAACAGAGCCCCTTCGCCCACTTCTCATGTTTCTATTTCTGTGAGCTTTTTGAAGTTGTCACCGGGTCTTCCACCTACAGTCTTCTCCTTTGGGGTCTCCCGAAGAGTACCCAGTGTCGGCTCCTTGGGTGCCAAAAAGGTGGCGGTCATCTTGTACGAATCTCCTGAGCTGCTGCCTCCTGTCTCTCTCTCCAGGTGCATCTAATGCTCCACCAACTGAGCTAGCTCCATAGCCTCTCCCAAATCATGAGGCCTAATTACTCTAATTGCAGCTCAAATATCTGGTTTGAACCCTTTCATAAAGTTTCCCTCCGGTATAGTCTCCGGAAGAAAGTCCAGTCTGATGGCTAGGTGCTCAAACTGCTCACCATATTCCACCCCTGTCCCCTCCTATGTCAGGGCGAAGAACTGCTCATAGAACTCCCCTCAGCTGTTTCGGAAATGTTCCAACAGGTAGTCCTTAAACTTCCTCCAGTCCGTATGGGTCGCCTTGTATCCCTCTATTAGTACCATGCCAACGCTTCCCCTCCAAGCACATCCCAACGGCCGTCAGTCTCTCCTCCTCTGTCAACCTATTGACTATAAAGTACATTTCCACCATGTAGATCCATGCATGTGCACCCCCTCCCTCAAAAATAGGCATCTTCAGCTTTCTCACTCTCAGATCTCCTCTGTCACCCCTGCTTCCTCCAAAGTTTCCCATTTCACAAAGGGGTTGTTCCCCCCAATTGTGCCAATCATCCATTCTCCGCTAGCACCCAAACCTTTCATCATAGCCCACCTTCTCCCTTCAAATTCAGCACCCATTCAATCATATTCAGCCACTCTCCTTTCCAATTCGACACCCATTCGATCATAATCAATCCCTCACCTTTCAAATTTAGCCCCTCTCCTTTCAAATTCAACACCCCTCCACTCATACTCAACCCCCTCACGCCTCTCCACATACCCTCTACCCAACTCCTCCCTAGGAATAGGCCCTATGGGAGGCATTTTTTCTACTCCCTCCAAAATCTCCACCTCCTTATCTTCCCTTTAACTGATTGGCTTAGGGTTTTCCCCACTTCCATGGCTGTCGGCGGCTTCCCTCCTCTCCAACCGCGAAATTTTGGTTTATCCCTCGAGCAATTTCTTCAATATCTCCTCTAGGAAGGAAAATTTCAAGTCAATCTTCTCATGGACGACTGAAATTTCACTTTTTAAATCTGAAACTTGAGTTTGGGGATATGAAATTTCAAATTTCATTTGTCCGATCTCCCCTTCCAATACTTCCACATTTCTTCCTGCCATAGATCCCCGGATCTTTGTTAAACTCAAAAATCCAGATTTCCACCCCAAAAACAACAAAAATAGCTGTTCAAAGGAGAAAAACTGTTGCAGGAATTAGCCCAAATAACCCCAAAATAGCCTTGATACCAATTTGATAGAAAACGTTTGTAGAAACAAAAATTCCCCTGGCTGAATTTGAAATTCAACACTAGGCAAAACATAGATTTGAGAGAAAATTGGAAGAAATAACCAAGAAGAATTCTTTTTAATTGATAATACTAGAAGAAAGAGATAAGATACTATTGGATGTTCAATTAGAGAGGAAGATCCGGCTCTCCCAACTCTCTAGACGCCGCTAGAGCCCAAAAACAGTGAGAATAACAAAATTCAGCCAAATTTTTGATCCCTAACCCTGGGAAAATATACTACTTAATGCATATAATCCAAAAGGAAATCTTTAAATAGCCCCTACTTCCAAATTTCCCTCCTAAATCCCTCCTAAAACCTTCCTAATCGGAGCATCAAGTCCCTAGGGCTTGGACGGCAATACAGGGAGGCGGAACTCCGCCTCGTGTAGAAACGGGCCGGTCCTGTGTGAAACGGGCCGGTCCTGTGTGGACTGGTTGGGCCGGTCTAATGACTAGTCTAACAATAATCTTTCATCAACTTTTGTTACAAACGAGAGACCATAAGGCCAGTTCTTACTAACTATCAAGCATAAAGACATGGAATGAGGAAAAACAGATCACAAAATTGTTACCTTATATGGTAACTACTTACCTTCAAAAGTTGCTGGGAAGAAAATAAAAATTAGATTTACATTTAAATAATAATAAAATATTTGAGTTCTTATTCGAAAATTACCTTATGGCAGTTTATATGAATAACCCAGTTATTAATGTATCTCAAGAAAAAGGCCTGTATATAGCCATTCCTTTCTCTCTTCACGTATTCCAAATAGTTGGTGTGGACAACACCGATGACTCGACGAAATTTTGTTTTCCACCTCTGTCCATGATGATACCACGTAAGATGTTCAGGTTCCTCTAGTACAGCAATATCTGCCGTCTCATTAGGAATTGTTTCTGTGATATCGCCGACTGGTAGAATGCTCCTCTTCTCTATTGAAAACTAGCCAAAAGATTAAACAAAATTCATTACAAAAGAACAACGTCAAGATATTAGCAATACTCTTGATCTTTAAATGTTAATTGACCCAATTCATCACATAAATTAAACCATGTGATAGGAAACCTGAATTATAATAAAAAGCGTGGTATTTTATTTATCTTTGTCATAGTTTTGTCAAGAATCAGCAGGTAGTCCTCGTGTGATTGAAACTAAATCTGATTTGGCATTCATTAAACCTTAATCTTTAAATTTTATGCAAAAGGCATTTGATAACATATGATACTCATTGAATAAAATAAAGTCATCGTGAAGAAAGAAATTATAGACCATGGAATTAAAAAAAGTGAGGGAATCAACTTATCATAAGAAGTAACAATATATAGAAATAATAATAGCAACCATGATATCACCTTCTGTTTTTGAAGTATGAATCTTTGTTATATGGAAGAAACTTGCTTTTTTATTAGTTTAGGTATGTTGTTCTTGAAGTAAACTATACAAGCATGAGCATTTGGGCTACTTTGATAGAAAACAAGTTTATAATTTAGGAAATCTTTCAGTTCTTTCGGAAATTCAATTTTTAGCATTCATCAACCAATCCTTTGGTCTAGTGGAATTGTAAATCAAGTTAATGAAGAGAGTTGAATCTTCAAATTATGTAGAATGGATTGAACAATTCATTCTCATCAAACAGTTGATATAAGTGAAATTGGCATTTCCTTGTTCCGGGGTTCAAAGTCCTGCTTTGAACCATGTGAAATCATTGTTCTTAGCCATTACTTAATGATTCTCACTCGCATTTCAACAAGGTAGTAGCATGCTTGTTGTGTGCTAGAACGTTTAAAGCAGTAGAGAGATAAAAAGCTGGTTATCTTCGTATTTGTACGAAATCCAACACACACATAGGTAAGAGAGAAATGCAAGAATTGTAAGAAACACCAGAGCTTTTATGTGGAAAACCAAGGAAAGGGAAAACCGTGAGGCCTGACCCAATTAAAATGATTCTATTAGTATTTGTCATCCGTTACAAGTCATGCATTTCCTTTGAGGAAGACATTGATTCAATGTAGTAAATATACAATGTATATAACATATTACGCGGTTGAAGTTGGGATAATCTTATCCCATAGGATCTATCTTTAAGAGGTCATTTGTTTGTTTGTTTGTTTGGTCATATCCCTTTGCGGAGAGGAGACCGAAGGAAAAGAAGCCAACATAAATCCCCATAATGATGTCTGGAGATAGACTTGGTATTGATGGCATGTATCAATCTTATAAATAATGGCATGTATTGACATTATTAGCGATAGTAGGCGCTAAAGTCAACGGGTATCGGTGTAGCCATGCATCAATGGTCAGAAGATTATATGACAAAGGACTGTAATTGCATGATGGAAGTCGGAGGACCGTAGCCAGGAGATAGTGGTCAGAGGATGGTATTGGCCAGACGATGGTGGTCGTGCAGTAGAATGACGACGACAGTCAGGCTATGGTATGATGGCATCAGTCCGACGGTGGCCTAGCGGTCGAGACGCTTGATTTGACTATAAGATTTGAAAATCCTTTGGTCATCCAATTAATGACATGAAGTTTCTAATTACGCTTCAAGTGCTTAATCTGGGCTCATTTGGACTCGAATTAGACCATTTTTTTATTGTTGGGTTCACCTCACTGAGACGATTAAATTGACTATAAGTTTGCTAAAATCTGAGTTAGGATGGTTCCAAATTTAATTTTGGAAGTTTTTAATTCAAATATGTATTGAGATTCATGCCCAATATAGGCAGTTTTTCGATAATGTATCAAGACATATACCATTTTTTGTAAGTGTACAAAATATTGAATCTGTTGTGATTCATGTATAATTGAAACAACCTGAAAATTTTGACAAAATTGACTTTTTCTATTGACCCAAGAGACTAAAGCTACATTACATTATTTTGATAATCACAAACATAATTTGATTAAGTTGTTTTTAACGTAATTCATTTGTATGCAAGGTTTAGTACTAAAAACTCCAAGTGAACGTAGAAGTTAAGATCCAGATGTTATGCATAAATATGGAACATACAAGAGTCAAATGGAGAATGGAACTCAAGACAAAGGTCCAAGCTCTTAATTTTAGATCAAAACTTAAAATAAGTTGGTGGCAATCTACATCAAGAGCTGCATGAGCTTAGTTCTACTATTGTTCTTTTTTTTTTTAGTCTTATATGTGTATTCCAAGTATAGAAATTGGTCAAACAACAAGCACATACATGTGTGAAATTAACAAAACAATTACTATCAAAATTTTTAATTAATATAAATTGACCACAACAAACCATATATACGATATCAATTATATTGCTTGATAAGCCTTATATTCAAAAAATTCAAAAAGGATTTGCATTAAATAAAAGAATTTAAAATTAATATCTTAAAATAATTGTATAGTACAATTATATCTAAATTTTAAATTAGAAAAACTATACAACATCTTCCATAATTAGATTAATTTTAAAACTTGAATAGTTTCTATTGTACGATGCATATCAAACTATACAATTTATTTCCTAATTTAGCCTAAGTAAGAAGCATGAATTAAGGGGCAATTTATGTGTATCAGGCTTAACTAGTCGTACTATACAATTTATGTCATACAGAACGATCGACTAGAACTTGATTTCACAAAACTTGCCTATTTTGACTAATAGTACAGCACGATGTACGAACTGTCATATTTTCAAAACAACTCGTTGTAGGGTTTGATTATTAAGCACTTGATATAAATACTCTTTTAGAAACCCTATAACTTGTGTGAGGACAGGAAATTAGAGAGAGGGGAAAAAAAAAAGAAAGGAGCTGCTTCTGGCAAAGATTATTTTCATTTTGATTTGAAAACCCTAAAAAGAGACATCCTAATGTGAGAGTGCACTTGTTGGTTGTTTTCCTTTACCCTTCCACCTTAATCCTCCAATTGTGTTATGTGGCTTATGAAGGGCTTGTTATACTAAAGTTGTCAGGGATCCATAAGATATCAAAGTTTGTTTTGGCGCATTGGTTGGCTAGCTAGTGGGCTAGAGTAGCGATCTTCTTAATTGGAATAGAAGATGGTGAAGAGTTTCTCCATTACCCATCAAGAAAAGGGGGCTTCTCTGCCCTAGCAGTGATCAAAGGAGAGAGTAGTAAAACTTTAAATTGAAAGGCACGAGGGGAGGACATGAGCGTTAGTAATTAACTATGTTAAAAATCAACTTATGCTCTTTCTTTGACTTTACTTTCTTGCACTGTTACTTTTGCTTACTTGCTATTCTCAACATATGTGCTCAATGGAAGAACTAGTGATAGATGATTGAGGCTAATAAATCTCTAATCTACTCTTAATTTGTGGCAATTGTATTGTGAAATCTAGTAAAATAATATTACTAGTTATTCATATTTAAGATTATCTCATCGGTTGTTTTTTATTTATTTTAACCTTTAAAGAAAAATAGAATCCAAAAAGATTTCAGGTGTTGAATGAGCAGAGCACATATATTGCCACCACCCCCCCCCCCCCCCCCCCCCCCCAACTTTTTTCTCAGGTGTTGCCATTCACTTAAATTTTAATTCAAAAATGTATTCAAATCAAAACTCTCCATTTATAGATGAGAATAATGAATCCTAATATTAAGCAAAGCTAGTTTCACTCAAGCCTGTTGCTGAATGAGTAGAGCAATAAATCAACAGAATCGTGCATGGATATGAAATTATCATATGGTAATAAAAAGCATATCCTATATAAAAAATTCATATACAAAGGCTTAGAAATTTTAATCTATATGTGGATCAAGCGGGTAAATAAATATTTTGACAAGAAATTAAGCATGTTTCATTACAGCAGAGCCACCCTAAGCATGCTGGTAAATTGCTGAAATGGAATTAAGCACACTATTAGAAGGCTATACACATCATTTTCTGTGACCATTTGAGTAATTTGTAAGCATCACTTTACTCTTCCAGGATAAAAGGTTATGCTGAATTGCAATTTAATATTAGTCCAAAAAGCAAATCAACTGGATCGAGTATGGATATATTTTGAATGGAAGTCAAAAGAGAAAAAGGAGAAAAAAAAAAAACTGGATCGAGTATGGATATAAGTGTGAAAAAAACACCATACGGTACCAAAAGCATATCCTACGTACAAAATTCACATCCTAAGGCTTAGAAATTTTAATCTAGATGTGATAAAGCAGATAAATATTTGACCAGACATTAAGCAGGCTTCATTGCAGCATAGAAATCCTAAACATGTTGGTAAATTGCTGAAAAGAAATTAAACACTATTGTACGGCTATAAACGTCATTTTCAGTGACCATTTAAATAATTTGAAAGCATCACTTACTCTTCCAGGATAAAAGGTTATGCTGAATTGCAATCTAATATTAGTCCTCTCTTCCAGCCATTGACGAACATAAGCCTCGTGATTTGATGGACAACTGAAGGTGATTTTGTTGGGATATACTACTTCTTGATCCTTTAACGAGAGCCAAGGAATCACCAAAGTAACTTCTCTGCTTCCATCCATAGCCAGATAAGCAGCACGAAACAAAGGGTTGACAGCAGTGCCAGTCATCCAGGGAAGGCTTGCCGTAGTAAAAATTGCAATATGCTGCTTCTTAGACATGGTTACTTAGAGTGCTGCAAATAAAGGGTTCTGCTTAATCAAAAGACATGTTATTCATTGCCAAAAAAATTTAAAACCAACAGGATCTCCATAAACCACCATATCTATGGTTCTCAGGCTAAACATTTCAAAAAGGAATACGAACATCACACACAATACCTTCAGGAAAATATGAAAACTCCAAACAATCATATTTGACAAGAAAGAATGCAAAATAAAAAATATAACAGCAACATTTTGACTAAAGAAACAGGAGATTCGAACCATTAGTTTCATTTATAAGCTAGGCATTGCATTGTGAACCTCAATAATATTCAGCAGACTAAAAATTGCCCATTGAAGTATGTAGTATATTAAAAAGGTTCTCGAATTGGTTAAGGCTCAATATGTCTACAAGACTAATTAATATTACAGAGAATACACTCTTCATGGATGGATAATACCATCATCATCATCATTAGCCATATCCCAATTAGGATGAACGATATGAATAATAATAATAATTAATGAAAATAAAAGAACAATATTGGAACTTGAATTTTGCAATGGCATCAAATAAGGAAAGGTCGCTATTAGCATTAATTTGTAATGGAGGATGGGCAAAGAATACTAATGATTTTGTAGAAATAGCAAACATCATGATCAGCCAATCTTAAAATCACCAATCGTTTAACTATTCACCGTAAGTGCAGTAGTGCTGTATAAAAATTGCTATCTTCCATTTGCATTGACCTACAAATGCATTTAGAATGATTCAGAAAAATGAATCAATCTCTTTGCAGCATAAAAAGAGGTGAAACAATTCAAAAGGGACATCGCCTAATGAACCTTAAGGATTTCCCCAAGAGAACATCATCAATAAATTAATGTAATAAATATGCCACCAAAAGTTAATATCCTCTCTCCAAGGCATTATGAATTAGACAATAAGTATTCTTGAAACGAATGATATGTTTGGGGCAGCCGTTCATTATTTTGTTTTTATGAACACCGTCACATTTCCATTTGACAGCAGCTTTTCAAATATCTGTATGTTGGGAAGATGCTTTTTATAACCAAGTATGTTAGAGTATGGTAGCTACAAGAAAACTATTGTTCAATTATTTCAAAAAAGAAAATACTTATAATATCCACAACCATTTTATAATATATATATATATATATATTAATAATAGCTTTGCAATCACATTTATGAAAAGCTAAAGCTAACCCAAACGGACATTAAAAAGCTTTATAAAAGTTGAAACTAACCCATATGAACCCTAAAAAGTAATCATTATATCTCCAATGTTTTTATAGTAAATTCGTTACTTGAAGACTCAAGAAGTCATAAACTAGTAATGACAGTACCATGGTTTTAACATACTTGATGGAAAAGTTGTAGGCTATTTCCTATGAACGAGTACTATCTATTCTTTTCAACAACCTCAAATCCGTTCACCAAATTATCCCAGTGGATGATGACAATTTTAGCAAAAGATAAATATATGCTTGATACCACTTGTTAAATAAATGCCATTGAATTTCTTATGTTTCTCGAATACAAAATTGATTTCAAAGGTTTTTCAAAATCATGAAAATATTGGATGAGAATTGAATCAAATCTGGTTTTGATTTTCAAATTTGATGACCACCAAACTCAAGATCAAATTAACACATGGTTTAGCATCAAATTCATACCTTACCCTTATAATGCTCTATAAAAGAAAATAAAATCACAAAAAACAAGGAACCGTTCAGTTTATCCTCGTAAATGCCATCCATAGCAGCAAGGACTCTTGATTTAAACAGAAGACGTCGATGTTGAGCCTAAGTTCAAGTATCGATAGCAGTGCAACTTTCTCGATTCAAGAGGATTTTGTGAATAGTGCGAAGATCGGCTGTAGATATCAATTAGAAGCATGCCAAGCTTTGGATGGTAAACAATCTTGACCGACAAGAGAGAGTAGCTAGAGGTTGAGTCCTAGGGACTATGATGCACTGACACTTCTCCTCAAACAGGCGTGCAGTGTCCGACACGTATCCAACACAATACGCGTCTGACACTCCTCCGATACGTGTCGGACACGCCATAAACGCATCCGATTAAAAAAAATATTAAATACAAATTGGACACGCGTGTCCGACATGCGTGTCTTAAATATTTTATGAATTATTTAAATATAATTTCTTGTATTTAAATTTTTTTTATTTAAAATATAAAAACTAAATTTCTAATTTCCTATCCACAATGCCAAATTAATCGCCCCCACTCAATGCCCCATTCATCGAATATTCTCATTTTCATTTCTCTTTGGCGGGTTGCTACTTTGGTTTCACAACAATGCCCAATTTCATCTCAACATCAACATCTAACGTCATTACAAGATCGACATTTCAAAACAATCTCAACAACATTATTGTCTCCTCTTTTAATGCCGACTCTCGACATCGACGCACGACTCTCAACATCCTAATGTTAATCATTTTAAGCACAAATTCTAGTTAAATGGCTTACTATTTCAAAATTATTTTTACTATTATACAACAACAGCATCAAGCCTTTATCCCACTACATGGGGTCAGCTACATGAATCCTTTTTCTCCATTGTGTCCTGTTAAAAGTCAAATTCTCGTTTAAATCTAATAAAGAAATATCATTTCTAATATTTTCTAACCAAGTCTTTTTAGGTCTACCTCTACCTTTCTTAAAATAAGTCAAATCTAAGACCTCTACTTTCCTAACCGGGTCATCGGGAGGCCGCCATTTTATGTGACCAAACCATCTAAGGCGACTCTCTCTAATCTTATCTTCCACTGGAGCTACTCCAACCTTTTCACAAATATGCTCATTTCGTATCCTATCTCTAAGGGTAAAGCCACTCATCCACCTGAGCATCCTCATCTCTGCAACACTTAACTTAGAATTATGCTTCTCTTTTAATGGCCAACATTCGGCACCATAAAGCATTGTAGGTCTCACCACCATCTTATAGAATTTTCCCTTAAGTTTGAGGGGTACTTTTCTATCACACATAAGCCCGATGCATTCCTCCACTTCAACCATCCAACTTGGATTCTGCTGATAATATCCCCATCTATTTCACCATCACTCTGAACAATAGATCCAAGATATCTAAAACGTGTACTCTTATTAATGACTTGATCGGCCAAAGTCACAATCCCCTCACTAGGTCTGTTATTACTAAAATTACACTCCATATATTCCGTTTTAGATCTACTCAAGCGAAAACCTTTAGACTCTAAGGTTGACCTCCACAATTCTAGTTTACCTTCAACTCCCTCTCTAGTCTTATCAACAAGAAGAATATCATTAGCAAAAAGCATACACCAAGGTACATCCTCTTGCAAATGTCTAGTGAGAACATCCATCATGACTAAAGCAAAAAGATATGGGCTTAAGGCTGATCCTTGATGTAATCCAACCGAAATAGGGAAATACTTTGGTCAAACCACCTTGTGTTTGAACACAAGTAATAGCTCCTGCATACATATCTTTAATGATTTGAATATAAGCGTAATGGATCTCAGAATTGGGTGAGTTTTTGATGGACCGGTCCCTCCTGAACTGGCCAAAATTCACGTCAGGCGGAACCATTCCGCCCGAATAAACACTGCGCCCGCCTAGAAGATTTCTGACCCGCTTGGGGAGCAGCTCAGGGGGGGGGGTTGGAATTTGTTGTATTAATGTATGCTTTAAGTAGATTTTTTTCCTAGGGTTTGTTTTATGCATGTTGTGTTTGCTGAATTGAGATTGTTCTTAGGTTGAGTGGGCTCTAGCCGGCAGCCAGGGATTTGGGAGAGTCGGATCTTCCTCTCGAATTAAAGATCCACTTGCATCTTGCTATTTCCTTCACAAATCTTTCAATAAAAAGTGCCTTAAATGTTTTTATTCCTAGTTTTCTTGTTGTATATTCTCTGGTTTTGCTGAAATCAAATTTCAGCTTAGGGTTTCTAAACTTCTGCATCCACTTTCTATCAAATTAGTATCAGAGTAATTTCCTGGGCTAAAATAAAAGTCTCCCTCGCTAAATTTTGCTGTGTTTTTTTGTTCGTTCTTGCCGCATTTTTCTCTCCATACTTGCTGATTTTTGTTGTTTGGAGGTCAGATTCACATCAAGCTTGTTGTTTTTTATCGTTTAGAGCCTAGATTAGAGTACATATGGCAGGAATAAAGGTAGAAGTGTTGGAAGGGGAGATCAGACAAATGAAATCAGATTTCGAGAAAAAAGTTTCTGAGTTAGAAACTCAAATTCCAGTCATACATGAGAAAATCGATGAAAAATCTGCTATCATGGAGGAGATGATGAGGAAGATGCTTGAGGTCCAAACCAAAACAGTTTAGTCGGAGGCGAGGGGGGCAGTCGGTGGCCAAAGAAGTGGGGAAAACCCTAATCCGAGAAGGCGAAAGGAAGATCAGTATGTAGAGATTTTGGAGGGAGAAGAGAGAATGGCTCCTCCTAAAGCCTATTCTTAGGGAGGAGTCGAGTAGAGGGTATGGGGAGTAGGGGTGTCAAGTTTTGACACGACACGAAAACCCGACTCGAACCCGACCCGGAATTTTCGGGTTTGACCCGACCCGTTTCTCAAACGGGTCGGGTTCGGGTTGCGAAAATTGACCCGTTTGAAAAACGGGTCGGGTTCGGGTTGACCCGGCGGGTTGTCGGGTCAACCCGATAACCCGTTTAATTTAAAAAAAAAATAAAATTTCCCGCTTCCCGCCCGCTGCCCGCTACCCGCTGCCCGCTGCCCGCGCGCCCGCTGCCCCGCTGCCCCGCCCGATCGAGCCCGCTGCCCCGCGCCGACGCACGCGCCGCGTGTCCGCTGCGCCGACGCCCACGCCTGCTGCCCCGCTGCCCGCAGCCCGCGCCTCCGCCCCGCGCTGCCCCGCTGCCGCGTGTCCGCTCCGCGCTGCCCCGCCGGCGACCGCCTCCGCCTCGCGCTGCCCCGCCGGCGACCGCCTCCGCCCCGCCTTCCCGTGTCGGGTCGGGTCAACCCGGCAACCCGCCGGGTCGGGTTCGGGTTCGGATTTCCGACCCGTTTTTCTACCCGGGTCGGGTTAGGGTCGACCCGTTTGTAACGCGGGTCATTCCGGGTTCGACCCGAACCCGACCCGTGACCCGAAATTGACACCCCTAATGGGGAGAGGCGTGAGGGGGTTGGGAATGAGCGGAGGGGTGCTGAATTTGAAAGGAGAGAGGCTAATTATGATCGAAGGGTGTTGAATTTAAAAGGAGAAGAGGGGATTTTGATGAAGGGTTTAGGTATAAGCGTAGAAGGGATGATTGGAACATTTGGGGGGATCAACCACTTTGGGGAATGAAAAATTAAGGAGGAAACAAGGGAAAAGGGAGAGATCTGAGGGTGAGGAAGCTGAAGATGCCCATTTTTAAGGGAGATGATGCACATAGGTGAATCTACAAAATGGAAAGGTATTTTACCGTCAATAGGTTGACAGAGGAAGAAAGACTTATGGCGGCCAGGATGTTCTTGGGGAAAAGCATTGGCATGGTACCAGTGGAGGGATACTGGGGAGTTTAAGGACTACTTGTTGGAACGTTTTCGAACCAGCATGGAAGAGGACTTCTATAAGCAGTTTTTTGCTCTAACTCTGGAGGGGACGGTGTTAAAGTACTGTGAGAAATTTGAGCAATTGGCCAGCCGACTGGACCGACTTCCGAAGACTATACTATAGGGAAATTTTATGAAAGTCCTCAAACTAGATATTCGAGTGGCAGTTAGAGTAATGAGATCTTGTGATTTGGGAGAAGCCATGAAGCTAGCCCAGTTAGTGGAGGATGAAAAGGCACTTGGAAAGAGGGATTGGAGGCAGCTGCTTAGGAGGTTTGTATTGGATGACCATCACTTTTTTTGGCATCTAAGGAACCAACACCAGGTATTCTTAGGGAGACCTTGAAAGAAGACTATAGAAGGGAGACCTAAGGGAAACTTCAAGAAGCTCACAGAGACGGAGTTACAGGAGAAGAGGGTGAAGGGATTATGTTTCAAATGTGATGAGAGGTTTACTGGGGCACAAATGTAAGGACCGAACTCTTTAGGTTCTCACAATTTTTTATGACGAAAAAATTGAGGAGAGAGCCGTACAAGAGGATGAAGCGACAGTTTCCATCTTTCCAACTTGAGGACAAGTTGGGTCTTTGGAAGGGGAGTATTGATAGATCAGTCCCTCTTGAACCGATAATGGTTGAGTCGGTCCCTCCTAGACTGTCCAAAGTTCACGCCAGGCAGAACAATTCCGTATAGATTTGTTGTATTAGTTTATGTTTTAAGTAGATTTTTTTCCCTAGGGTTAGTTTTATGCATGTTGTGTTTGCTGAATTGAGATTGTTTCTTAGGTTGAGTGGGCTCTAGCCAGCGGCTAGGGATTTGGAAGAACCGGATCTTCCTTTCCAATTGAAGATCCACTTGTATCTTGCTATTTCCTTCATAAATCTTTCAATAAAAAGTGTCTCGAGTGTTTCTATTCCTAGTTTTCTTATTGTATATTCTCTGGTTTTGCTGAAATCAAATTTCAACCTAGGGTTTTCTAAATTTTTGCATCCACTTACTATCATATTTTCAATCAACTCTATGTAAAGAGTTTATATATAATTATTTAATAGGAGCTTGCAAAAAAAAGTCCTTCTTGATGGTGAAATCTTGAAATTTGATGATGTACAAATTAAGACCAGTAAAAGGAATATGTGAAAGCATTATAAAGTGAGGCACATTAGTGGCTTGAAGAGGAACTAAATCTCGATTGGACAGATTAGTGAAGAAGTTTACATCTCTGTATTGACACTTGAAAAGGTGACCAATGCTATGGTAACAGCACGTGGATGCAATGATAGTACCATCTGTATGACATTAAACATTAGAATAATGGTAAAAGCTAGTAAATTTAGTGTTATTGATACAAGAGGAGCAAAGAAAGATGAAGGTTCTATCAAATAAGTTCATCCACAAAAAAGGGTATTACAAGGAAAATGGCACATCAACATCAATGAGTAGCATGATGGTAAGCAAAAATCATGAGAAAAGTTTAACATGTTTACTACTGATAGATTGAAGCACTGCAAAGCTCAATCAACTCTCACTATTGATTGAGAGGGGGTGCCACAGAGATGATTCTCTCTATCAGGCTAACATACTTGTAATTTCTCCAAGTGGGAGATTATTAAGGGGTATGGAGTTCAATTTTTCCATATTTCTCTCATACAAGTTTGACTTCAAAATTATTTCTAATCAATGAAAATTTTGGATAAGATTTAGACCAAATCTAATTTTGATTTTCGTGTTTGGTGGCTATCAAACTCAAGATCATTTTCAAACCTTACATAACTTTAAGTTCATTGTTCTATAAAGGAGATAAAATCAATGAGTACATGGCACCTCTCAACTTTCCTTATGGATACCGTTAAGGCAGCAAGGACTTCTCTTGGTCAAGAGGAGAGGCTGATGGAGAGTCGGTGAGCTCATCGATGGAAAGCAAGCATTAGTAGCAATGCATCTATCTCGTTTAAGAAGAGGTTCTCAACAAAAAGGAGAATGCTCCAAGGATCAACTGGGGCATCAGTCTTGGTCGATGGAGTGGAGTAGCCGGAGGTCGAGGCAAAGTGGTCGGCAATGCAAGTTGACAAGGAGTGTGGCAATCGGAGTAAGAGGTGGCCAATACCCTTAAAGAGGTAGTGGCATACAAAAATGTGAGCTTGTAACTGAGTTAGTAAACAAAAGCAAAGGAGCTTGAATGCCATGCAGTAACAAAACAGTGGAATAAGTAAAGGTATATCAAGTTTATGGTATTCTATATATATAAGGAGAGAGAGAGAGAGTAAACCAAAGCAAAGGAGTTTGAATCGCATGCAATTACAAAACAGTGGAATAAGTAAAGGTATATCAAGTTTATGGTATATATATATATATATATATATATATATATATATATATAATATCTCCTCTTGAGATTTTTTTATTTGTTGCTTTAAAAATCAAACAAGAGGAAAAGGAGAATAAAAAGAGCAACTAGAGAAAGAGAAAAATCAAATGAGGCAAAAGAGTGAATGTTTAGGGTGTGCAAATATATTGTATCTTATAATTGTCTCTAGATCATTGTTTAAACTTGCACAATATGAGACCCGCCTCAGTGCAATTCCAGTGAAAAACACCTCGAGATTTTTTTATGGGGCTTGTACCTCGTCTTGACTGAGGACCTCCTTGAGATGCACCTCGCCTCACTAGCATGAGTCATATGCCCCACCTTATTTATATATATTTTATTAAAACTTATCTAAATCCTAAACTAAAGACCCAAACAAATCATGTTTTAATACGCCCCCGAGCCACAACAACTTCCTCTCAACTGTCTCCACCTCCAACCAGCCGCCTTTGCTGTAGCCACCACAGTCGTAGCTAACACCGGGGATCACTTGAAAACCGCACACCACCACCTCCTCTTTTAAAAATTTTGGAGTGTTATTCTCATCATTATGTTAATGACAAATATTTATAAAAGAGGAAGATAACTGAAATAAATGAAAAAGAAGCAGATTGGGAGGCGTTAGACTCCACAAAATGAAGTTGGGGAGGTATAAATTTGTTATGATGATTATTCAAATAAAGACCACCTCAATGATGACAGTGCAGATGATTTCTGAGTTATTGTCAATTATTTCAACTTTTTTTAAGAATTAAATGTGGATAAGTACAGAACTAAGAAAAAAAGAATTTGAAGTTGAACTTGATGATATATGACACTTTTATGCAATTCACAAAATTTATGTAATTTTGCTCTTGTAATATTTGGATTTCAATTCTACTTCACGGAATTTATCGCTTGTCACTTCACGTCTTATACAATCTTTTCTTTTATATGTATGTCAATTTATTACTTCATTGTTCAATAGAAAATTAATAAGTCAATCTTTATCATATTATTTGGATATTATATAAAAAGTCATTAATACTTATTTTTACTTTACGCAATTTTTGGATTTGAGACTTATGCCTCAAATGCCTTAAACGAAAAAAACCTTAATACCAAATTGCGCAATTTTAAACCTTGAACTAGATTAGGGATCATTTCTCTCTATAAGATTGTGGACATATGTGGATCTCTTATAACCACGTAAACTCACTTCTATACTTTTTTTATATTATCATTGCAAATTAGAGTGTAAGTGAGTCAAGCCAGCTCGAGCTCAACTCATTAACGAGCTCGCGAGTCAAGCTTATCGAGCCATGAGTTCGAGCTCGAGCCTATACTCAAGCTCATATATTAAACGAGTTTGAGCTCGAGCTCAGCTTGTAAGCTCGTTGATAATATAAAACTAACATTATATAATATATTTTAATCTTTTTAAATTAATTCTATATTAAAAATAAAATTCTTAAAATACTAAAATTTTTAATTTAAAATTAAAAAATTGAACGCAACAATCGAGTCAAACTCGAGCAATTGAGTCGAGCTCAAGCCTATAAATTTTTTACGAGCCAAGATCGAGCCTAGTGAATAAGTTCGAGCTTAGTAAGAACTAAGCATGCTTAGCTCGATTAGGCAGATACTCGACTCGACTCATTTACACCCCTATTATAGATTGCTTTACATGCAAATCACCAAACCAAAGTAGCCCGTGAAGGCATGAAATATAAAAGAGAAACAATAACACTAATCCTTTATAACAACGGTTTCTCAAAGCTAAGAAAACCTAGTGGATCTTACCAATCATATGACAAAAATATGTCAAATCCAGATGGATGATAAAATTATTAATCAACAAACTAAAAAAACCCAGTAAATCGTTTCAATTTACATCAACGTCGCAAGTTTAAAAATAGGGCTAGGGAATAACGCCCATATTCACATCAATTATGGATGCCCTTCCTCGTTAAAGGCACAAAACTTAACAGAAACATAAGCAGCAAATAAATTTTGCTGGGCCACGTAAATGAGAGAAATCTTTCCACATTTTCCGCATAACAACCGAGAAAACTTGATAGAGGCAATAAGAAAACAGGCAAAAAGGGCCTTTTTAGGGCCTGTTTGGATGCAGGATTTATTCCGGATTTAAGCAAGATTTGAGCTAAATCCTGCCAAACGCCGAAAAACGCAAAGTTAAATCTCACGGTAAGTATAAGCTCCGCTTCACAGCGTGTTCGACCTTTTTTCTCCTAAATCCCGGATTTCGTAAATCCGATAGTTTGGTGGATTTAAGAAATTTTGTCTAAGAAGCGCGCTGAAGGGGTGAAAGATCGTTACCTTTGCAGCGAGCGAGTTCCCGTCGTTAATTCCGATCCAACATCGTCGAACTATCGTGAATTTCCGTCCGAAAGAAAGGAACGTCGTTGAAGGAGGCGAAGAAGCTAGCGCCTTGTGCAGGCAAAGTCGAACAGGTCGAAGGAGGCGAAGAAGGTAGCTATGTCGAACGGCAACAAAGAGGAGAAATTATTACGTGCTGAGCCCCAATCAGAGCAGTCTGTACATTGCTAAATATACGTTACATATAATCTGTGTATAATAGGCGACATGACTTAATTTGAATAATCCCGCACTTAATAAATTAATTTTATTATACGTGCATTAAAAATATATGAAAAAAAATTTTAAAATAAAATTTTAATATATATATATATATATTTAATTATATTATCATTCTTAATAAAAATATTTAGTTTATCACTATAAGTAATTATAACTATTCATTATTTTAATAAAAAGTTAAAATATTTGTGTTAAAAGCATAATAGACAATATATATTACTATAATTTTACAATTTAATATCAAAAAATACATGTATTTTCTCTATATAACAAATAATGACAGAAAAATAATTAATTAATATTTAGAATAAAATATTATTATAAATATGTCATTATAGCTTGATATTGAGATATAAACTGTTGGATTATTGGTCCATATTTTAGATTGTTTCTTGTATGTACTTTCTTTTGGTTTTTTACTTGTATTGTCTTTGATATAACTTAGGCCTAATTTGATTGGGTGTTTTTGATGCTTATTCCTTTTTAAAGCAGTAAAATTTATTTTTCTTTACTGTTTGGTTTGTCAAACCTCATTCCCAATAACTCCATTTTTGTCATTTTTCTGCTGTTTTGAAAAAGCTTTTTATATGTGCTTCTCCGTTAGAAAACTCCTTTCTCTGAACCGATGTTTCTTAAAATTACCTTTTACAAAAGTACCAAATAACCAAACGAAACCTTATTTTGTCTATAAATAATTGTAATAGGTTGTAATAGGATATGTCATAATGGTACAAGTTCTGTTCATTCTCTCTCTCTCTCTCTCTCTCTCACACACAAAAAGAAGAGCTTCTCTTCCGCAATCAAGATCTTAACATCCGGTATCAGAGCTGGGAGGTGGAGGAAAGAAATCAAATCAGGCTAGTTGTATGGATCTGCGGACGGAAGGCTCGCAAGAAGGGCTGGGTCGCTAGTTAAGCGAGAGGCCAGAGCAAGCTATCGTGCAAGGCGTGGCGCGCAGGGAGGCCACGGAGCTTGCAAGGTCGCCGGGGCAGGCTTGTTGTGCGGGTACAAGGGCTTGCGAGGACGGCGTTCGGAAGGTCGCGCAGAGGCACACAGAGGCAAGGCGCTGGCATACGCGTGTAGGGCGAACGGGACGGATGCGGGTTGCGTTGGGTTCGAGCACACAAGTTATCCGCAGGCTTCATCAGGTGGAGTCGTTGTCTAGGAGCGTGCGGAGGTGGGTTTGGCGTCGCAGGTCTCGCATAAAGGGCGGAGCCGGAAGGCCAGCAGGGTGGCAGGTAGAATCGCAGTGGTGCATTTGCCCAAGAGGTTGGACACCGCATGTGAAGTTGAGCCACAGGACCGCACTCGAGTGCGGCAGATGCGTGTTCCACAATCAAGAATTGAAGCAGATCCCACAAAGAGAAGGGCGCAGTTCTGCGTATATGCTAGGGCTGCTCTAGTCAAACACAAACAGTAATCAGAATTTTTTGATTATTTTCGATGAAATCTTGTGAATAGGAGCAGATTGGTGTCGTTGGGGCACAGATCAAGTTTTGGTTTATTGATCATGTTGATGCAAAGGTTTGAAATCGATAAGTTCAAGGGGCAGAACGATTTCAGCCTGTGGCGAATCAAGATAAAGGCTTTACTAATTCATCAAGGTTTTGCCGATGCAATTTCAATGGAAAATCTTGCTGCAGTCACTGACAGGGTCTGGGCTAGGGAAATGCGACTGAAGGCGCACAATATCATCCTTCTTTCTCTTTGTGACGAAGTGTTGAGGGAAGTTGCTGAAGAAGGCTCGGTATTAGAGGTATGGAGGAAGCTTGAAACAATTTATATGAAAAGATCGCTTACTAATCGTCTATTTTTAAAGAAACAATTATACACGCTCCAAATGGAAGAAACAGAGGAACTCAGAAAGCATTTGGATGATTTTAATAAATTGATTCTTGACCTAAAAAATGTTGATGTGACAATAGACAAAGAAGATTAAGGAATCATACTCCTTAGCTCTCTACCGAAGATATATGAGAACATAGTTGACACTATGTTGTATGGGAAGCAAAAATTGACAATGATAGAGATAAAATCTGTCTTAATGTCAATGGATGTTCAGAGAAAATTCGAACAGAAAGAAGATAATATTGGCGACATTCTGATCGCAAGAAGAAGATCAGAATTCAGGAGGAATAAGTCCAACAAAAAATGTTTTCTTTGCCAAAAGGAAGGGCACTTTAAGAAAAATTATCCTAATTTGTTGAAACTGCAAGGAGCTGGACTCAATTCAGATGCCAGCTTAGCCGTAGCAGCAGATTTGGGAGACAATTGGACTGAATCTGATGTTTTGTAAAATTTAGGCTAAGGTGAAGATTGTTGGATTATTGGTCCAGATTTTATGTTGTTTCTTGTACGTGCTTTCTTTAGGTTTCTTGCTTGTATTGCCTTTAATATAACCTATTTTGTCTATAAATAATTGTAATAGGTTGTAACAGGATATGCCATAATAATATGAGTTCTATTCATTTTCTCTTCCCTCTCTCTCTCTCTCTCTCTCTCTCTCTCTCTCTCTCTCTCTCTCTCTCTCTCTCTCTCTCACACACACACACACAGAAAGAAGAGTTTCTCTTCCTCCATCAAAATCTTAACATAAACTAAAACGGTAAAAGAGATAAAAAAAATTATCTTAATTCATTCACAAAAGAATAGCTCGTCCATAATAAAATTTTACCATCTTATAACAATTTTTTGAAAAGCAATTTTGATAATGAAATATGCATCTTTAATGGAAATGAGAATATTGGTAAAACTAATAACCATTTATTTTATCTTAAGATGCATATTTCATCAAATGATTAAAAAAAGTATGCAAAGAGATTTTATTTTATAGATAAAAATATAATTGCAATTAGAGAGATTTCTAAATAAAAAAAATTGATGCATCTTTGACATCCAAAGCTTTCCTACTGCAGTAGAGGAGTTGCAAGAAGTTGATATGATCTTCTCGTCGTGGCAACACTGCCATTACAAAGGAGTTGTTAGGAGCACTACAGTTAGATCATTTTCCCAACATCATAGAAATAGGAGAGATCGTAAAGGATTGTGTAGAGTTTCAGATAGAGTGAGAGTTTGATGAGTTACAAGAGTTCTAATATATAATATAACAAGGAATATAAAGAGTTATAAAGAGGGGAATATAAATATGAATTAATATTATATGGAATATGAAGAGGAAAATATGAAGAAGAATAATAAATATAAGGGATACAAAGAGGAGAATATGAAGGGATATTTAATTAATAATAATTAAAATCATGATAAAAGGGAATAAGAAGAGTATGATATTATAAAAAGAGAATACGAAGGGGTATTCAATAAATGTGAATGAAGACTAAGAAGCATTAGAGAATTCAAAGTATATATATTTTTATTTATTTGCTTAAATAAAAATTAATTATTTTTAAAATAATTAATTAATCATAATAAGATAATAAAAATAACAGTCATAATTCCATTTTAATAACTAATATGAAAGGTTAGAATTTTGTTTTAAAGAAATTCAAGTTGCTTTTATAATAATAATATTTATAATAATAGATATATATTTTTCAAGCTGAATTTTGAGAGATGAAGAGTAAGTTAATTTTTTTATAATAAATTTGATAGTGAATGGTGCAAATGTAACATATGAATTAATATAGTAATTTTAAATAATTTAATATTTACATTAATTTCTATTAAAAGTAAATTATGCAGTTAAATGATAGCATGCAGAATAAGCGAACAATAATACTAATTAAGATAGAATTAAAAATGAGGGAATTGAAAAAATAGAATTTAATTCAAATTTTTATATAATAATCATACATTTAAATGTTATAGTTCGATATTCATCATAAATTTAAGTGCTAGAATTCAATATGAGAAGAATTACAAATTAGTTTTATAATAGTATATATATGATAAATATTAATTAATGAATTATATTATTAATTGCTAGAGTATGTATTAATTAAAATATAATTAAAATAAATATATTAATTAATATTAATTAAATATAAAAATAAATATAATTAAATGCACTAATTGACTCTTACTTAAATGTAATTAATGCAAACAAAATGAAAAATATCATGCATTTAAATGAATAAATGAAGTTAATAAATAAGTTAATTAAATGCATAAATAAAATGAAAAGTTGAGATTTATCTTTAATAAATTAAATGGAAGACTATGATTGCATTTGGGAGGAATCCTAAGCCACACTTATATAGTAGTATAGATAGTATAGATAATGGCTTGAGACAATAATACAAAAGAATTCATTATTTTTAATTAGAAATTATTCTAATTAATTTAATTAATATAATTTAAAATATAAATAATTAATTAGATCACTAAAGGTATAAATATTAATTCAAAAATTAGTTTGTAATAGAATACTTAATTTAATAATTAAATAATTAGTTGAGTAAATAATTAAATAATTAGTTATTTTAAAGAAAATTAAATAATTATTAATATAATTAATAATCAAATAATTATTAAAATAAAATCTAATTAAGTAATTAAATAATTAGTATTATAATTAGTAATTAAATTATTTATTAAAATATTTGATAAGCAATCTAATTTCAAAATTATATTATTTTTAATTGTAACTTATTAATAATAATTAAAATTGGAATTAATAAGTATATAGTATTTAAAACACAAATTAAATTTGATTTTTTAATGAGTTAACCATCTTAAATCCTAAGTATTCTTGCCAAACAATCTCACAAGATTTATCATTATATAACATACTTCTTAGCAAATAGTTTTTAGGATTTATCACCTATAGGATTTAGTAAATCCAAATTTAAAGGATTTAAGAAATCCTACTTAAGTTAAATCCATATTACATCCAAATATGCCCTTAATGTTCACCGAAGAATCCAGAGAAAACCCAATTACCGGCCTTTCATGCAGCCCTAAGTGGTCAGTCGTTCGTCAAGAGTGTCGAGCTTTATCTCATCCACCTCCGACTTCAATGCAATAATTCCACTTTCCCTTCTTAATGTGTTCTCCCACCTCATAGAATAGAACCAAAAAACACATTCAAATTTCTATAGAAAAATTTTGGTTGATGCTTACTAGTGGTATTTACATAAATCTTGCCAAAGAGCAAAAAATGACAACTTTAAACCCTACAAAATCTTAAATCTCATTTCTCCCCATTTTACCTTGATCACTGATTTAATAAATCTGGCATGGGATGGATTTAACTTAAATATAAATCCGCAAGTTTGATGACACAACCCAACCTGATATGACATGATATCACACAGCTCATGCCATGTCAAATTGTGGCAAGACTAACCCAAATATTTGATAGAGAAGTGCTGAAATAAAACTTCCAATTTATGTACTATACAGAGCCACTAATAAATATAATATAATATGAAAGGCTACTAAATCTTAACATGATTTTTTATATATCATCCAAAAATATATAATTTGAATATTATCTACAACAATGCTATACAACAAAGAGAATAACAAAATAAAAGTAAAGCTTGTAAAAATTAAAATTAATCAAAACATACCTACAGCACAAATTGGAGCCTGGCATCCAAACTAGTCAGCTTACTCCTTACCCTTTTGCAGGCCTAAAAATATAAGCAAAAGCAATGATGAGCTAACTGACTCAGTAGGCTATCATAATCTAAAATAGAAATTAATAACTAAAATCAAAAGAACTCAAAATAGAATCATTTACTTAAAATGATTTTAATTAAATAAATATAAAAAATAACTAAATTATAAACAAATACTTCATAATGATTATCAGAATAGTTCTTAATCCCAAATTTTTATACATCTTCATCACCAAAATCCCACCTCGTACCCATTGACACCAGCATAATAGAATCCCACCATAGTCGCCCACTAGTTCTGGCATCACAATACTTCAATAATAGAATCTCACCTCAGTCGCCCACTAGCATCAACATCACAACACTTCGATAACAAAATTTTACCTTGGTCGTCCACTAATGTTGGCATCACATTACATCACAAAAAATCACATCACATTTCTTTCATATTTTTCAATGTATTTCATTAAGTAAAAGCATAATTGGACTGAAATTAAAAATTGCCAAAATGTTCTAATGATAGACAACAGAAATACTACCAAGCAAAAATTTATAATTTCAAAATATAACTAAATTATCAGTGATTGTGTAAAATATCATTATAAAACTTTAATAAAATTGAAGTACTATTTTTAGCTGCCAAAATAAATTTCTAAGCATGCAAAAATCACTGCATTTTAAAAATCACTAGGCAAAAAAATTCTAGAATATACTAAAAATATTCATGATCTCACTCTCTATAACATATAAAAAGTTATACAGTAAAACGTAACCTACCTCAAGACAAGCAGATTTTCTAATTGGACCGACGGACGAAAATGGTTCAACAACTATAATAGCCTGTATTTTAACTCTGCCAAATATTTTTTCTAGAGTAAATATAAGTCTAAATCACAAACTATCTTTGTTATAGCATTGATATTACAGTATTTTAATTATTTAATTTTTTTGTATTTTTTAGGCACTCGTGAAAATCTTGAAAAAATTGATACATGTTGGTACAAAGTGGAGATTTTGGGACCGTCAAGTATTCATTTTGCAAACTAATTTCATCAAAGTTTTGTAAATAAAATGTATTATTTTATAAATATTTTCTATAATTTTTGAAGTTATAAATTTCAAGATATAAAATGATTTATATAATTAATTATTAGTAATATTATATTATAAATATTCTAAGTCATTAACTAAAATCATTATAAAAAAATCCATTTCTCTTTTATGAAAATAGCTAAGAGAGAAATGGAAAGAGAATTTGAGAGAAAAATAGAGGAGAGAGAAAAAAGATATCTAGATTTAGAGGTCACGAAGCGATTTTTTGCAGTCGATCCAGTTGGGAGATTTGCTAGTCTCGCTGTAAAGAATATTTAACCTATTTCTAATTTCAAGAATTTTATATTTTTGATATCTTTTTGATCAAATTTGTATTTCTGTTATAAAAAATCGAGAATAATTTTATATTGGTAAAACTTTTACCGCGTAACTTTTTATATGTTATAGAAGAGAAAAAGGAAATCTAGATTTAGAGGTCGTAGAGTAATTTTTGGCAGTCGGTCCAATTGGGAGATTTGCTCGTCTCGTTGTAAGAAACCTTTACCCTATTTCTAATTTTATGGATTTTATATTTTTGATATTTTTTGATCAAATTTGTGTTTTCATTACCTAAAAATGAGAATAATTTTGTATTAGTAAAACTTTTAGTGCATAACTTTTTATATATTATAGAGATTGAGATTATGAATATTTTGAGTTTTTATTTGTGATTTTTTAGTAAGTGATTTTGAATATACAATTATTTTTGCTTACTCAAAAATTAATTTGACGTCTAAAAATAGTGATTTAATTCAACTAAAACTTCAAAATATTATTTAATGTAATATTTGATAATTTGGTTAAATTTTGAAAATATAAATTTTTTTAGTATGATTTTTATTATCTACAGTTTTGACATTTTGACACTTTTTGAATTAAGCACCATTATACTTTATTTATTGCAATATATTGAAAATGAATGTAAATATATGATTGATATTACTATTATAGTACTGTGATAATAATGTATGTATAAAATATAAAGATTGGTTAACCCGTTAGTTGGAGACTGATTGAGCAGTATAGGATCGATGGTATGCTGACGGGCTTTTCTTTAAATATGTGATTTAGTGTTGTCCTTGACTGATTCACGTGATACTCTAATTGGGATATAAGGAGATAATTACTATATCGACGGGTAAAGAGTGATGACTCTATTTACTGAAACAACGATTAACTGACACTGATATGATACTGAAAAATACTGTATAGCCAAAATTCTTACTTATTTAGTGTAACTACTGAAATGGATGTTATTGAGGCATTGTTCATATTACTGTATGGATTTATTATTAATATTATTATGGTTTATTGATACAAAAAATATGATATATTCATTGAGCATGCGATATATATGATATATAGAATAACTGGATAACATATATACACTCATATATGATTTTACTATATTGATTTGATTTAGATGGTCTTTACTGATGTTCTGATTTGATGTTTTATCTAATTTTTGTACTGTTTGGTATTACTGATATGACGATTACTTAATATATTTGACACTCGTATTGGTTTATTATTTTATTGGGTTCCGTATCATAATGTTTTACTATTTATAGATTATACTACTACTACATGTGAATTTTATTATTTCTACATTGATTTAATAATCATATAAATGATACTACTATATATGATTTGATCCCTGACATGAATATTGTGCATTTACTGTACTTTGAATTCAATTATAACTTTTAGTTACCTACTGGACTTTTTAGCTAATTATATGTGGTTAAATGATTTCAAATCAAGGCACAAGATTAAGAGAGTGAGGTTGGTCAGGATTATTCAGGTTCTGTTTGTTTTTATTTTAGTTATTCTTTTATACTCATGACAAAATAGTTATGACAGGATTATATAGATTTTGAGTAGTGTATATGATTTTTAGGAATTGAATACACATGTTGTTGCGGACTCAAATATACGCGGCGATAGAGTTTAATATTTCCGTCTCAGCGTTGTACGTATATCCAGCACACAAACAGAAGAGTGAAAGAAACACCAGGATTTTTACGTGGAAAGCCCTGAAAAAGGGAAAAACCACGGGGCCACGCCCAGTTGAAAAAGTTCCACTAGTGTTGTTTGAAATACACGAGGCTGACTCGTCCTTTAACTTCAGGACAATCAGATTACAATGAGTATCAATTACAAGGCCAAGCAGAGTTCCAACGTCACTCGGGCGTCAGACAGAATTCCGGCGTCACTTGGAAAGAAGTCCGGCGTCACTCGGACGTCGGGTAGAATTCTAGCGTCGGGCAGAATTCCGACGTTGCTCCCGTGTCGGGTAGGGCTCCGGCGTCCCTCGGGCGCCTGGTGGTGCTTCGGTGGTGTTCCGGCGGTGTTCCGGCGGTATTCCGGCGGAGTTCCGGCGGTGTTCCGGCGGTGGTCGAGGAGGAGTTATTCCCTCCTAGGCTTCTCTTCTCTTCCTTCTCTTCTTCTCTTCTTGGCTTGGGGTCCCCTCTTAAGAGAAATGAGGGGCTATTTATAGTTTTTCTGGAGTGGCATAGCCCGTAAATAGATGAGGGATCAAGGGCAAATAAGGAGTGATCCGGATGAACAGCCGATATTGAATCCCTTGATCGTGAACCGTTTATCAAGCATTTGAAGGTCTTAATGATATCAGAATTCTGCGATCTTGGACTCGTTGGATTCGCCTCGTCGAGCCGCTCGATTCGAGTATAAGCTCGTCAAAATCGGAGACCGTTTGGTAACACAAATTGCTGTTTGATGCTTCCAACAGCACTTCGGGTACTTGATTTGGACTCGTTTGGGCTCGGATTGAGTCAAATTTGGTGTTGTTGGATTCGTATTTCCGAGACGCTCAGTTCGACTGTAAGCTTGCTGAAATCGGAGTTTAAATAGTCTCCGAATTAATTTTTGAAGTTTACAACTTGAGTTTTTCCTCGAGATTCGTGCCCGATCAAGATAATTTTCCGATGACGTATTAGTTGCCCCCCTATTTTTGGACGACAAAGCTCCAGGAGTCCAAAAATATATGTGTCGGCTTTTCACTTTGGCAAAATCGCAAAAATTTGCGTTCCAAAAATTAAATGTTTGCTCGAACTTGATCATAGAGGCCCCGTTGAGCTCCGAAAGTGTCAAAATTGAGTCCGGAACGTCGAAAAATGTGTCAGGGGACCCCAAAAATGTCGAATTTGGACCGTCCGGGCCCGAAATCGGAGCCCGGGAACGCGTAGGCGGCCGAACCGGCCGGCCTGCCGGCCGGCCGCCGCTCGCCGCCGCCCGCGGCGGCGCCTGCGCCAACCAGCGCGTCCGCGCGCAGAACCGCGCGGAACCGCGCGGTTATAACCGCGCGGGGCGCGGTTATAACCGCGCGGGGCGCGGTTAATTTTTTAAAAAAAATAATTTTTTTTTTAAAGTGGCGGGGCCCAAAAAATTCCGAAAAAATCTCAAAAAATTCCGAAAAATTTGAAAAAATTCAGGGAATTTAATAAAATTTTGGAATCCTCCCCCCCTCAAAAATAATATAAATAGACCCCCAGGGCCTAGGAGAAACTCGCCCCTTCTTCCTTTCTCCCTCTCGCTTTTGGCATTTTGAGGCTTTTCGCCGTTTTTGAGTAGGTGACTTTCCCTACTTAACTCGGCGCCCCTCCCTTTGCGCAGAATTTAGAGTATTCCTCTCTTCTCCCCTCTAGTTTCTGGCATTTTGAGGCCTTCCGCCGTTTTTGAGTAGGTAACTTTCCCTACTTAACTCGGCGCCCCTCCTTTTGCACAGAAGTTAGAGTATTCATCTCTTCTCCCCTCTAGTTTCTGGCATTTTGAGGCCTTCCGCCATTTTTGAGTAGGTGGCTTTCCCTACTTAACTCGGCGCCCCTCCTTTTGCACAGAAGTTAGCGGTTTTCCCTCTTTTTTCTCTCATTCTGGCTTTCTGACAGTTGAGGCATTCCGTTGTTATTCAGTAGGTGATTTTCCCTACTTGAGACAACGCCCCTCCTCTTGTACCGGAGTTAGAAATTTCTTTTCTTTTTCATTCCTTCATGTGGAGGTGAGATGTTAGTCGGAGGGAGTCTGAAGATGGTCGGAAGTCAGGCGTCGGGAAGAAGTACGGCGTCGGGTAGAACTCCGACGAAAATCCGTCGGCGGGAAGAAGTCCTATGACGGGTTGAAATTCGATGTCAGGTAGAAGCCCAAAAAACATCCGGCGATGGGCAGAAGTCCGACGTCGGGAAGAATTACAGCGTCGGGTTGAAGTCCGACGAGGGTCCGACGACAGGCATAAGTCCGGCGTCGGGTAGAAGTTCGACGAAAGTCACGCGACTGACAGAAGTCTTTCAACGGGAGGAAGTTTGGTGTCAGATAGAAGTCTGACGAAAGTCCCGCGATTGGCAGAAGTCCTGCGTCGAGTGGAAGTACGGTGTCGGGCAGAAGTCCGACGAAAATATTGGGCAAAATTCCAACGAAAGTCCGGCGATGGGCAGAGACCCAGCAACGGGAAGAAGCTCGTCGTTGGGTAGAAGTCCGATGAAAGTCCCTCGACGGGCATAAGTACAACGTCGGGTAGATATCCGAGGCAAGTCACGCAACTGGCAGAAATACAACGTTGGGTAGAAATTCGACGAGGGTCTGGCGACGGGCAGATGATGGCCGGCGTCCAGTAACATTGTGTTAAGGCAATATTCATCCATACTGAAGTGTGCCAACATTAGATATTACTGAATCAAGAGGCCGAAGTAGTGTGACATGCCAATATTCTGGCAATACACTAACACTGTCAACTGAGTGGAGGTCTGATGATGATCCAGTTATGTCCTTTCTTTAAAGGAGCAGTTATAGGAGATGCTTGCGTGCAGTAAGGGAGAAGTCACTTAAATCCACCAAGGATATTTGACTGTGTTAAAGTTACTTGTTACTGGATGATACTAGCTTGTATGAGTGTCACCAGTGTACCTTTTGATTTCAACTTCTGGTGAGAAGAAATATATATTTGAATCTGAATTTATGTAACTCCAATGATATTGTATATGAAATGAGGATTTGTCCCCTAGAGGGACCTGAATTGTTATTGCATCTGTAAGACATGCTTTGTGCTTTTGATGTATTATTAGTTTGAACGAATGTGAGAGACATCCTTTTAGGATGTTTGACATATCTGAGACTGTAAGTCAAAGCCCTTGCTTGATGACGTTAAGGGAAGATGTTAGATTAAATCTCCCCAAGAATGATCTTCCAATGATTGGGATACAAGACATCATCCAATGACATTTGACCTATATGAGGTTGTATGTCAGAGCCCTGCTCAATGACGTTAACCTGTATAGGAGTGGTCGAGGGAATCCACCAAGGATGTGAGACCTATCCGAGGTTGTATGTCGGAGCCTTTGCTCGACGATGTTAACCTGTATGGAAGAGGTCGAGAGAATCCACCAAGGATGTGAGACCTATCCGAGGTTGTATGTCGGAGCCTTTACTCGACGACGTTAACCTGTATGGAAGAGGTCGAGAGAATCCACCAAGGATGTGAGATCTATCCGAGGTTGTATGTCGGAGCCTTTGCTCGACGACGTTAACCTGTATGGAAGAGGTCGGGAGAATCCACCAAGGATGTGAGACCTATCTGAGGTTGTATGTCGGAGCCTTTGCTCGACGACGTTAACCTGTATGGAAGAGGTCGAGAGAATCCACCAAGGATGTGAGACTTATCCGAGGTTGTATATCGGAGCCTTTGCTCGACGACGTTAACCTGTATGGAAGAGGTAGGGAGAATCCACCAAGGATGTGAGACATGTCCGAGGTTGTATGTCGGAGCCTTTGCTCGACGACGTTAACCTGTATGGAAGAGGCCGGATCGAATCCCCCTGGGATCGATCTTCCAGTGATTGAGAAGTAATAAAGACTGCATATTTCTCGAATCAAGGATAAAGAGACTATATTTGTCAGTAGTTTTTCACTGTCATTTGTATTCTTTTTAAAGAAAGAGACAATATCAAAACTGGACGAACAACACATTATATTACTGTAAGACAATAATTCCCTTGTACAACAGAAGAGATACATATAGGGACAACCACATCATTTGACTTGGTAGAAATACTAAGGACATTAGAGTGACATCCTACTGATCATAGAAGAGATACATGGTGACACATGACAAGTAGTATTACTAACACAAAGGTTCAAGTTGCAGCATTACTCAATCTCACCAACCATTTGAATATTATTCAATGGTTGTCTTTGTTGTTGTTGATTTTGCCCCCCAGTGGGGCGAGCTTCTTCTCGGGTAGGTGGGTTCCCAATAAACTGTTGAAGATAGCCCTGGCGGATAAGTCTTTCAATCTCATCCTTAAGTTGCCGACACGCTTCAGTAGTGTGGCCACGACTACGATGAAAGTGACAGTACTGATCTTGATTTCCTGTATTTAGCTTCGAAGGATGCGGCCATTTCACTTTGTCCTGATCTTGAATCGCCATTAACACATTTGCTTGAGATGTGTTGAGCGGAGTGTACTCTTTCTCCTGCCGAGGTTCTCGTTGTGGTAATGGGGGCCTAGAAGGTAGATTGATATTCCCTTGCTTTTTCCGTTGTAAGGAAGAATTATCCATCCCAGGAGTACCTTTGCGCTTCTCATTTGTCTGCTCGAACTGCTTTTTGTGAGCATTTATGGCTTCATCTGCGAAGATTTGTGCCTCCACACGATGAATCAGGTCGGTGTATGAATGAACCGTATCTCGCATAAGAGCCGAATAAAAGGGGCCAGGACGGAGGCCACCAAGAAAGACTCATCTCAATAATTCAGGATCTACTCCCGAAATTTGTCGAGCCTCAGTAGAAAATCGCTGAAAATACTCTTTCAACGATTCTCCCTCATTCTGACGGATTCCAGATAGGTGGGAGGAATCCTTAGTGATTCTTCGATTGGCTACAAACTGTTCCACGAACACTTTAGCCATTTTGTTGAATGAAGGGATTGTTCTAGACGGAAGCGAATAGAACCAAGTTCGTGCTTGTCCCTTGAGGGTAGCAGGAAAAACCTGACATAGGAGTGCATCCGATGCTCGCTGGATATGCATGATAGTTCTGTAATGATCGATGTGCTCGTACGGGTCGGATGTCCCGTCGTAGGAATCGATGCTTGGTAGTTTAAATCCTGCCGGAATAGCGTGTTGAAGAATAGTTTCTGTCAAGGGTGACGACTCCTGCAAGTCCCACTGACGAAGGGGTTGCCTTATGCCTCCTGTAGGGAACTCTTCTCGGACCAATCGTCGCAGTTCGTGGCGAAGGGCATTGCGAGGGAGCTCAGCAATGTGTGGTCGGGCTAACTCTTCGGGAAGGTCCAAAGGAATACGAGGTTGCCGACCTGTGTGCGAAGGATGGGTAGAACTTGCTGTATCAGCCAGTTCATTATCTTGATGCGACTGCGAACGCCTCCTGAGTGGAGGAAGAGGAATCTTGTCTTGAAGATGTTCGATTTGAACAGCTTCAACACGTGGTGGATCTCGAGGGAGAAGAACCTCCTCCTGTGGTGCTAGTTCCTGTGGTGCTAGTGCCGGTTGTCGAGTCTCTCGCAGGAGTTGTAGGATCTCGTTCTGAGACTCCTCCATCTTCCTGATGCGGTCTTCAATGGACGGTCCTGAAATTCCTTCTCCCATAGCGTCTTGCCCCCCAGCATGAAAGGAGGCGGATACTTGGGGTCTATGATTCATAGACTGATCCCGAGATTGATGTGAATTGGAGCGGGAGGCTCCCAAGATGCGATTGCTACGCCTGTTGGCCATCAAAGTGGTGCTTAGGATAGTGGGATTTGTTTCCCACAGACGGCGTCAAACTGTTGCGGACTCAAATATACGCGGTGATAGAGTTTAATATTTCCGTCTCAGCGTTGTACGTATATCCAGCACACAAACAGAAGAGTGAAAGAAACACCAGGATTTTTACGTGGAAAGCCCTAAAAAAGGGAAAAACCACGGGGCCACGCCCAGTTGAAAAAGTTCCACTAGTGTTGTTTGAAATACACGAGGCTGACTCATCCTTTAACTTCAGGACGATCAGATTACAATGAGTATCAATTACAAGGCCAAGCAGAGTTCCAACGTCACTCGGGCGTCAGACAGAATTCCGGCGTCACTTGGAAAGAAGTCCGGCGTCACTCGGACGTCGGGTAGAATTCTAGCGTCGGGCAGAATTCCGACGTTGCTCCCGTGTCGGGCAGGGCTCCGGCGTCCCTCGGGCGCCTGGTGGTGCTTCGGTGGTGTTCCGGCGGTGTTCCGGCGGTATTCCGGCGGAGTTCCGGCGGTGTTCCGGCGGTGGTCGAGGAGGAGTTATTCCCTCCTAGGCTTCTCTTCTCTTCCTTCTCTTCTTCTCTTCTTGGCTTGGGGTCCCCTCTTAAGAGAAATGAGGGGCTATTTATAGTTTTTCTGGAGTGGCATAGCCCGTAAATAGATGAGGGATCAAGGGCAAATAAGGAGTGATCCGGATGAACAGCCGATATTGAATCCCTTGATCGTGAACCGTTTATCAAGCATTTGAAGGTCTTAATGATATCAGAATTCTGCGATCTTGGACTCGTTGGATTCGCCTCGTCGAGCCGCTCGATTCGAGTATAAGCTCGTCAAAATCGGAGACCGTTTGGTAACACAAATTGCTGTTTGATGCTTCCAACAGCACTTCGGGTACTTGATTTGGACTCGTTTGGGCTCGGATTGAGTCAAATTTGGTGTTGTTGGATTCGTATTTCCGAGACGCTCAGTTCGACTGTAAGCTTGCTGAAATCGGAGTTTAAATAGTCTCCGAATTAATTTTTGAAGTTTACAACTTGAGTTTTTCCTCGAGATTCGTGCCCGATCAAGATAATTTTCCGATGACGTATCACATGTATATATTAATATTTTGATCGATAATTTTATTTATGTTGTATTATATATTAAAAGAATTAGATAACTCTGATTATTGTTTATTAAAATATAAAAGAATAATTCTTCCAATTTAGATTTTAGGGCATCACAACGACTGTCAAACCTTAGCTTTTCTTATTTCTCTCTCCTCTTTCCTCTCATTTCTAGAAAAAACTTCTATGTTGCATGAAAAATGATGGAAGTCATTTAATAAATCTATTATGGATTTAGATATTTTTTATTTTTATTTTTATGAAATAATTATATAATAATATTATTATAATTAATTTTTATTATAATTCATAAAAATTCTTTTAGGGATTCTACAAATTATAAAAAAATATTCATAAAATAGCTCTTTTTATTGAAAAATTTTAATGAAATCAGTTTGCAAAACGGACACCTGATGGTCCTAAAACCCCCACTTATACTACTAGGTGCCAAATTCTTAAAGAATTTTAACAGTGCAAAAAATTATGAGAAAATGTTAAAACTAAACACAATAATAGATATGTTATAGCGAAGACGATTTATATTTTGGACTTATAATAGCTCCTAAATAAATTCTTTACTGTTGTAGGTATATATATATATATATATATATATATATATATATATATATATATATGTATATATTTATTAAAACTTTGAGTTATAAAAATCCACTTACCTAAAAAAAATATCATCCTTGATATTTCTAAATTAAAATAAGTCTAGATATAGTTATCTTATATCATACTCTTTCTCCCAAGTAGCCTCTCTAACAATCATTTGCTTCCACTGTACCTTAACCATTATAATCTATTTACTCCTTAATTTCCTAACATCATATGCCAAAAACCTATCTATCTCTTCTCTATAGTGCAGGTTCGGACTAACCCCAACATCATTAGTAGATATTCTCTTTCAAAAATCAGATACCCACTTTCTTAGAGAAGATATATGAAATATATTATGTATATCAAACATATGATCAAGCAACAACAACATGTAAGCAGAACTACCAATCCTCTCAATAATCTCAAAAGGCCTCATATATCTTGGATTCAACTTACTGATTCTTCCAAATCTACTGGCACCTTTCATCGAGCTGACTTTGACATAAATAAAATCACCAATCTAAAATTCTACTAGTCTATATTTCTGATCATAATACTCTTCTACCAATCTTCTATATCTCTCAAGCTTTCTTTGATCAGCTGAATCTTTATTGTAGTGTCATCCATAAAAGCTGATCATATCACTTGTGTATCACCCACCTCTACCAAAGATAAAGGGGTCCTGCACTTCCTACCGTACAGGGCTTCATAAGAAGTTATGTCAATGCTGGACTGATAACTATTATTACATACAAACTCTTTTAGTTGGATGTGATCCTCCCAACTACCGCCAAAGTCTAAAATATAGAGTCTTAGAAGATCCTCCAATACTTGAATAGTCCTTTTAGACTGTCCATCCATCTGTAAATAAAAAGTTGTACTGAAGTGTAATTTCATACTCATTCCCTATTGAATACCTCTTCATAACCTGTAGGTTAATCGTCAATCACGATTGGATATAATCACCTTCGGCACACAATATAATCTTATAATATCTTTGATATATATTTATACAAATCTGTTTACCAGATCAATATATCAGATCAGAATAAAATGCGCTCACTTCATCAAACAATCAATAATAACCCAAATGATATCATGTTTCTGCCTCAATCTAGGAAAACCCATGGCAAAGTACATCATCATCTCCTCCCATTTCCACTCTAAAAAAATAACAATTGTAGAAGGCCACCTAATTGTTGATGCTCTGCCTTCACTAACTTATAAACCTTACACTTTGAAACAAACTCAGCTACATCCTTCTTTAATCCATGCCACGAGAACATACCTTATAAATCTCAATATATTTGCTGCTTCCTAGATGAATAGTGTAGCCCGAGTATTAGGATCTCAGCTCTCAGATCACTAATAAAAGGAACCCATAATCTATCCTTATAGAAAATTACTCCAAGATTAGATAAAGAGAGTTTGGGTCTCTTACCAGCCTTAATCTGATCACTCAACTTCATGTACTCTGTATCTGATTTCTAAGCTTGTTGAATTCTTCCCTGTATAGTAGGTTTAATAATCATATGAGCTAACAAATTAGGATTTATATTAGCAGATACCATCTTTATCTTTAGTTTCTCCAAATCTCGAATAAGAAAATCCACAGAAGTAAGCAACGAAAGATAAGAAGATGAAGGCTTCCTACTTAAATTATCTACTATCATATTCACCTTATCAAGCTGATACTTAATAGATAGATCATAATTCTTTATCAGCTATAACCACCTTCTCTACCTCAGATTCATATTTTTTTGAGTAAAAATATACTTTAAGCTCTGATGGTTAGTAAATATCTCATATGTGGCTCCGTATAAGTAATGCATATAAATCTTCAATGCAAATATAACAACAGCTAACTCCAAATCATGTGTCCTCTCATGTGGTTTCAACTGTTGAGATGTATAAGCAATAACTCCATTATGCTACACTAGCACACATTCCAAACCTCTCAATGATGCATCACTAAAAAGTTGAAACCCTTTGTATCTAAAGGAATGGTAAAAATAGGAGCAGAAGTCAAACAATTCTTCAACAACTAAAAACTCTCCTCACACTCTAGAGTCTATATAAAAGCTACTGACTTTTGAGTCAGTCTCATCAAATGCAAAGAAATATAAGAAAAACCATGAACAAACTTCCGATAATAGCTAGCCAAGCCTAAGAAATTATGAATCTCTGAACTGTAGTAGGCCTAGGCCAATAAAAATAATCTAAATCTTCTAGGGATCTATTGAAATGCTTGCACTGCTCACTGTATACCCAAAAATGAAATGCTCTTATACCAGAACTCACACTTCGAGAACTTAGTATATAACTGATATTGCCTTAGAATCTTCAAAGTAGTCCTCAAGCATTTTGCATGCTCCTCTTCAGATTTGGAATAAATCAGAATATCATCTATAAAGATGATCACAAACTTTTTCAGATACTTCCTAAAAACCCTATTCATCAATCCATGAAGACTATTGGGGCATTAGTCACTCCAAATTACATGACTAAAAACTCATAATATCCGTACCTTATACTAAATATAGTCTTCACCACATCCTCTGTCCTTACCTTTAACTGATGATAACTAGATTGTAGATTGACCTTACAAAAAATTGAACATCTAGCCAGCTGATCAAATAAGTCGTCAATCCTAAGCATATGATACTTATTTTTTATAATGACTTTATTCAACTCTATGTAATTATATACATATGCATGATACCATCCTTTTTCTTCACAAATAGAATATGTGCTTCCCACAAAGACATACTAGGATGGATGAATCCCCTATCAGCTAACTCTTGAAGCTAAACTTTCAACTCTTAAAGCTCCTTAGGTGTCATTCCATATAGAGCTTTAGAGATCAAAGTAGCATTAAAAAAATCAATACAGAACTCAATCTCCTCGTCTAGCGGTGAAGTTACTAATTCCTCAGGGAAAATATATATAAACTTTCAAACTATAGGGACACTACTCAAAGAATCAGAAGATAGGCTCACATCTCTGATAAATGTTAAAAACACTAGGCTACCTTTCTTCCAAAACCTATCCACTTCCAGAACATAAATCAGACAAGAATGGCTACTGCTTCTAAAATTAGAATCTCTATTAAAGACACCCTGTGGATACTCAGCAATCTTGTGTAAAAATTGATCACAAGGAAAGCACATGTGTCTGATACTCTTTAACACTAACCACTGTGCCTTTTACCACATTGCTGATATAATGGGGCCTCACTGACTGCACCCTAAGAACTAGCAACACTGCCTCTATCATATCTTAAAGGAACTATTACTGATTGTCCTCTCCTTTTAAACTTAATAGGTCTAAATATGCTCTTCTTCCCAGATAGGCTACTACTAGCTATATCACCATAGATCTCTTCCTGCTCACAATCAATCGCTGTTGCATTGCGACCATATTTGTCTCTATCTCTTTGGCCCTGTCAACCAACTAGCAAAGTTTGTGATATCTTGTGCTAACAATAACTATCTCAAAGCATCTCAGAGTCCCTCCAAAAATTGGTAATAGTTCTCCATAGAAGTGCAAACTAACTTTGGAGTCATCGTGTAAGTCCCCATACCTCCTCCCTTAGATATAGAGGTAAATCAAATTCAAAATATATCTCTTAGGTAAAAGCCCCCCGATGGCATCCATTAGACATGAGCTTTTGTGCTACCTCTCTTTGGAATTCAAAACTCAAATCCGATCTCTTTTGAGATTTATTTAATTGGTCAACACCAATATGTGCAGTACAACTTTATTCTACTACACATATTAGCGGTCCATTGTTGATCTCATTTTCATATGAGTTTATCTAAAAAAAATCAATTAATGCCAAATTCAACTCAAAATCAAACTAAAAATCCAAACCACTTAAGTGCACTCTATTCCATGCTTCAAGTGAACTTAAATTCAATATGAATTAATTCATGGTGAGCTGACTACTCACCTAAATTACTCAAACCATACGCATGCATTCAACTTTCCATAAACACAAAAAAATTATTATTTCAAACTGCATGAATTTCATTCCACCAATATTTAAAACTCTCTTCATAAGTCCACCTCAGCAGGCCTTGACCATTTAATTGGTCAAACAATCAACAAAATTGAAAAATCCTCTTAAATGGTCAAATTGAATCAACTTGAGCTAAAACTCCAAAAAATTCCCTCCACATCACTTGGTGGCCTGCCTAAACTAGCTTTTTGGGGTTACAAATGCCCCCCTCCCCCCAATGGAAAATGGCAAATGGCCTCTTCACTTTTCCAACCACTCTTCTACCGAAAGTCCAACTCCTTTCCGCTTGTCAAGCAAATGGAGTGTGAGCCCAATTAATCATAGCCGTCCCTTAGAAGATTGAGCTTAGAATAGGGCAAAACTTACAAAAACCCAAGGATTCATTCTCTTTTCAAACCAAGTTCATCTCCAGACCCCATCTCTAAAGAGAAGTCATTCCTGGAGCTTCAAGGAGGAGAACAAGCCATTTCACATCCTTTTGGATCATTTCTATTGAGGTAAAACCCAAACCCTAGCTTGTAGATTTAGGATTTAATGTGCTTTGTGTGTGATGCATTTTTAAGCATAAAAATAACTCCCTTTCTCCTCTTTAATTATATTTTATTATCTCCTAAAGTTTCAAGCCATGATGTGTGCCTTATTTTGAGCTTTAAAATTTATTCTACTTCACTTTTTTGGGCATTCACATGGGAAAAATGAAGTCATAGGCGTTTGTCAATTTTATTTTGATCAAACGGCTATAATTTCTCTATAAATACCACAAAATTATACTATACTATCTCAAGATCGTATAATATGATTCACACTCGAAACATGTGTAGAAGATCATGCTGCACAATTTTGGATCTTTTAGTACGATTCATAGTATGATCCTTAATTCAAAAAAATTGTTGGAACTTTCAAAAATGCCAAAAAATTATTTTTTGTCCAAATTTGATGTTCTTAGGCTGATTGGAATCATCTCGAGCCCAATTTTACTATAAAATTAATTTCAGTAGATTCTCACCACTAGATTTTGAGATATTGAATTTTTATTAAAAAATGAATTTCCTCAATAACTCTCAATCTAGTGATCCAATAGAGTTCAAATTTGGACATGGCATACTTGGGGATGTTCCTCATATACCATAATTGTTTTGGCCCTTTATAATGCCTATATTTTTGCAAATTGGATTTCTAAAGTTCTAGGTCAAATTTTATCCCAAAACTTTGAAAATTCATTTCTTTTAAAATACATTGAATTAAGCTTTGAAATTTTTATGGCTTGTGTGTTTTGCTGTAAGGGTTACATACATCTAATTTTAAATCTATGAGAACACTAGTGACACATAGAAAAATAATTAAGAATTTGTTTAAAATTTTTAGAAAAATCTTAGAAAATTATGTACATACCAAATAAGAGTGAAACTCTGGAATAATAAATTTAGTGACATTATGAACCTTAGGTTTTAATTTTACTGAATTTAGACTTCATTAGGTCAAAAAATTAATCAAAATAAAAATCAGCCCCTTTGTGGGGCTTGAAACTTAAAAAATGTAATAAATTTAAATTAAATCTAAAAATACAAATAATAGCATAAATTAATCATATTAAATATCTAATCTAAGAAAATTAAAATCCCCATCACGAGACTTCAAAAGTGGCCTTAATTTAATAAATAAGGAAATTAAATAATTAATTAAAATAAATAATTAAACATTATTAAAAATACCAAATAAATTTCAAACACTTGAAATCACTCCTATAGGTCATTCCTGACATTTAAAGGGATTTTAAGAGGTTTGGAGCCAGTTTGGAGCAAAAATAAGAAAATCTCCGTAATTGAGCAATTAAATAATTTAATTAATGCTCAAGCTTCCAAAACACATAACTAATTAAAAAAACTCAAAATTGAGCATACTCAAAGGTATTAGACTCCTCTTAGGGTCTAATATTTATGGAAAATACCAAAATCCTATAATTCATTAAAAATCAAAAGTCATCATTTTGGTCAACCTTAGTTCAAAAATGCATTCAAACTTTAAAAAATCATAACTAATTATAGAAAATTTTGAATCCAAAAAAACTAGTGATATTTTACTCATCTTACGATCTAGTATTTATTAAAAATAAGAAAACTCCATAACTTAAAGTAAATTAAAAAGTCATAAAATGGATCCTTTATTTAATACATTAAAATATTCAAAAATATAAATATTCAACAATTCAACAAAATTCCAGTAAATCACCAATCTAACCAATCAAGTCTGATAGCCAACATTAAAATGTACAACCAATATCCCATTGATGAAGTTTTTATGATGGGCTACCTCGAGCTGCAGGGATACATGTCCTAAGGAGACCTTAGTCCTCGAGCTCATTGTGACGACGCCACAAACAGATTCAATGGGATGCAAACTATAAAATTAATAAGTCATTAACTAATTGAATGAACTTAAATCATTAATATAACCATCACTCCTTTGATGAAGTTTTTAGGATGGACTATCTCGAGCTACTGGGCTATATGTCTTAATGAGGCTTTGGTCCTTGTGCCCATTATGAAAATGTTACGAACATATTCAAAGGACTGTAAAACAAAAATTATAAACTCAATTAGGTTAGTAACCAACTAATAAAAAAATTTAAATCCTTAATACAACTACATTAATAATTTTTTTAGGATGGACTACCTCGAGCTACAAGCCTACATATCCTAAGGAGGCCTTGGTCCTCGTGCCGGTTATGACAATACCACAAACCAGTTGTTGAAAAACATTAATAACTAAAATAAAAATCATTAACAAGATTATCATAAATTTAGATAACAAATGAATGAACTAAATCAATCCTAAACTCAAAGATAATTCCTGGGTAACCCAAAAAGGGTGAAATAAACCTCACGGCCGTGGTATAAACAAAGGTAATTATTATTAAACTTAAATAATTAATCATAAATCACTAATTAATGGGAACCTCCATACCTTATGCAAATTTCATTTTGCAGGGCATAAGTGTATTAAATTTTGAGGCTTAGGGACTAAAACACCTAACTAAAATTTAGGATCCTAGAAAACTAATAAGTAACCAACTTTAACACTTAAAACTCATCTCAAAGTAAACACTAAAATACTAAAATTGAAACTCCAATTAAATTTCCTTTGGCCTACAACAAACTAAAATAAAATATTAGAAAATTTTAATTAACAACCCATTTAGGGTACATCCAAACCACACAGCCTGACGCATACACTGTATATGGTTTGTTATGACAACCAACTCTAGTTTTAGGCTAGACCATTATTCTCTTACACTTGCTTTCTGTGTGACATGGATTATTTATGGATTTCATACGATTTTTCCTTGTATGCTTATTGATATGATTGATGTGATTTATGTTGCTATGTGTGATGATTTTATATGTGATATGATGTGATGGGCACTAAATTTTTTCTAGGCTAACAACGATCTAGATGCTAACAAAATTTTATGTAGGTGGCTATGCTCATATAGGTTATAAAATGGGGCTAATAAAGATTTTATTAATAGAATTTTTTGCAAGTACTAAATGTGCTAAGACCCTAAAAATAAAAGAGCACGACCAAGTGAATATTTTGGCTTAGATATGAGTGAATGAAAATATAATTGCTTAGGTTTTTTATTTATGATTATAAATATAACTACTTATGATAACATACAGGTTATTTTAGAGTCATTTTATATTTCTTTAATGTGTAAATTTAGATTTCAAAAAGTTGTGAAAGTCACTTAAAATAGGATATTTTAGTAACTGATTTAGAATCCAAAGAAAAAGGAAACATCCCTTTGGGGCGGAGTTCCTTCCATTTGGAGATCCAAATTAGGATGAACTTGAGATCCAAAGAGAAAAGAAATGCCTCTTCGGGGAGGAGTTCTTTTTATTTGGATATTCGAACTCGGCAGATCTAAGGAGCCTAAATGAAAGAGTTGAAGAAGTGAAGACAACAAAATATATCCCATTTTAACACTTATATATTTCATTAGGATTAGAATCTGAGATGTTGTCAGTGGTGCATGTTTATTTTTAATTTCTACAGACCCTGGGTTGTAATTAAGTGGAATTTGTCATATAGCATTTATATTCATTTAGTTATATATGATTTGATGATGTGTTTAAATTGATTGTGCACTAAAAATTGCCTATTTTTCTAGGTTTCTTTATTGCATGTGTGGTTTGTTTTAGCCTGAAAAATGAGTTTAGGCTCGTAAGGATAACGAATAAATTCTTTTACTCATAACTAAATAAAAATTTTAGGCTCATATAGAAAGATAAACGCTCTATAAGAATTAAGCCCAAAAATACATAGGAGTTTTTCATGCATTCTTATTTCCTTATCTGATTGTTAGACACCTCCCCACCTGTGGGTCATGGCAGATCACCTGACCTATTAAGGTGCAGCTATGTCTTGGGGATGTTATGCATCTCTAAGGAAAAGTTTATTTTCTAATCCAAAATTTTAATGTTCATCATTATGATTATTGCATACAAGATTCAATTAGCATTAGGGCTATCAATATTTGACACGACCCAAAAATCCGACTAGAACCCGACCCGAGAATTTCAGGTTAGGGTCAACTCAGACCCGAAATAGGTCAGGTTCGTCAACTCAGACCCGAAACAGATCAGGTTCTTGTTCAGGTTCTTGACCCGTATGAAGTTTCGGGTCGGGTTCAGGTCAACCCGGGGAACCCGAAAATGACCCGGGTCAACCCGATTTCCAATTATAGCCTTAAGAGTTAGGGCATTTAAGCTTTGCTTATTCGACCGAGACTCAAAAACTTGAAATAGCATTTGCTCTTCGCTGTTCGTCTCTCTTCGAGCGCAGAACATCCAAGCTAGAGCTGCTCGATTTTGCGGAGATTTTAGCCTTCTTCCCAGCTATTTTCAGCTTCTACGTCCTTGACTCATCGGCTCATCGTCTCATCGGTTTCTCTTTCACTCAGCTTTTCTTAAATCTTGCGGGTGTTAACATTCTTTCGGTTATCTTTAAGACTAAGTCTTGCATTTTTTTTTATTTTGTGTTACTAAGTCACTGCTAGAGTGTTAGTTTTGAGTTATTTGGTACTTCCTTTCAATTTGAAGTTGTTGTGGCTTTGAAATGACGATTAGGGCATCACATTTTGCTCATTTTTCTATTCATTTTTTTAGAGATTTTGATCTTATGATGCATTTATAATCTTATTATGAAGTTATAATCAGATTTGTGCTTTGAAATGCCAATGGATTTTGAAATGCCGCTTAGGGTTTAAAAATTGAAGGATCGAGTTGTTGTTAGTAGTTGGCTTGGGGCTTGGCTATCTTTGATTCTCTATTATGGCAATATATATTATTCTTCTTGTTTAAAGTCATAAAGTGACATTAAATTTAGATACTTGTTATGAGATATTCTGATATTGGGATTCCATCTACTGAAATAATTATATCAAATTATACAAATAAAAAACTAAAAAAGTACATAAAAAATAAATATTCAAGCAAGTAGATAATCAGATATACTCGTATGCCAACAACAACTAAAAAAATCAACGCAAACGGCCAACAGAGAATTACATATAGCCGACTACCAACAGGAAGATTCAAACACAATTCCTGATATTTATATTTAAGAAAATGAGGAAGTTCACATTGAAGACAATGTGGTAGAGGCATCTGTTGATGCATGTGATGATGGTTCAGTCATAATTAAGAAGCGTAGAAGGATGACTTCCAAGGTTTGGGGTCATTTTGAGATGTTAGCTAATCCTACAGGTAGTAAACAAAGGTGTAAATATAAAAGATGTGGTGCACAATACTTATGTGATAGTAAAAATGAAACTAATAACTTAAGGAGACACTTGTAAAATTATAAGAAAAGAGATATACGTGATATAGGCCAGCTCATACTGCAAACCGGTTCTAATATATCTATTTCTATGATTGATCATAAGTTTGACAACACAAAATTTTGTGATTTATTTACTACTTGCATAATTATGCATGATTTGCCCTTCCAATGTGTTGAATGGTTTGGTGTTTGATCACTTATAACCTATGTTCGTCGGGATGTTCAACTGTTTTCTAGGAATACAGCAAGGAATGATTGCAAGAAATTATTCTCTAGAGAGCTTTGTAATATTCGATCAAAATTATGTAAGTGCACTAGCAGAGTTTATGTTACATCTGACCTGTGGACCTCCATAAACACCGATGGTTTTATTTACTTGACCGTGCATTATATTGATAATGAGTGGTATTTACATAAAAAATCATTAGTTTTTCTTTTATGCCACCACCACATGATGGGATAGCACTCTATGAGAAATTACAATCTCTTTTTCTTGAATGGAAAATAGAATCTAAACTGTTCAGTGTTACCTTAGACAATGCTTCCACAAATAATGTATGTGTTGACTACTTGAGAAATCAGTTAAATTTGAGAAGAGCTCTATTATGTGAAGGTCAGTTTTTTCATATTAGATGTACTGCACATATTGTTAATCTTATTGTCTAAGAGGGAATCAAGTAGATTGATGGTTCAATCTCAAAAATAGAGAGAGCATAAAATATGTCGAGGGATCTCAGGCAAGGAAACAAAATTATTTAGATTGTGTGAAACAGAGTTGTTTGGAATTGAAAAGAGGTTTAAGGCAAGATGTTCCAACAAGGTGGAACTCCACTTTCATAATGTTAGAAAGTGCTCTCTATTACCGCAGGGCTTTCCAACATTTAGAGTTCGGTGACTCCAACTGCAAAACAAGTCCAGTAAATTCAGAATGGGAGAGAGTAGAGAAAATTTCAACTTTCTTGAGACATTTCTATGATATAATGTGTGTTATATCTGGCATGACGTATATGTGGACCTCCGAAAGAAACACCGCCGTACGGGGGATCAGAATGCAGAGGGTACGACACCACTATTCCAAAAGGACAAAACGATCGCAGGCCTCTGCGCTCTTCGCAAGCAGGCCAATGGGAGGGCAGATTAGATCATACATACGATTAACCATTGAGGATAGTGGCTTTCGCCTACGCACCCCAATGGATAACAATATGCATGACTTGATCGTAACAACAGGTTTCCCCCACCTGATACATCAGCTCGAGTGGGGTTTATTTGATAGTGGGATTTAGTTTCTCACGGGTGCAAGCCCCCGTGGTTAATTACATCTCGGACCTAGGGTCTGATAAGACTCTCAATTAAGGATTCGATATTATTCTTCCCAAGTTGGGATTGGCACATAGGGAGGAGACTAGGAAGTCCTACTCAAAGGGTAAGTAAGGGTTCAACGAGGCTTAGTCAACATACTTGGCTCATATCAGCATTCAGAGGGACTAAAATAGTGAGGAGAAACTGGAGAAAAAGAAATAGACCACACTCAGAGCATGTAGGAGAGAAGGATGGAGGTGGCATCATCCATGTGATGCGGATAGGTAGGATTTATAGTCTATGGAAGATAGAAGACTTACCCACCGATGAGGCGTACTACGAAGCACTGACAGTAGTAGCCTTAAACCCTAGATCTTGAGTGGGTTTAGTGTTCTACACAATACTAACACCCGTGTCCTAGCTAATGCAATGCAAAACCTGGACTTACCTCGACCTGGATTGGGGAGCCAGCTAACCACCTAGTCGATTCAAAATCAGGAGTCTAGTCATTTATGGAAGATGGGTAGGGAGGCTGAAAGTTTTTGAGAAGTGGGACCGACATCTAGAAATCGTCCTAAGTGGTCCCAGACTTATGTAGGGTGAATGCTACTAGAACTAATAAAATTAAAATTTTGATTTAGTTGATTTCTAATGTAATGCATGTTAGTTAACAGTTTCGAATGAGATATGCATGAAATTTTAAAAGGCTTATAGAAAATAATTTTTAGAAAAAACTAGGCTTCCCCAGGTCTGGCACCTCAGCCTCATATGTCAGATTATCCAGACTCTACCTGCAGGCAGGGAAGTGTCTTATAACAAAAAGAAAGAAGAATGCATTAATATGCATGTGACCCCCGACGATTCTGACTATTTCCTAGGTCGTTAGATTTCTATGTTATTTAGCTCCTAAGATTTTAAATTTTAGTTATGAGTAAAAAATATTTTGGTCCTTAAAGAGCCTAGCTATCGAGTCCAGGCTAAAACAAATGTGGCACACAAACATTAAGAAACTAAGAAAAGCGTACAACCTTATGCATAGTCAACATCAAATCTAACACATTAAATAACCAAATTAATTAAGTAAATGTCCATAAGCCAACTACCCTTTATTACAAATCAGGGTCTGCAGAAAAGTAAAGTGGTCGGGCACCACTACCAACAACCCAAATTTCTAATCCTAGAAAGGATGCAAGTGACTTTGAGTGGGATACTCTTTGCCTTCAGATTCTTGATTCTTCTCTTCCCTGAGCTTCTTGATCTTCTCCTCTTCGAGCTGCTTGGATTTGTTGTAGCCAGATACCCAGGGTGGGGAAGAAAACTCTCCCCCAAAGGTGAGGCTATTCTTTCCATCTTGGATATTAGAATGATCCAAATTTAGACTTCCTAATAGAAAAGGACTATCCTCATAACGGGTGTCCTTTCCTCTTTAGGAATCCAATCTTCAGATCGGTGTATCCCTACTCAAAGGTACACTTTCATAACTCTTAACCATATTACAAATGAATTACATTAATATAAAATAAAAAATCTAGACTCTCTTGCATGGTTATCCTAATAAAAATCCCAGGCAGTTTATATGCACAACGTCCCAAGCAGTTTTTATATATAAGCAGAAAAGAAAACACACTTGGCAATGTAACAAGCATTTACATAAGCTATTCTTTTTTTTATCATTTTAGCCCCCTTTATTTTAGCGCTACATGAGCGTGACCACCTGCATAAAATTGAATTAGTATAAATCATTCCTAGCATAGTGGTAATTCTAACACACAATTAATCGCATCATAAGTAAAAAAAATACAGTGTAGTAGTAAAATAAACAAACACTCCAAGTCAAAGTAAACAGCACACGTGCCACATGCAAGAGCATCTAGAAGCAGAAAACACATAAAAGATAAATCATCGGCCTAACTTAGAGCTAGAAGTGGTGCCTTAGCAAATAATTTTATGTTTGTGTAGAAGGCTGTGTGGTTTTGGATAGGTCCTATGATGGGTGGTTAGTTCAAGTTGTTTTGGTGCTCGGGTTTGTCAAAGTCCAAGAGGGGACTTTTAGTTAAGATTTAAATATTAATAGATTAGAGTCCATTTTCATTAATCAAGTGAGTTGGTCCATTTTAATGCTTAGGGTAATGATCTTTGAAGTTTAAGTTGCCTTAATGACTTTTAGAAGGTCCGGGGTCCTATCCACTAGGTAGGTGGGGTCCAAAAGGTAACTTTTAGAAATAGGTTAGATTTAGGGGAGTTAGTATTTTTATTAAATATTAGACCTTACTATGAGTAATTAGATTATTAGTTTGCTAGATTTGAAATTTTCTAGACAAAGTTATGAATTTTAGAAGTTTTGGGCCCTAGTTAATGAACTACGGTTGGCATGAGGGTTGACTTTTTAATTTAGATTGGTTTCTGGGAAGCTAATATTTTTAATAAATAGTAGACTTTGTTTAGAGTTGAATGCTTTTTAGTTTGCCCAATTTGAAATTAGTTACGAATTTTTAAAGTTTGGGTATTAAAAGGTCTTTTAGGTTTGAGTTAGGCTTATTTTTCAATTTTATAATTCATTGAATTTAAATTTGTTTTAATAATTTTTATTCAGTTAACATTTAATTAAGGGGTGATAAATAAATTAGTGAGATTTAATTCAAGTTCATATTCAAATTTTACCTCCTAGTGATTAAGTATGTTGCTTATGGTTTGATTGAGGATTAAGTGTTTGAACCTGGGTTATGATTGATTTTATTGATTTTATTAATAAATTAAGCAAACTAACCCTATGGTGACATGTCACTAAGTTTTCCTTATTTTAGTGTTTCTATCCTAAAGGAGCATGCATCCTAAGTCTAAGTTTTCTATGACTCGATCCTTAATTTTTGTCCTTAAGTGTCACTAGTGTTGTAGAGGATTTAAAAGGAGTTTGTTTCTAACTCTTTGGACACTCGTACGTATTTATTTGGGTTCAAAGTTCTATAATAGAATAAGACAAGAAAATAATATGATAATTGAAGTTTCTACAGGGTCTTAAGGGTAGGAGGACGTACACGCAAGAAGGCTCCCTAAAGGTTGTCTAAGTTTTAAGGAAACTCACTACACAGGGGGCTACGACCCGATGGTCCCGTAGCACCCCCACCAGAGTGAATGGGGGCGACTGATGCTCGGATTCGATTGTCCAAGCTCCTTCGTCAAGTGCCCCAAAAGACCCTTCTTTGCTCTCTAAAAGTCCCTTGCAAAGAACGCAGAAAAGAGAAAAGGGTGGCAGAATTTCACATTCAAATGTATAAAGTAGCATGTATATATGAGCACAATAATGATAAGGAAGATTAATACAAACTAAATGTTATTCACAACATCATAGTGTCATTAAAGAACGATTGTACATATAAATAACCAATAATGGATTAAGTAACACATATTAATCATTTATGAAATTTTGTGAAATGATAATAATAATAATAATAATAATAATAATAATAATAATAATAATAATAATCTCAATTATACTTTAAATCTTATGTCACCATACACTTATGAGAATGTCTTCCAATTATAGAGATATTACTATTATAAAAAAGAAAAAGAAAAAAAGGCAATAATGGGATAAAGAACATCTCACTTAACAAATATAATTTTAAAAAGAATCATGTTGTAACTAACACAATAACATGAACATGTAAATCTATTATTGGTTGAATTTTTATGAACAAGCTATGACAATAGTGTGAGTGATTTTCATGCTTCCAGAAGAATTTCAAATATGCTTAAGTATATTTAGAATAAAAAAATATATTATAAATATGTCACACAACTAAATATTAGGATAAATTTAAATAATAATAAAAAGGATAACAGACTTATCTCAGTTCATTCACAAAGGAATAATCCACTCATAATAGAATTTTTTTTCTTACTATCTTACAACAATTTCTTGAAGAGCAATTTTGATAGTGAAATATACATATCTAATGACGACGAGATTAATAATAGATTAGAAAGAGAAATGATACTAACAGACCAGATGAAAGTTAACTATTAAAGATCTTAACATTTTTTTTTAATGATCATGTAAATGAATGTGAACATAAATAGAGAGAAGTGTATAAGATTACTACTTCGTAAAAGAGAGGATAATAATAATAATAATAATAAACTACAATTACATAGATTATGATACACGCATTAAAGTGTTGAACAATAACAAATATATAGATATTGAGTGTGGAAATTTGAAAATATTAAGATGAGAATAATAAGCTTCTGAACTTGATGAGATATTTTATTATTGTATTTATTTTCATCCAATCGTATATTGATAACACCATTGTGACTTTCAATCTACTACGTGAAAAAAAAACTTGATACAACTAATCAAGGTAGACATAAGAGTGCTCTTTTTTTGTGTACATAAATTCTGATTTACAAAATGAAAAATAAGACAAGAGTTAATTAGGATTTCAATAAAGCATCCTAATAAATCGAGCTTGTATACACAGAAAAAGATTATTAAAATTAGAAAATAAAAAAAAAAGGTTCGACATGCTATTTTAAATTTTTTTTATTTTAAGCTAAATAATCAAAAAAATCACAATTTGAACTAATAAGCATTTAAAATCTGTTGCTTGTGCAGATTAGTATATTACCGACATAATCATAGGTAAATAAATAATTAAAATAAATAAAATAAAATGATGACCAGAACCATTCATTACTAAAATTCTATTACATCGCGTGTAAAATAAACGAACACAGTTGTCAATACAATACATTTGATGCTTGTCGAATCAGTTTCATGTAAGAAATTAAAAGCACAGGAAGTAAGAGAACAAAGCAATAGAAGGTCAATGAACTACATCTGAAATCTAAATTAGTAAGAACACTTTGCCATCAAACTCACATGCTTTACATACAATTATTAGCCTCGTACCTTCTTCAAAATAAAATACTATTTAGAAAGGTGAATGGGTGTAACCGTACAGCTTTTACCTTTTGAATAGAAGCTAACTTGAGAAACTTTGATCAAGGTTCGCTTAGCAACACTAAGACAGAAAATCGCAGCTTCCTTCTCCTCGATCTTCTTCAATATATTAAGTGGAGAAGCATATTCGTTGATTTCCAAGTTGATGGCCGCTCCACTTGGCTGTCGTTCTTTTGAGACAAAAGAACGGCTACTACTCTTGCTTGGCTCAGCTTGAATGGACTTGCCATCCCAGATGAATGTGAGTAGCCCCTTCGCTTCTACATACGAACCAGGAGAGGGAGGCAGAGTCACTGCTAGGGACTGAATGGGAGAGACGGAGAGCAGGGGGATCCGCCTCCTATACTTTATAACAAAGAAGATCCACCAACTAGTTATCCATAGAAAGAGCATTGTAGTTTGGGGCTGCATCATCTTGAGATACCAGCATGCAGACCACTTGACGGCTTTGTTCATCAACAAGCAGATCAATCCACCAGTTAACTAACAGTGGATGTACGGGCCATCCAAGCCACTTCATCGCCAATGGATCAGAATAAAAGAGATCTCCGAAACACCAGAAAAAGGAATACTCCTCAACAATAATGGGCAAAACTATTATCTGTGATTGATTTTCTCATCATTTCTCAATCCATAGAGAGAGAGAGAGAGAGAGAGAGAGTCACGAGAGAGAGGGAGGACCGTCTCCTTTTTTTTTAAAGCAGAGGGGGAGGTCCATCTTGTAACGTGCGAATCCAGAGTCCAAAGAGAGATCGCCTGGAGTAAATTTATGCCCAAAACATCACGTCATCTTCGCCAGAATTCCTCTATTTTTTTGAAATCTTTCCATGCATTGTCGCTCGCTATCTGTCGAACCGTGAGAATGAATAACGAGATTCTGGTTGAATTGCAAATTAGGCTCAATCGTGGCCGTCGAGGCAACTTCTTGATTTAGGAACAAATCCAAACCTGATGAGAAAATTAATTTAATTTTAATTAAAATTAAATTAAGTAAATTGAATTAAAATTAGGTTCAAATCTGATCCGATTCGGGTCAATTTGGGTTCGATCGAGTTTAATTTAGGTTTGATCGAATTTAATTGATGAAATTAAGCAGAAATAAATGCAAATTATGTTCAAATCGAGCCCGATGAGGATCCTATAAATTAATCTAGCCCATCAGAAAAAAATTGGGTCTAATTTGACTCAATTCAAGCTGACACGAGCTCGGATTGGACTCGACAAGGGTGATATGCACTGATCGATGTTAATTAAACTTGGTCGAGTTTAATTCGACTCGAGTCGAGTCGACTAGAGCTCTATTTGGGCTCGACGAGGTTTAATCAACTCGATCCAATGCACTCGAGGGCAAATCATGATAAAATGCGCGATTTGATCTTTCTAGAGAAGTGGATCAACCCACAAAGTGCAAGTGATAAAGCTATGCAAGTGAGTGATGTCAAAAAGGAGGTCAACAATATCCAATGGTAAATCTGTATTTTCCATGCATATTTACAGCTTATGCTACATTGAAACAAGAATTGACAGAGGGTCCTGATTATATAAAGCAAATGTGTAGAAGGATGATTGGAAAGTTTGAAAAGTATTGGTCTGATTTTAGTGTCATTCTTGCAATAGCAGTTATTCTTGATCCGAGATATAAATTCACATTTGTAGAATGGTGCTATAAGAGGTTATATGTGGGTGATTATGTCTTTGAGATTAAGAAGGTGAAGGATAGTTTGTTCTCATTATTCTAAAATTATACAAGTAATAGTGTCAATCCTCCCGCAAATGTTAGTGAAAGACAACATACTGAATGCACAAGCCGTTCTTCTTCCACTGTAATTCAGTCTCAATTTCTCTAGGTATAACTTTTTTTTAGCAACCAATGTATGAGTTCCTTATTTTTATTGTGATGCACAAATGTTTAATTCTCACCTTCCAAAACAGGATTTTGATTCCTTTGAGGAAGAGGTTGAAATGCCAAAGAAATCTTAATTGGAGATGTACCTTGATGAATAAAAAATACATAGAAAAATTGAGCTAGTTATCCAACATTTTTGGAAAGGCAATCAGTATAGAT